>LS990924.1:21215260-21745260 GCA_900464855.2 Musa schizocarpa | reverse complement strand
TTACTTCATTATAAACTCTCTAATCCCCTCTTCTCTACTCATTCAAGAAGAACGAAATAGTTTTCGTCAGAATCAAATTTTATCATACGAGGATTTTCAAACCGACATAATTTTTTTGCTTTATTAATTCACCACCCCCCCTCTCTCTCTTAGTGCCTCTCTTGATCCTAACAATTAGTGTCAGAACAAGGTCACTCTCAGTTTGATTTGAAACTCAAGAGAGATGACATTTGTCGGCAACCAAGAGGGTCACTTAATCACACGTCCACCCATGTTCAATGGGACGAATTACACATATTGGAAGATTAGAATGAAGATTTTTCTAATTTCTATGGATTTTGAGTTATGGAACATTATGGAAAATGACTTTCAAAAGTCTTCTCTTCTAATAAATAATTGGAATGAGTTGGAGAAGAAGACTTTCTCTTTAAATGCAAAGGCTATGAATGCCTTCTTTTGCGCTTTAGATAAAAATGAGTTTAATTGAGTATCTATTTATGAAACAATTTTTAATATTTAGCACACACTTAAAATCACTCACGAAGGTACTAGTAGAGTAAATGAGTCTAAGATAAATCTTTTAGTTTATACTTATGAATTGGTTTGGATGAAGCCAAGTGAAACTATTGTTGACATGTATACCCGTTTTACAGATGTTATCAATTGTTTAAAAGCTCTTGGTAAATTTTTTTGAACTTTGAACTTGTTAATAAAATATTGAGATCCCTTCCAAAGAGTTGGGACCCTAAAGTAATGGCCATTTAAGAGGCAAAAGATTTGAATAATTTCTCTCTCGAAGAATTTATCGGGTCATTAATGACCTCTGAGATGACTTGGAACACTTATGAAGAGCTTAAGAACAACCTTCTAAAGAACAGGAACGATATGACACTAAGAACTCATGAAGACCACTTAAAAAAAAATTAAAGTGATGAGGATTATGATGATGGCTTGGCACTCTTGACAAGAAAGTTTAAAAAATTTATAAAAATAAATAAATCTAAAAATGACACTAAAAATAAAGTTGAACCCAAGAAAGAACAAGTCATATGCTACGAATACAAGAAGCCGAGACATTTCAAAAGTGAATGTCCCCAAGTGAAGAAGAAATAACTAAAGAAGAAGAAGACGCTGAAAGCAACGTGGGATGATTCGAGCGATTCCAAAGATGAAGAACAAAGCAACAAGGAAATCGCCAACTACACACTAATGGCCAACAAAGATGAGGTAAGTAGTTCATTAGATGCAAATTTATCTTTCGATGAGCTTTTAAGCACTTTTCATGATTTGTTTGATAAATGTAAAATAATAAGCAAAAAGTATAATTCTTTAAAAAAGGAACATGTCTTTTTAAATATTGAATTTGAAAAACTTAAGCATGATAACACTTATTTGCCTCCATATACTAAGTGTGAACACTTGGAGGCACTTGAGAAGGAAAACTTGCTACTCAAAGAAACCTTAGAAAAGTTTAAGGTTGGTAGCAAGTCATTGAACATGATCCTTGCCAACAATGGTCAAATTCATAGAAGAAGTGGAATCGAATTTGTGAGTAGCTCTTACCAAAATCCAACCACCTTTGTAAAAGGCCCTACCTTGCATGTATCACCCTGCACCAAATGTAACTTTTGTTGCAAACTTAGACATATTGCTTATAAATATCCATTTAAGAGATAGTCCATATAAATTGATTTAGGTTCCTAAAGAAACCTCAAATGACTCAATGCAACATGATGAGTTGAGTAGATCAATTTATGAGGCACCAAAGATTATATGGTTACCTAAAAATTATTGGGAAATTTTGGGGGCGATATCACATGTGCAGTAGAAGAATAGAAAACAAAATCCCCAATTCCTAAAGATATGTTCATCGTCGTGCGAAGATTGGTGTGCAAAAATCTATGAAACTTAAAACTACATATAGAATAGATTATGTTACCTAGGGAGATCGTATATACTAAAATCCCTACAGATCTCTAGGAGAGGGCGAAGGAGGTCAAGCGTCGTCCTCTCTAGTAGTGATCTATACAGTAGGGCAACGATGACGCTCCTCTAAACTCTAGGCCTGCTCTAAGGTGGAGAGGGGGAGGAGAATAGGAGAGGCAAGCAAAAACTCTAGCCTATGAATCACTGAATCTCTCCTATTTATAGAGGTCCCCTATTAACTTAACCCTAATGGATCCTCCCCTATTGGGTATTGGATCTTTAATCAACTACCCAAGCCTCTTAGATTAGTAGATCTCTATTCAATAATCTCTCATGGGCTCTTATTGGATCTCGTCCATGGGATCCAATAATTCATGGGCTTATTGGATATCCAATAAGATAGGGGCTCTGATAGATATCTCATATCCAAACCTCTATTCATCGTAACGCCTACCATATGTGTGTGACCCTCTAGGTCTAATATTGAGCTGGTCGTGAGTCATACTTGTTAGAACTCCTTATGGCTTAATGAATTATTATTTCCATAATAATTTACTCGATTTATCGATTGCGAATGTACTAGGCCACTACGCCGTAGTCCCCAGATGATATAGGGGAATCTAATCTATTGGACTTATATGTCCTCAGTTACCATATACCTATAGTCTCTCATCCATCTAATATCCCAAAGACCATATATCATGCATGGTGCTGTCAGACCCATACAGTTTCTACTCGAGTCTTACTCTATTCGGATTCTCCTAGATAACTCTTTCTCTCTTAATCCAAATGACCCTAGCAAGGGATTTGTCTGAGCAAGAACACATGAGACATTCTTCTTATGACACCGAGAGTGGATGATCCTCTATCGACACTCAATATCCCTCGTAAGGTTGACTACCACTTCCGAAGACCGGCTGTGCTAGATTTGGGACATCCAAACTTATAAGTCTGATATCAAAGAGTGGAACATACATACAGGACATCCTTGGTGTCTTAACTCTAAGGACTAGATACACTATTGGGACCACGAAATCGTTGTCTGAAAATAAGGCATCATCAACTATCCAGCAATCCGTAAACGGATCAATCAGTGAACTTATTCTCCAATGAGCACATGTACTGTATCCATAGTGTCCCCACACGAGTAGTTATGAGACGAACTGCATCCATCATATGGACGGGTATACAACACACCAGTCTGTCCGGTTATCTTAATATCCCTCTTGAGTAACTTATGACCGGGATTATTTAGGATCTATGTTTAAAGGCAGATCGATCTCATTACTATAATCTCATCACGATCTGATTCCGATTACACAGATCCAAGGACATCACAATATATATGTATATATAAATATATATGTATGTATGTATGTATGTATGTATATACATACATACATACATACATACATACATATATATATACATAAATACATATATATACATACATATATATATATATACATATATATATACATATACATATATATATATATATACATATACATATACATATACATATACATATACATATATATATATATATATATATATATTCATATATGTAATAGTTAATATAAAATGATAAAATACCAAAATATAATAAGGAAAAAGATTGCGTGTCAAGTCACACGTGTCATCACTCACGTGATTTGCTTACAGGGCATATATGAGTAGCAATCTCCCACTTGACCTAAAGGTAATCACATATGTATCTGATCCCCATCAAACCCCTGTGATGCTCAAAGACAATCTGAGACAACGACTTTGTCAGTGGATCTGCAATGTAATATTCGGATGAAACTCTTTCTACTCCTATATCTCCTTGGGTCATGATCTCTCTAATTAGGAGGAACCTCCTTAGAACACTTTTGATGAGATATGAGTTCCTTTACTTGAGCAATCACCCCATTGTTGTCACAATATAAGGAAATCGGCTCCTCAATACCTAGCACGACTCTTAGATCTATGATGAACTTCTTCATCCAAACTCCCTCTTTTGCTGCCTCTACTATAGTAATGTACTCCGTCTCTATAGTGAAGTCAACAGTAGTATCTAGCTTGGAGCTCTTCTAGCACATTCAGGGTGTACACATACTCCGAATTTGACTTGCTATCATCGACATCAGACTGAAAACTTGAATCCGTGTAGGCTTCATCCCTAAAGCTACTATCTCCAAATACTAGTAAAAGATCATTAATCCTTCTCAAGCACTTAAGGATACACCTTACTGCTAGTCATAGGTACCCAGCAAGCCAATCACGTGAGTGATGGTACGTGTGACTTAATATGGAATCTTTTTGCTTATTATATTTTGCATATATAACTTTATAACTATTGCATAAATGCATACATATATTGTGATGTCCTTGGATTTGTGCAATGGGAATCGGATCGTGATGAAATCACGATAGTGAGATCGATTCACCTTTAAACACATATCCTAAATAATCCCGGTCATAGGTTTCGAGAGAGGGATATCGTGATATAGGACAGGTGGTGTTTGTATACCCGTCCATATGATGGATGCAACTGGTCTCATAGGTTGCTTGTGTAGGGACACTAGGGATCTGATCTGAGGTGCTCATTGGAGAATGAGTTCATTGATTGATCCACTTACGGAATCTTTGGATGGTTGATGATGCCTTATTGTCGGACGGCGATTCCGTAGTCCTAGTGGTGTATATCGGTCCTTAGACTTGAGACACCAAGGATATCTATATGAGTGCTCCACTCTTTGATACCGAACTTATAGGTTTTTGTCCCGGATCTATCTGAGTTGGTCATTGGGAGTGGTAGTCGACCTTACGAGGGCTATTGAGTGTCGATAGAGGATCATTCACTCTCGGCGTCATGAGAGGAATATCCCATGTGTTCTTGTTTCGGACAAATCCCCGGCGAGGGTCATTGGGTTGAGAGAGAAAGAGTTTTTAGGAGAATCCGATTAGAGCGAGACTTCGAGAAGAAACCGTGGGTCCGACAACACCATGCTTTCGATATATGGTCTTTGGTATATTAGATGGATGAGGGACTATAGGTACCGCGATGGCGAGGACAGACAGGTCCAATGGATTGGATTCCCCTGTATCGTTTAGGGACTACGGCGTAGTGGCCTAGTACGTCCGTAGTCGATGAGTCGAGTGAATTATTACAGAGATAATAATTCACTGAGTTAGAAGGAGTTCTGACATGTATGACTCACGGCCAGCTCGATATTGGGCCTAGAGGGTTACACATATATGACTTAGGAGAGGGTGAAGGAGGTCAAGCGTCCTCATTTCTAGCGGTGATCCATACAGCAGGGTTACGACGATGCTCCTCAAAACTCCAGACCTTATATGTGTGACCCTCTAGGCCCAATATCGAGCTGGCCATGATTCATACTTGTCAGAACTCCTTCTAACTCAGTGAATTATTATCTCTGTAATAATAATTCACTCGACTCATCGACTACGGACGTACAAGGCCACTATGCCGTAGTCCCCAGACGATACAGGGGAATCCAATCCATTGGACCTGTCTGTCCTTAGTTACCGTGTACCTATAGTCCCTCATCCATCTAATATACCAGAGACCATATATCGAGCATGGTGTTGTCAGACCCACACGATTTCTTCTCGAGTCTCGCTCTAATCAGATTCTCCCGGAGAACTCTTTCTCTCTCAACCCGAATGACCCTGGTAAGGGATTTGTCTGAGCAAGAACACACGGGATATTCCTCTCATGACCCCGAGAGTGGATGATCCTCTATCGACACTCAATAGCCCTCGTAAGGTCGACTACTACTCCCAATGACCAACCGTACTAGATCTGAGACAACCAAACCTATATGTCTGGTATCAAAGAGTGGAGCACTCATATAGGACATCCTTGGTGTCTCAAGTCTAAGGACCAGATACACCACTAGGACTACGGAATTGTTGTCTGACAATAAGGCATCATCAACCATCCAGCATTCCGTAAGCGGATCAATCAGTGAACTCATTCTCCTATGAGCACCTGTATTGTATCCCTAGTGTCCCTACACAAGTAGCTATAAGACCAGCTGCATCCATCATATGGACGAGTATACAACACACCAGTCTATCCGGTTATCACGATATCCCTCTCGAGTATCCTATGACCGGGATTATTTAGGATATGTGTTTAAAGGTGAATCGATATCACTATCGTGATCTCATCACGATCCGATTCCCATTGCACAAATCCAAGGACATCACGATATATGTATGCATTTATGCAATAGTTATAAAGTGATATATGCCAAAATATAATAAGCAAAAAGATTCTATATTAAGTCACATGTGCCATCACTCACGTGATTGGCTTGCTGGGCACCTATGACTAGCAATCTCCCACTTGACCTAAAGCCAATCACCTATGTGTCTTATCCCCATCAGACCCCTGTGACGCTCAAAACAAATATGAGACAATGGCTTTGTTAGTGGATCTACAATGTTATCTTCGGATGGAACTCTTTCCACTACTACATCTCCTCGGGTCACGATCTCTCTGATAAGGTGGAACCTTCTCAGAACATGCTCAGATTTCTGATGAGACCTAGGTTCCTTTGCTTGAGCAATCGCCCTGTTGTTGTCGCAATATAGGGAGATCGGCTCTTCCTACTCGGCACGACTCCCAAATCTGTGATGAACTTCTTCACCCAAATTCCCTCCTTTGCTGTATCTGATGCAGCAATGTACTCCGCCTTTATGGTCGAGTCAGCAGTGGTATCTTGCTTGGAACTCTTCTAGCACACTACTCCTCCATTCAAGGTGTACACATACCCTGAATTCGACTTGCTATGATCAACATCAGACTGAAAACTTGAGTCAGTGTAGCCTTCAACCTTAAGGCTATTACCTCCATATACTAGTAAAAGATCCTTTGTCCTTCTCAAGTACTTAAAGATACACTTTAATGCTTTCCAGTGCTCCAAGCCTGGATCCACCTGATACCTGCTCATGACACTCAGAGCATGCACTATATCAGGCCTAGTACATAGCATGGCATACATGATAGACCCTATTACTGAGGCATAAGGTATCATATCCATGTTCGCCCTTTCTTCTGGAGTCTTTGGGGACATACTCGTAGAAAGCGATATCCCATGTCTCATCGGTATGAGACCTCTCTTGGAATTTTCCTTGCCAAACCTTTTAACAATGGTTTCTATGTACCTGGACTGGGATAAGCCAAGCATCCTCTTGGATCTATCTCTATAGATTCTAATCCCCAAAATTTAGGATTCTTCCCCTAAGTCCTTGTTGGGAAATCATGGGGGCGACATCATATGCGCAGCGGAAGAACAAGAAAAACAAAAATCCCCGATTCTCAAAATGATGTTCGTCGTCGTGCGAAGATTGGTGCGTAAAAATCCGCAATACATAAAACTGCGTATAGAGATTGTGTTACCTAGGGAGATCATATATCCCTGTTTCCTTGCAGATCCTTAGGAGAGGGTGAAGGAGGTCAAGCGTCCTCCTCTCTAGCGGTGATCCACAAAGCAGGGTTACGACGACCCTCCTCAAAACTCCAGGCCTCTGAGGTGGAGAGGGAGAGGAGAATAGGAAAGGCAAGCAAAGACTCTAGCTTATGAGGCTGTGAGTCCCTCCTATTTATAGAGATCCCGTGTCAAACCCTAATGGGTCCTTCCCTAGTGGGTATTGGATCTGCATCCAATAAGACAAGTGCTCTGTCGGATATCTCATATCCGAACCTCTACTCATCGCAATGCCTACCATATGTGTGTGACCCTCTAGGCCCAATATCGAGCTGGCTATGAGTCATACCTATCAGAACTCCTTCTAACTCAGTGAATTATTATCTCTGTAATAATTCACTCGACTCATCGACTACGGACGTACTAGGCCACTACGCCGTAGTCCCCAGACGATACAGGGGAATCCAATTCATTGGACCTGTCTATCCTCAATTACCATGTACCTATAGTCCCTCATCCATCTAATATCCCAGAGACCGTATATCGAGCATGGTGTTGTCAGACCCATACGGTTTCTACTCGAGTCTCGCTCTAATCGGATTCTCCTAGAGAACTCTTTCTCTCTCAACCCGAATGACCCTGGCTAGGGATTTGTCTGAGCAAGAACACATGGGATATTCCTCTCATGGCCTTGGGGAATGAATGATCCTCTATCGACACTCAATAGCCCTCGTAAGGTCGACTACCACTCCCAATGACCAGCTGTACTAGATCTGGGACAGCCAAACCTATAAGTCTGGTATCAAAGAGTGGAGCACTCATACAGGACATCCTTGGTGTCTCAAGTCTAAGGACTAGATACACCACTAGGACTACGGAATCACTGTCTGACAATAAGGCATCATCAACCATCCAGCATTCCGTAAGCGGATCAATCAGTGAACTCATTCTCCAATGAGCACCTGTACTGTATCCCTAGTGTCCCTACACAAGCAGCTATGAGACCAGCTGCATCCATCATATGAACGGGTATACAGCACACCAGTCTATTCGGTTATCACGATGTCCCTCTCGAGTAACCTATGACCGGGATTATTTAGGATATGTGTTTAAAGGTGAATCGATCTAATTATCGTGATCTCATCACGATCCGATTCCCAATTGCACAAATCCAAGGACATCACAATATATATATGCATTTATGCAATAATTATAAAGTGATATAAGCCAAAATATAATAAGCAAAAAGATTCTGTATCAAGTCACACGTGCCATCACTCACGTGATTGGCTTGCTGGGCACCTATGACTAGCAATCTCCCACTTGACCTAAAGCCAATCACCTATGTGTCTGATCCCCATCAGACCCCTGTGACGCTCAAAGACAAAATGAGACAACGGCTTTGTCAGTGGATCTGCAATGTTATCTTCGGATGGAACTCTTTCCCTGCTACATCTCCTCGGTTTCGATCTCTCTTATAATTTGGAACCTCCTCGAGAACACTTACGGTGAGACTTCGGGTTCCCTTATTTGAGTAATCACCCCATAGTTGTCGCGAATATAAGGAAGTCGACTTGTCGCTATCTCGTATCGACTCACAAATCGTGATGAACTTCTTCACCCGGACTCCCTCCTTTGCTGCATCCGATGCAGCAATGTATCCGCCTCGTGGTCGAAGTCGGTAGTGGTATCTTGCTTGGAACTCTTCCAAAGACTTGCTCCTCCATTCAAGGTGTACACATACCACGAATTGACTTGCTATCATCGACATCGGTTGAAAACTTGAGTCGGGTGTAGCCTTCAACCTTAAGGCTATTACCTCCATATACTAGTAAAGATCCTTAGTCCTTCTCAAGTACTTAAGGATACACTTTCTTGCTTTCAGTGCTCCATGCTTGGATCCGCACGATACTGCTTTCGTGACACTTTCGAGAGCATGCGCTATATCGGGGCCTAGTACATAGCATGGCATACATGATAGACCCTATTCTTTGAGGCATAAGGTATCATACCCATGTTAGCCCTTTCTTTCGGAGTCTTTGGGGACATACTAAGAAAAGCGATATCCCATATCTCATCGGTATGAGACCTCTCTTGGAATTTTCCATGCCAAACCTTTTGACAATAGTTTCTATGTACTGGACTGGGACAAGCCAAGCATCATCTTGGATCTATCTCTATAGATTCTAATCCCCAAGATATAAGATGCTTCCCCTAAGTCCTTCATGGAGAAGTGTCTAGATAACCAAGCCTTTCTTGTGGAATGACATTCCTATGTCATTCCCAATGATGAGGATGTCATCCACATATAACACCAAAAGGTGATAAGCGCTCCCTTACCTTTCTGTATACACAAGGCTCATCTTCGTTCTTAAGAAGTCATAAGATCGATTGCCTCATCAAATCTTATGTTCCAACTTCGGGAAGCTTGCTTTAGTCCATAAATGGATCTAAGCAACCTACACACCTTATCTGGGCAGTTCTTGGACACACGAATCCCTCGGGTTGCATCATATACACCTCCTCCTCGAGGTTCCGTTGAGGAATGCGGTTTTCACATCCATCTGCTAGATCTCATAATCATAGTGTCTTTGTAATAGCCAATAGAATTCTGATGGATTTTAGCATTGCTTCTGGTGAGAAAGTTTCGTCGTAGTCAACACCTTGCCTTTGACGATACCCCTTAACCACTAGCCTTGCTTTATAGGTCTCTACCTTTCCATCTACTCCGATCTTTTTCTTAAAGATCCACTTGCAACCGATGGGTACAATACCTTGAGTAGCATCAACTAGGTTCCAAAACTTATTGGAGTACATAGAATCCATATCGAATTCATGGTTTTTTCCACTTCCAGGAGTCTATACTCATAATAGCCTCCTCGTAGGTCTAAGGATCAATATCCCTACATCCTCTGCTCTAATATGTCCCACATATCTCTCGGGAGGATGGGATACTCTATCGGACCTGCGTAAAAGTTGATACTTGTGTATTAGGTACCAGAACGGACTTTCGGGGCTGTAGAGTGGTGCTTAAGCTTGGTTCTCCAACCTCGCTCAATTCTATCATTCTCCCCTTTGTCTCCAAGTCAAGAATGTGTTCCTTCTCAAGGAACACTACTCTCTTAGCTACAAAGACCTTTTGGTCCTCGAGATGATAGAAATAATACCCACAAGTTTCCTTGGGGTATCCCACAAATTTGCATCGCTCTCGTCCTTGATTCTAACTTATCGGGGTTGTGTCTTCTAACATGGGGGGGCAGCCCCAGATCTTAACTACCTTAAGATCAGGCTTCTTCCCTTTCCATATCTCATATGGTGTAGACACTACCGACTTAGTTGGAACTCTGTTCAGAAGGTAAAGTTTGCGGTTTCTAGGGCATATCCCCCGAGAATGAGATGGGTAGGTCGTGAGAAACTCATCATGGACCGTACCATATCTAATAATGTACGATTTCTCCTTTCAGAGACACCATTGAGCTGAAGTGTATAAGGAGGTGTCCATTGGGATAATATCCCATGGTCCTTGAGGAACTGAGTAAACTCTGTACTTAAGTATTCACCTCCTCGATCCGATCAAAGAGTTTTGATACTCTTTCAGTCACAGTTCTCCACCTCATTCTTATACTCTCTGAATTTCTTAAAGGCCTCAGACTTGTACTTCATTAAGTACACATATCCATACCTTGAGAAATCATCAGTAAATGTAATGAAGTAGGAGTAACCTCCAATGGCATGAGTTGACATGGGTCCACATACATCACTATGTATGAGTTCCAACAACTCATTGGCTCTCTCTCGATTCTACTAAATGGAGATTTGGTCGATTTTCCATTTAATGCAAGGCTCACAAGTCGCATATGACACAGTCGAATGGATCTAGATATCCATCATTTAGCAACTTTTGAATCCTTCTTTCATGGATGTGACCTAGCCTACAATGCCACAGGTATGCACTGTTCAACTCATCTCGTTTCCTTTTGGACATATTTACATTCATGATATGTGGAGTGGTGTCTAACATAAATAAACTATTATGCAATGTTCCTTTCATGATGATCTTATCATCTAATAATATTGAACAACCATTGTTCTCAAAAACTCAGATTTACACTCAAGAGAAATGGCTCTTCATGGCTTTAACGAGGGTTTTTCGATTGTTCGTCCACCGTTGTTTAACGGATTGGACTACACTTATTGGAAAACTCGAATGAGAGTTTTCTTGATTTATATGAATTTGGATTTATGAAACATTGTTGAAAATGGTTTTCAACTTCCCTCTAAACCGATGAATGAATGGTCGGATTTGGAGAAGAAGTATTTTTCTTTAAACGCAAAGGCTATGAATGCCTTGCTTTGTGCACTTGACAAAAATGAATTTAATCGCGTTTCAATGTGTGATTCGGCTTTCGATATTTGGAGAACTCTTGAGGTCACTTATGAAGGTACTAACCGAGTGAAAGAGTCTAAAATCAACATTCTCGTGCATTTTTATGAACTTTTTCGAATGAAGGCTTGCGAAACCATTGTTGACATGTAGACCCGTTTCACATATGTCGTCAATGGTTTAAGAGCTCTTGGCAAATGTTTTTCGGATTTTGAACTCGTAAATAAGATTTTACGTTCTCTTTCTAAGAAGTGGGATTCAAAAGTAACTGCAATACAAGAAGCTAAAAACCTAAACAACTTACCACTTGAAGAACTAATTGGTTCATTGATGACATATGAAATGGTGCACAATGCACATGATGAACAAAACAACCTTCCAAAGAATAGGAAGGATTTGGAACCCCGGACAAATGAATACCACTTGAGCGATGACTCAAGTGATGAGGACAATGATGAACTTGAACTTCGAACACTAAATCTTAATAAGTTTATTAAATAAAAATCTAAAATAAATAATGAACTTGAATGGAGGAAGAGGAACACAAAGTGGGATGAATCGAGCTCCTCCGAAGACGAGGAGAAAATCAAGAAATGTGAGGTGGCAAACTACGCCTTAACCGCCTTTAATGAAAAGGTAATCGAAATCCCCCTGATTTATTTTGAAATTACTTGATTCTTTCATGATGTATTTTCTTTTTTAGTTTAGAATTAATTTTCTTAAAAATTACATGTTTAAAAATAAAAATACAAAAATTATGATCATGCTAGTAATTTCGAAAATGATAACATTGCATATTTTTTTATAAACAAACAAAATGATTTTGATTGAAAATATGAAATCATGGTTAAGAAGGAATAATGTGCATCATGTTTGATTAACATTGTTGAATGAAATCATGTTTGATTTAAAGTAATGCATAATGATGTAATGAAAATATTAAATGTTGTTAATACAATGATTGACAATTTTATGCATGAGATTTTAAGTTATGCATGATGATAAGCATTTGTTATTTTCATGAGTGTATTTGAAAAACATATGGCAAAACCATGTCCGAATGTATGAAAGTGTTAAACTTCATTTTTTTCTTGACCATAACAATTAATTTTTTAGAATATATTGATCTTGATGGTCTTATGACGAAATTCATTTTTCGATCCTAAACGTTGATGCATGTTTTTATTTAACATAAATGAAAAAGCATGCTAACATGAAATCAAATACTTAAAAAAAAAAAAGGGGGGGGGGGGGAATATATTATGAAATCATGAATCTACCTATGTTATGAATTTTGTGAATCATAAAAGTGATTTTTATGATTTAAATTTGAAATGAGTTTTATCAAAATCATAATATTGATTTCTTGGAATAACATGAGATTACCTTTGATGATCATTGTGATTCATAGAATTTTGGATTCATGACTTGGTCTTACATTTGCTTATGAGATGGTTGAAATCTTTGTACCTTTGAATTCTTTCCTTCTCCTTTCAATTTTTGAATTTATGCATGTTATATGTTGAAGATTTGTATCATGCATATCTAAGAAATATTGATGTGACAAATTGAATGAGTTGAAAATAAATGATGATTTTTCTCTTAAATATAACTTGTGATATTTTTTTATATAAATCATCATTTTGATTTCTCGACATTCGATACATGAGATTTTATTATAAATCGAAATTTCTCATTAATCAATCTTCTATGATTTTACTTGATATTCTCTTGAGAGGAGATTTTCTAAATGAATCATGATTTTTCCTTATGAGTTCTTGGAGTTATTACTTGATTTTCTTTTAAAACAAGATCTCTTCTTTGTACTCCTATGATTTTTCTTGATATTTTATTTAAAGAAGATATTTACTATATAAATCATGTCTTTTGGTATTCAAATGATTTTATTATTCATGACATGATTTCTTTGTATTTATGGCTTGCATGGCTTGAAATGTTTTGGTATGATGCATGCAATGATGAAATATTTATGAAGTTAAAATAATGTATGCAATACTTATGATAATGATATACATGATGTATTGCATATGATGTGTATCATGAATGCTTTAAATAATGAATGTTTGGTATCATGATCAATATGTTGATAAATGCTTAAAAATTTTAATGTTTGAGTATCATGTATGATATGCCCATTAATGATGATTGATTTATTTTTCGGTATCGAAAAATAAGGTTTTTGAAATTGTGTATGTTTTAATTTGAATATATAATGATGCACAAATAAGATTGATACTTACCTTTGTCATAATATGAAAATTGATATAAGGGTTTTCCTTTGTTTTTGATAATGACAAAGGGGGAGCAAGAATTTCTAGCGTGAACATCATGAAAAGAGGCAAACTAGCTAGCTTGCACAATTCAAGATGAAAGCAAAAATTATATTTCTCAAAAGAGAAGATGCAAATATAACATTTGCCAAATTGTTTGCTTGCCTCATGTAAAACATTATCTCTTGCTAGTTTGGCATTTTGCTAGCTTGCATTTTGCAAAGAAAGCAAAAATGACACTTCTCAAAAGAGAAGAAAGAGCTTGTCATCTTGAACATCACAAGCCTGCCTATCTTAAGAAACAAAAATTGCAAAAGTGCTAGCTTGCCTATCTCAAGAAGCAAAACTTGCAACTTGCACATTGCAATAGGAAGCAAGAATCATGAGCCTACACAAGAAAGTTATCTTGCATTTGCTTTCAAAGATTTTGCTAGCTTGTATATTGTAAAATTTGTATATCGTAAAAAATTCTAGCTTGTAGTCTAAAGAGAAGCAAAAAGTTGCTATCTCAAAAGAAGCAAATGTGCTATCTTGCCTATCTCAAGAGGCAAAAATGCTAACTTGCACATCTAGCAAAACTTGACAAATTTGCATATCTCAAGAAGCAAGAGTTGCTTTCTTGAACATCTCAAAACTGATAGCTTGCAGGTTCTAAAATGTTATAATATTGCTAGCTTGTATGATGTAGAACTTGCTATCTTGAACATTACCAAAAGTGCTATCTTGTATGCTGTAAAACTTGCATATCTGAAACTTGATAGCTTAAATGTTCTAAGCATGATGTAATACTTGCTAAATTTTCTAGCTTCAAAACTGCATGATGATAAAACTTGATATTATGTTTTTCATGCAATAAGTTGAACTAATATTCCAAACACCTGATTGTGGTACTTCTTCTTTTTGTTGATGACAAAGGGGGAGAAGTATGTTGATATCATGACATGTTATGCATAAGTTTATGCATAAGTTCATGATGATGTGTTGCAAGTATTCATGATGAATATTGCAATGACTTGAATTCAGTTTGAATTCAAGGTTCTATCAATATGGCAAATTGATAGGGGGAGTTTGTTTAAACTCCGGGAGTTAAGTTTAACTCCGTCATCAATTGGTTGTCATCATCAAAAAGGGGGAGATTGTTGAATCTCGTATTTTGATGATGAAACCAATGGATAATTGTATTTATGTTTTAATCTATGTTTTGAGTGACGTAGGATACTTCGATCAGGATGAGACAATTAAAGCAGGAAAAATTATGTTATGCCGGAGAAACATGTCAGAAGATTCGACGTCGGGCCGATGGATCGGTTGACGTATTGATAGAAGGCTTCGGGCCGTGGACTTGGGCATCGGGCCAAGAAGAGCAGGTATTACGCCAAAGATATCGGAGTTGCGGAGTCAATTGACCGATTAGGCAATAGGCCGCAGGAGAGGACGATGCGCCGAAGAATCGGATGAAGCGTCAAGGGACCAATGACATGCTGGACAACTTAGTTAATTACTTAGGATTAATTGTCTCGATCAAAGTTTTGTTTTAACTGTGCAGGATTAACTATGATAACAATGAAGACATAAAGCAAAACAAAGTGTCAGATTCAAGTGCGAAGGATTCGTTGTGAGTTCGAGAGTTCGACGGAAGTCCGAAGGTTCATCGGGAATGCTACCAGAACTAGCCGAGAATGAGTTGGGAGCTTGCCGAAGGGTTTTTCGGAAGCTCGCTGGAAGGTTCGTTGGAAGTTCGCGGAGCTCGCCAAGAAAGATCGGAGCTTGCCGAAGAAGCTCATTGGAACTCGCCAAGATCAAATCGTGAAATCTAGGAGCTTGCCGGGAGTCCGCAGAATGGTTTCCGAGAGTTCATTGGAAGACCGCTGGAAGTTTGCTGGAAGCTCACCAGAAGAAGTCTTGACTTGCGGACTTTGTAATAGCTTAGAAAATGTCTTTAAATTTATAGTTAGCACGTTAATTAGGGTTAGGATTAGGTGTCAATCCTATAACCCAAGTAGGGGCCAATTGGGCCCATGTTCGGACTGGTTTGGGCCAAGTTTGGAGCCTAACCAGTCAGCTAAAATAGTGTAGGCAGTGGCACCGCCAGGGTCGGCGGTGGCACTGCCCAGGAGAGGATCTCCCAGTAAAGCTGGGCGGTGCAACCGCCCGAGCAGGTGGTGGCACCGCCAGGGCTCAGTCTCCGAGCGAGACTGAGCGGTGCAACTGCCCTTGACAAGCGGTGGCACTGCCGAGAGGCTCAGTCTTCGAGCCCTGTCAGGCGGTGCAACCGCCCCAGTCAGGCGGTGCAACCGCCATACCCCGGAATTCCGGGAGATGACATATTTGAGCTCCAAATTCAAACTGGTTTGGAGCCTATAAATACCCCTCCAATCCCTGGGTAAAATACACAAGCACAGAGAGATTAAAAGAGAGAAAACACTGCTGTAATCTCTAGAATTTCCCTCCTCTAACTTAAGTGTTAGAATTCTGTTTAAGAGAGGAGAGTGAGTGCTTGTAAGGGTTGTCTCCTAAACCCAGTAAAAGGAGAAGAGGGGTGTAAGAAGGAGGTTGATCTTCGCCTAGTAAAGGAAGATCGTTAGTGGATGCCGGTGGCCTCGACGGAAGAGGAATCAAAGGAGTGGATGTAGGTCACGATTGACCGAACCATTGTAAACTCCCGTCTTCTTTGGTTTGCATTTACTTTGAGCTATTTATCCTTACTGCAAACCTCCTTCATAGCTTACTTCGTTTTGCACTTTTACGATTGTGTTTCCAAGCTCAGTATTTTCCGAATCGTGTTTAGACGTAAATCGCTTTTTTCGTACGAACATCGTATTTCAGTTTGCGCTTACATTCTGATTTCCATCACAACTGCAAACTTCCTTAACAGATTTATTTTAACTGCTTCTTGCCTAATCTTAAGTTAAAGAAATTTACGAATCGACTTTTCTACTGAAATCGGCTTTGTCGTACAAACGCAGTTTTAAACGTTGAAAGTTTTTCGCTGCACTAATTCCCCCCCCCCCCCCTCCTCCTCCTCCTCTTAGTGCTCTTGATCATAACAATTAAATCGTCTGAATGCATGAGTTTGTTGTATATCTTTTCCACACTTTCTTGATTTTTTTGTAAATAATGCTTTCAGAAAATTATTTCATTTCATAAATAAAGCTTTCATGAAATCTAGAATATCAATTTACTTGGTATCAAATTTATTTCATACCCTTGCTTCATCACTTAATGATTTTTGTTACACTTAGTCCCTTCACTCATGGATTTCATTGAAAAATACATCTCTCACAGATTTCTTTCATGGATTTTTGATCCTTTATTTGATGCTCCTTTCCCATAAATTCTTCCTTACTCTTCTCATGAAAGAAGAATTTTTATGAATTTTTAATATGTGATGATCACTTGCAAGAATAAGGATTTGCTTTTGTTTGGACATCTTGATCCTTTTAATGAATCCTTTCTCTTTATTGAAATAGAAGCTTGATATGATGATACTCATTTATTGTTTTGGATTTGACTTGTTCAAATCCTTTCATGAATTTGGTTCTTGATGAATTCCTCCTTTACACTTCTTCCTTTTCTACTTATTTTTATGACAAAGGAAGAAAGAAACTTCCACATCTCAAGAAGAACCAAAAATCTTTTTGTGCATCTAAAGTAAAAATGTTCGCTTATCCAAAAGAAGTTATCATGCAAAGTTTTTGCTTAACTTCTCATTTTTGCTAACTTGGATAAATTGGTGTTGAACTTACTTGAATAGTTTTTTCAACACTTGCCTTGTTTAATGATTTTCTTTTTGTTGATGACAAAGGGGGAGAAATATGGCAAATTGATGACAATATGAAAAATGAATTGTATCATAAATGCTTGAGTGTATTACGAATGCTTGAAATTTGACTAGTTTCATCAAATACATTGTAAATACTTGAAAAATATCAAAATGTATGATTGATTTCTATCGTAATGTGGCATGGATACTTGAAATTGTTTATTCTTAAAATCATGCTTGATTTCGTATCAAAATAATAAATGTCTATTTTTATGATGAGGTATCAAATTTATCATGCTATTTACAATTGATATCATGCCTCAAAATGATGAATTGTCATCTTTTATCGAAAATTGAATCTTGCTAAATTTCTTATTGAAATTTGTATCTTACTTTAAATGATAATTGTCTATCATCATTCTATATTGGATTTGAAAATGGATGTCTTACCTTGAGATAATTTTTATTGAGACAAATATGTGGTATCATATTTTGAATTGGTAAATCATGATAAGTATCATGATGTGCATGTTGATAAGTTTAAATGAATATAACTTATTAGTTTGATGCTTGAATTCATAAGCCTTGAATTCAAGAGTGTCTTTTCTCAAGTATGGTATTTAAATAGGGGGAGTGAAGGTTAACTGACACGGGAGTATCTAATTTGCTACAATCTGCTCATATGGACCTTGCTGATGATATGATATTTTTTTCAACCAACAATATTGTCTCATAATCTTTAACTCAGCACACTCAGATAAGAAAACTCATCAGCATATTCCCTGCACAATGGTAAAGCTGTTTCAAGGTGCTTTTCATTATAGCTAAGGAATACATTAAAGGAGTTGGTTAGTAGCTGTAAAACACTTAATTTCGAAATTTCCTATGCATGAAGGATTGTTTCATGCACTAGTATTTATTTTGGTGTTTAGGGCTTAGAAAGGACTTTAGAAACTAAGGATATTGGCAGAACTCTCTTGGAGTGCTCTCTTGAACTCTGTATCTCTTAGATACATCCTTGAGTTGTGAGTCTTTTACTTTCAGTTCTATATCCTTATTTATTATCCTTCGAGTGGTGATCTTTCTGTATCCCTTTCTATTTTTAAACTTGGTGGTGAGCAATTTATCGTTTTTACCAAAGTTGCTTCGCGTGTTCGCACCTTTTCTATAAGGAAAACTCATTCTAGCAAATATGATTATATTGTTGACTTTTTTTTGCGAGTTCATTCATTTTCTATCCAAAAAAACTGTGCCATCAGTTTTCTTTCAAAATCTATTCTACACCCTCCCATTCTGCATCACCTCCGGTATCATTAACTCCATCATCAATTGATTATCATCATAAAAAAAGGGGAGATTGTTGAATCTCGGATTTTGATGATTGAATCAATTGATGAATTGTTTGATCAAATCCATATATTGAGAAAAGTGTATAGAATTAACTATGATAGCAATCAAGGCATAAAGCTAAATGAAGTGCTAGAGTCAAGATCGAGATTTCATTGGGAGTTCGAGATTTCATCAAAATTTCAGATGTTTGTCGGAAGTTCTGTTGGAATTGACCGAGAAGTCCAAGAGCTTGCCAAAGAAGTTTGTCAAAACTCACCAAGAAGATCATCGTGAAGTCTAGGAGCTTGCTAGGAGTCCATTGGAACATTGCCAAGAGATTGTCAAAAGTTTGTTGGAAGATCATTAGAAGCTCATCGGAAGAAACCTAGACTAATCAGACTTGATTTGTTTTGTGTATGCCTTAAGAATCATAGTTAGCATGCAATTGGGGTTAGGTTTGGGAGGTAATCCCACTAACTCAATTAGGGGCCAACTGGGCCCGTAATTAGACTAGTTTGGGTCGAATTCAAGGCCCAACCAGGTTGCTGGACCATGTCTGGTGGTGGCACTGCCAAACTAGGGCGGTGGAACCGCCTAGGGAGCGGTCTCCCAAGTGGCCTGGGCAATAGTACCACCCAAACTGGGCAATAGTATCATCGACAGTTATTACCTGCCAATCGATGGTACCGCCTACCAAGCAGGTACCACCAGAACTCAGTCTCCGAGAACTCTGTCAGGTGGTGGTACTGCTAGACTAAGCGATGGAACCACCTAGTGTCAGAGTATCAGGCGGTGGTAATGCTAGTACCCCAAAAATCTACGATGAGACACTTTTTTACTTTAATTTTAAAGTTATTTGAGTCTATAAATATCCCAACCTTTTCTGCATGAAAGGGTAACAATATGCAATCAAAGTGTGAAAAAAACTCTAAGTGTTAAGGTGTTAAAAGTGTTGTAAAAGTGAGAAGAGTCCTCCTCCTCCCTCTCTTTAACTTTGTAATCATCCAAGAAGAGGTGTGAGGCTTGTAAGGTTTATCTCCTAAACCCGTGAAAAGGAGAAAGAGCTGTGAAGAGGTGGTAGGTCTTCGCTTATTAAAGGAGGACCATTAGTGGATGCTGGTCAACGAAGGAGGAATCAGAAGTGGATGTAGGTCACAACGACCGAACCACTATAAATTCTAGTGTGTTCATTCGTTATTGCTTAATCTCTTTACTGCATTCAACTTTACTTCATTACATACTATCCAATCCCCTCTTCTCTACTCATTCAAGAAAAACGAAATGGTTTTCATCAGAATTGGATTTTGTCGTATGAAGATCTTCAAACCGACGTAATTTTTCCGCTGTACTAATTCCCCCCCTCTTAGTGCCACTCTTGATCCTAACAGATCATACATCATATGTATAAATAATTAAATAAGACTACTAGGTAAATAATAATATAAATTAATTAAACTTTTAATTAACTAATATTTTCTGAAAATGGGGCACATGCAAGGAATTTTTTAAATTATGAAAGGCATTTTAGTAATTTAGATATAAAGGACAAAAGTTAGAATTTCTTAAATTTCGAGGGGCAAATATATCATCTTTCCAAAAAGCCCTAATCCCCTCCTTCTTGCTACGTTGTGGCTGCCACCGCCCTGCTTGCGGCGGCCCTTTATTGGCGGGCACGCCCCTACCGACGGTTATGCCCACGAGCATAATGCCCGCTGGCGCCGTTGCCCCTGCGGCCACCTCTGCCTGTGGGCGCAACGCCCGTATGTGCTACAGTTGGTGTCGCATGCCCTTGCAGGTAGGTCGCTCATGCAACTGCCTGCTTGCGACCTATAGGGTATCGATCGCCGACCACCGCAAATGGCCAAGGCTACAAGCAGCATTTGGCCATTCTATGAGCACAATAAAGGTAGCATTAGTTGCTGCCCTTTCTCATCTTTTGCATCAACAATTTTGACAACAAAAACTTTTCTAAAACATAATATATGTAATTCAAAACTAATCTTTTGCATGAACAACTTGGCTCTGATACTACTATATGAAAATTTGGGGGTGACATCACATGCGCAATGAAAGAATAAAAAACTAAAACTCCAAATTTCCCAAAAACTTGTTCGTCCTTATGCAAAGATTGGTGCATAAAAACTCACAAAACTTAAATCCACATGTGAGATAGTGTTTTTACTTAGGGAGATCATATATCCCTGAATTCCTATAGATCCATGGGATTGGATGAAAGAGTTCAAGTGCCCTTCTCTCTAGCGATGATCCATATAGCAGAGTTGCGATGATGCTCCTCCAATCACTACCCAAATATCCACACCTCCTATCTAAAAGGGAGGAGAGAGGAGAATAGGAGGTGATAACCAAGAAGCCTCTGGCCTATGGGTCTTTGGTTCCCTCTTATTTATAGAAATCCCTTATCAACTTAACCCCAATGGATCCTACCCTATTGGGTACTGGATCTCCATCCAACTACCTAAGCGACTTAGATTAGTGGATCTTTATCCAATAATCTCTCATTGCCTCTTATTGGAATTCATCCATAGGATCCAATAATTTAGGGGCTTATTGGATATCCAATAAGATAGGAGGTCCGGTGGATATCTCATATCCGAACTTCTACTCGTCATAACACCTACCATATGTGTGTGACCCTCTAGGCCTAATATTGAGCTAGCTATGAGTTATACCTGTCAGAAATTCTTCTGGTTTAGTGAATTATTATCCATATAATAATTCACTCGACTCATCAACTACGAACGTATTAGGCCACTAAGTCGCAATACCCAGATGATATAGGGGAATCCAATTATTTGAACCTATCTATCCTATGTTACAATGTACTTATATTCCCTCATCCATCTAATATCCTAGAGACCGTATACCGGGCATGGTATTGTCAAGCCTATAGAGTTTCTCCTCGATTCTCTCTATAATCGAATTCTCCTAGAGAAACTCTTTCTCTCTCAATCTAAATGACCTTGGCTAAGGATTTATCTAAGCAAGAACACTTGAATATTTCTCTCATGATACTTGAGCAGATGATCCTCTATTGATACTCAATGGCCCTCGAAAGATTGGCTGCCACTCTCGATGACTAGCTGTACTAGATTTGGATCTTCCAAACCTATAAGTCTGTGATCAAAGAGTGGAGTACTCATACAGAACATTCTTAGTATCTCAAGTCTAAGGACCTGGCTCACCATTGGGATAGAAGAATCACTATTTGACAATGAGATATCATCAACCATGCAGCATTCCATAAACAAATCATTCAGTAAACTCATTCTCCAATGAGCACCTGCATTGTAGCCATAGTGTCCCCACACGAGCAGCTATAAGACTAGTTATCTCCATCATATAGATGAGTATATAGTACACCAATCAATCTGATTATCTTGATATCCCTCTCAAGTAACCTATGACTAGGATTATTTAGCATTTGTGTTTAAATATGAATCAATCTCATTATCGTGATCTTATCATGATCTAATTCCCGTTTCAAAGATCCATTGACATCACAATATATTTATGCAACAAGCAATATAAAGTAAGAAAATACCATAATAATAATAAGCAAAAAGACTACATATCATGTCACACGTGCTACCACTCACGTGATTGGCTTGTAGGACACCTATGACTAGTAGTTGGTACCACTGTCTGCACCCCTAACAACTAGCGATACTACCACCCAGTTTGGGTAGTACTACCACCAGGCTACATTGGAGACCGTGTATTGGGCGGTACCACCACTAGTTTGGGTGGTACCACTGCCTAACACTGGTGGTACCACTACCAGGTCTTCCAAAAAATGTACATTTCGTACGTTTTAGCTCATAAGCAGTTCCACCGCCTAGTTTTGCAGTGTCACCGCCTAGCCTTACCCTAGGTCACTAAATGGGCCTCTCACTAGGCCTAACTCAACCCCAGATCAGGCCCAAAAGGCTCCTAATTGAGTTAGTTAAATTACACCCAAACCTAACTCAATTTATGACCTAACAATAATAATTAAGAATTAAACAATTACAAGACAACAATTTAAGTTGTCCGACATGTCATTGGTTTATCTGAACTCTCGACGAACTTTCAGTGCATTGTCCAAACCTTCGGCATATCACCCGATCCATCCGCATTGACTCCCACGACATCCGATCTTAGCACAACGTCCGATTCTTCTAGCCCGATGCCCGATCTCTAACTTCGACCTAACATTTGATTCGTCTACTTTAATCATTTTACCTTTTTTAATTGAAGTTAGTCCTGCATTACTTTTTTCAAAGTATAGATTAGATCGTAAACTCATCAATTGATTTCATCATCAAAATCTGGGATTCAAGAAGAATCTTCTCAAATCGCTGCACAATCCTCCTCGTTGCGTGCACCACGTAATCAAGAAGGGGCTGCTCTTTTATGTTGTCCACACGGCCCAAATACGGGTTGTAGGTTGAGGAGAGGAAGAGAGGAGAATAAAAGGTGGTATACAAAAAGCCTAGCTCATGGCCCTTTAATTCCTTCATATTTATAGAGTCCCCTTATCAACTTAACCCTAATAGATTCTACTATATTGGGTACTAGATCTCTATTCAACTATCCAAACCTCTTAGATTAGTGAGTCTCTACCCAATAATCTCTCATTGACTCTTATTGGATCTCATCCATAAGATCCAATAATTCAAGGGCTTATTGGATATCCAATAAGATAAGGGCTATAGCAAATAACTCATATTCAAACCTCTACTCGTCACAACACCTACCATATGTGTATGACCCTCTAGGCTCAATATCGAGTTGGCCGTGAGATATGTATCAAAACTCCTTCTAGCTCAATGAATTATTATCTCCATAATAATTCACTTGACTCATCGACGGCAGATGTACTTGGCCACTACGTCGTAGTCCCCAAACGATATAGCGGAATCCACTCCATTAGACCTATCTATCCATAATTACTATGTACCTATAGTCTCTTATCCATCTAATATTCTAGAGACCGTATAGTGGGTATAGTACTGTCAGGCCTACATAGTTTCTACTCGAGTCTCGCTTTAATCGGATTCTCCTAGAGAATACGTTCTCTCTCAATCTGAATGACTGTAGCTAGGGATTTATCTAAGTAAGAATCTATGGGATATTCCTCTCATGACACTGAGAGAGGATGATCTTCTATCCATACTCAATAGCCCTCGTAAGATTGGTTGCCACTCTAGATGATCGACTGTGCTAGATCTAGAACTTCCAAACTTATAAGTCTGATATCAAAGAGTGGAGTACTCATAAAAGACATCCTTGATGTCTTAAGTCTAAGGACCAGATACACCATTGTGATGATGAAATATCTTCTAACAATGAGGTATTATCAACCATCCAACACTCCAAAAGCAGATTAATCAGTGAACTTATTCTTCAACGATCACCTGCACTGTATCCCTAGTGTCCCCACACGAGCAGCTTTAAGATCAGTTGCCTCCATCACATGGATAGGTATATAGTACACCAGTCTATCCGATTATCTTGATGTCTCTCTCAAGTAGCCTATGATTGGGATTATTTAGGGTTTGTGTTTAAAGATAAATCGGTCTCATTATCTATTGAATCTCGGATTTTGATGATGAAGTCAATTGTCATTTGTTTATCAAATCTATATGTTGAGAAAAGTGTGCAGGATTAACTATGATGGCAGTAAGACATGCAGTAGGTGTTATGCTAGAGTCAAGATCAAGATCATATCGGGAGTCCGAGAGTTCGTCGAAAGTCCGGACATTCATTGGAAGTTCTGCAGGAACCAGCCGAGAAGTCCAAGAGCTTGCCATAGAAGCTCATCAGAACTCGCCAAGAAGATCATCGCAAAGTCTAGGAGCTTACTAGGAGTCCACTGGAGCATCGCCGAGGGTCCGTCGGATGTTCACCGGAAGTTCACCGGAAGAAGCGATTGACGCATTAGAACACAGAATTGCAGTAATCATGTCATAATTGTCATAGTTAGAGTATAGTTTAAGTTAGGGTTGGGAGGTAATCTCGCTGACTTAATTAGGGGCCAACTGAGCCCTTAACAGACCCAAATTGGGCTGATTAGAATAGCCCATTCGGACCCAGAATTTCTGGCCGGCGGTGGCACCGCCCAGGAGACTCGATCTCCCAGGGATTATGGGCAGTAGTACCACCCTTGTTAAGCAGTGGTACCATCGACAGTTATTGCTACCAGTGGTGGTACCGCCCCTGTCAAGCGGTGGTATCGCCTGAGCTTGATCTTCGAGCACTGTCAGGTGGTAGTACCACTTAGTGTCTGATGACAGGCAGTAGTACTGCCTAGTAATGGCGGTGGTACCGTTAGAACCCTGAAAATCAAGGAATGGACACTTTTAGGCTCCATTTTCAAACTCATTGGGGCCTATATAAATCCCACCCTTTCCTATATGAAAGGGCAATGTAAACGTGCTTTAATCTTGAGTCTTTGAGGCCTTAAAGTGTTGTAAAAGCTAAGAGTTCTCCTCCTTCTTTCTTCTAAGTGTTGAGATCATTCAAGAGAGGAGTGAAAACTTATAAGGGTTGTCTCCTAAGCTCATCAAAAGGAGAAAAGCTATAAAAGGGTGGTTGGTCTTTGCCTATTGAAGGAAGGCCTCTAGTGGATGCCGGTGACCTCGTCGGAGGAGGAAGCCAATAGTGGATGTATCTTTCCTTTATAAGCAAATTGTCTCTCCTCCTTACTGTGCTTAACTACGTCTACTTACGCATTGACGTAAACATTTTTCGAAATTTGTTTTACTTGTACGAAAGCTTTATGAAATCAACGTTTTTTAGTTGTGTGATTTGCATTGCTGCAAATCACCTTAGTCTTCTCTTGGTATTTCTCAAAAAGTTTCAAGTTCAATGTTCATCTAAAAGGATTGAGTTGAAACCACTTTTGTTAAATCAACCTTAATCATAATAAGTCTTTTAAATCAAAAAAGTTTTCTATTGCACTAATTCACCCCCCCTCTTAGTGCGCTCTTGATCATAACATTCTCATGATCTCATCATGATCTAATTCCTATCGTGTAGATCAATGTACACCACAATATATATGCATAATAAGCAATATAAAGTGAGAAAATACTATAATAATAATAAGCAAAAAGAGTGTGTTATATCACACGTGTCATTACTCATGTGATTGACTTGCAAGACACCTATGACTAGCAAAAGAGCCATAGGCTAGACCTCTTTTAGCTACCACCTCTTATTCTCCTCTCTCTCTCTCCTCCTCAACCTGCAGCCCCTATTTGGGGCATATGGACAGTAAGAAGGATCAACGCCTTCTTGATTATGTGGTGTGCATAGCGAGGAGATTTGAGTAGTGATTTGAAGAGTGTCTTCGTAGCCCTTGTTTTGTGGATCATCGCTAGAGAGGAGGACAGTTGACCTCCTTCATCCTCTCACACTGATATGCTGGAATTCAAGGATATACGATCTCCTTAGGAAACACAACTTTCTTATTTGTAAAGTTTTCGACTGAAAATTTATGATTTTTTTTTCTATTCTTCTACTGTGCATGTGATATCACCCCAAATTTTCAACACCTCGAGGGACTCAACCAATTCAACCTCACGCCGGGAATCGATTTTTTCCCATAATGATAGAAAGCCACGTGGGTCAATCTAATTTTCTCATGATTACCGACTTAATATTATCAAGAGAGGGGATTTTAATTCGGTCTCCTCTTACCTGTCATACGCATATATATTTAATATATATCTATATCACATGCAAATATATATACATATCTACTAGGTGTATAAGCAATCACACATCATATGAGCAATCACACCAGATGATCATAGATCATAACCTAATGTGATCAAGACCAAGCTAGTGGGCCCAATCACTCATTCATGATCTTGTTCAATCTCATATTTTGATGATGAAATTAATTAATGATGTCATGATCCAATATGTGTTTAAGTGATGTGGGACTATCTTCGATTAAAAAAGGTAAATTGATTGAAGCAGGAAGAATCAAACATTGGGCCAAAGTGAACATGTCAGAAGATTGGACGTCAAGCTAGAGGATTGGTCAACATGCTGGTAGAAAGACTTTATGCCATAAGTTCGGGCATTGGGCCAAAGGATCAGATATTATGCCAAGGAGATCAGATATTACGGAAGGTCAATATACTGATTGGGCAATACGCTGAAGGAGAGGACGTTGTGTTGAAGGATCAAATAAAGCGTTAGATGAACTAATGACATACTGGATAACATATAATTTATGCTTGTAATCATTTGTCTAGATCGAAGTAGTTTAGGGGGCTAATTGAGTTAGTTTTTTGTGTAATCATACTAACTCAACTAAGGGCCAATTTGACCTAAATTAGGACTATTTTGGGCTAAGAGGAAGGCCCATTAAGTGACTCAAAAGTTGGATCAGGCGGTGGCATCGCCAAACTAGCGGTGGAACTGCTTATGAGCTAGAAAAATCAAAAGCCCAATCATCATCAAACAGTGGTACCATCAGACTAGGCGATGGTATCGAGCAGTGTTCGTTTGTCAAGTAGTGGTACCACTAGACTAGGTAGTGGTACTGCCCAGTGTCAAACAGACAAGCGGTGGTACCACCCAGTATTGGCGGTGGTATTGCCAGTACCCCAGAAACCTAGGATGAGATTGTTTTAACTCCAAATTTGAATCCATTTAGGGTCTATAAATATTCCACTCTTTCCTTCTTATTAAAGTAAGAAAATAAAATAAAAACTTGGGGTTTAGAGTGTAAAAAGTTTGTGAGAAAGTTGAGTCCCTCCTCCTTGAGCTTAGAGGTTATTCTAAGGGAGGTGTGTGAGGGATATATTGTAAAAGAGAGGTGTAAAGGTTCTCTCCTGAGCCTATGAAAAGGAGAAATCATTGTAAAGAAGATCAGTAGTAGAAGCCGGTAGCCTCGAGTGAAGAGGAATCGAGAGTGGACGTAGGTCACGACGACCGAACCACTATAAATTCGATATGCTCTTTTCCATTGTTGTTTACCTTTATTACTTACTAATTTTATTGCTTACTCTACTTTACACTTATTCTAAGTTAAGCTTACTTTTGATATTAATTTTTATCGAATGTAATTTTTTAAGCCGACGTGATTTTTCGAAAACACTAATTCTCCCCCCCCCCCCTCACTAGTGCCAATATAGTCCTAATAGTTGGTATTACAGCCAAGCTTTTCTCTGTTGGTTTAACATCTAAGAGAATCACTTTTACTAGCAATCTAGAGGGATACTCTATCACTCATTCTTCTATATTCAATGGGACAGACTATACATATTGGAAAACATGTATGAAAGTTTTCTTACTTTGGATTTCAATTTATGGAATATAGTCAAATTTAGTTTTCAAATACCTTCTAAACCTATGAATAAATTAAGTGATTTTGAGAAAAAATCATTTTTGTTAAATGCTAGAGCTATGAACCCTCTATTTTGTGCTTTGGATAAAAATGAGTTTAATTATATTTTGACTTGTGGAACTGCACATGACATTTGGGACACTCTTGAAATTACATATGAAGGCATAAGTAGAGTTAAAGATTCTAAAATTAATCTTTTGATGTATAGTTTTGAATTGTTTCAAATAGAACCAAGTAAAATCATTGGAGACATATACACCTGGTTTATGGATGTCATCAATGGTTTAAAAGAACTTGGTAAAAAAATTTTGAACTTTGAACTTGTAAATAAAATACTAAGATCCCTTCGAAAAAGTTGAGATCCAAAAGTAACGACAATACAAGAAGCAAAGGACCTGAATAACTTTTTATTTGAAGAACTTATCGAATCTTTAATGACCTATAAAATGGCATTTATAACACATGATGGACATACGAAAAACCTTCCCAATAACAAGAAGTATTTGACACTTAGAATAAAAGAAAACTACTCAAGCGAAAGCTCAAGTGATGATAACATAAAACTTTTGATAAGAAAATTTAAAAAAATCATAACACTCAAAACTAAGAATAAAAATAATTTTAAAAAGTAGCTGCCAAAGCAGAAGAAACATTTAAGGCAACTTGGGATGAATTAAGTGCATCTGAAGAAGATGAGCAAACCGATAAAGACAAAGTGGCGAACTATGGCTTGATGGCTCTCGATGATGAGGTAAATGATGTTGGGAAAAATAGGGTGACAACACATGTACAATGGAAGAACAGAAAAATAAAATCCTAGAATTCCTGTAGAAAAGAAGGTTTCATCATCGTGCAAAAGTTGGTGCACAAAAATCCATGAAATTGAAAAAACTATGCAAAAGAGAATTACCTAGGGAGATTATATATCCTTGAAAACCTATAGATCTGTAGAAGAGGATGAAGGATGTCAACTATCCTCCTCTATAGCAATGATCCAATTGGCAGGGGCTGCAAAGATGCTCCTCAAATCATTGTCCAAAACTCTTCCTCGCGCGCACCATGTAATTAAGAAGCGGCTGCCCCTTCTTGCTGTCCACACACCCCAAATAGGAGCTACAGTATGAGGAGGAGAGAGAGAGAGGAGAATAGGAGGAGGTAGCCAAAAAGAACCTCTAGCCTATGGGTCTTTGGTTCCCTCCTATTTATAAAGGCCCCATATCAACTTAACCATAATGGATCTTGCCAAGTTGGGTATTGGATCTTAATCCAACTACCCAAGCCTCTTAGATTAGTGGGTCTTTACCAAATAATCTATTATTAGATCATATTGGATCTCATACATAGGATCCAATAATTCAGGAGCTTATTGGATATCTAATAAGTTAGGGGCTCCAACAGATATCTTATATTTGAACCTCTACTCATCGTAATACTTGTCATATGTGTGTGACCCTCTAGGCCTAATATCAAGTTGGTCGTGAGTCATACATATCAAAACTCCTTCTGGCTCAATGAATTATTATCTCCATAATAATTCACTAGACTCATCAACTATGGACGTACTAGGCCACTATGCCGTAGTCCCTCGATGATACAAGGGAATCCAATCCTTTGGACCTATCTATCCTTAGTTTGTTAGGATCAAGAGTGGTACTAAGAGGGGGGGGGGGGGTTAAATCAGTGAAGCAAAAAAAAAGCACTGATTCCAAAAAATATTTGTTTCGATTCAATCCGATTTGGAAAGATATTAAACTTGAAAGCTTTCGTAAGAGTGCAAAGAGAAGGTTAAGGAAGTTTGCAGTAATGTAAATTGCACAAATAGAAAAGCAAACCAGAATTTAGAGTGGTTCGATCATTGTAACCTATATCCACTTCCAATTCTACCTCCGTCGAGGTCACCACCATCCACTAATGGTGTTCCTTCAATAAACGAAGACCAACCACCTCTTTACAGTGCTTTTTCCTTTTCACGGGTTTAGGAGATAACCTTTACAAGTCTCACACCTCTCTTGAATGATCTCAACACTTAGAAAAGAATGAGTAGGACTCTAACACTTTTACAACATTTTAATACTTTAAAGATTCAAGATTATGCCAACACTTTCATGCCCTTTCATGTAGAAAAGGGTGGGGTATTTATAGGCCCCAATGGCTTCAAAATTAGAGTTAAAAAGTATCACATCCTTGGATTTCTGGGTACGGGCAGTACCACCACCATTATTAGGTGGTACTACCACCTAACAAAGCTCGGAGATTGAGCTCTAGCCCTACCACTGCCTGACAAGGGCGGTATCACTATTGGCAGTATTAATTGCCGACGGTACCATCGCTTGACAGGGGCGGTACAACCGCTGGCAATATTAACTACCAATTGTACCATCGCTTGATAAGGGCGATGCCACTGTTGGCAGCATTAACTGTCGGTGGTACCACCGCTCTAGGAGATTGGGTCACTAGGCAATGCCACCGCTACCCTGGTTTCAAGTGCTAAATAAGCTATTCAATCCAGCCCAATTCAACCTTGTTAAGGGGCTAGTTGACCCCTAACTGAGTTAGTGGGATTACCTCCCAATCCTAAATCAACTTAAGTTCTAACTATAATAATTAAGACATTTAACAAAGCACTCTTGTTCAGGTACGTCAATTATTCTTCTGGTGAGCTTCCGATGATCTTCCTATGAGTTTCCGACGATCTCTCGGAAATGTTCCGACAGACTCTCGACAAGCTCTTGGACTTTATGACGATCTTCGTAACGAGTTCTAATGAGCTTCTTTAGCAAGCTTTTGGACTTCTTGATCAGTTCCAGCAGAACGTCCGATGAACGTCCGAACTTCCGACAAACTCTCGAACTCCCAATAAAGTATCGATCTTGACTCCGGCTCAACATCTACTTCATGTCTTTTTGCTATCATTGTTCATCCTATACACTTTTCTCAACATATAGATTAGATCTCATAATTTACCAATTGATTTCATCATCAAAATATGAGATTCAACAATCTTCCCTTTTTTGATGATGACAATCAATTGATGACAGAGTTAACCTTAACTCTCCCTATCTATATGCCATACTTGAGAAAATATATTCTTAAATTTAAGGCCTTTGAATTCAAGCATCAAACCAATAAGTTGTATTGATTTTAAACTTATCAATATGCACATCATGATACTTATCATGATTTACCGATTTCAAAATACGATACCAAGTATTTAACAATAAAAATGATGTCGATGCATGACATCCATTTTTAGGTTCAACATAGAAAGATGATAAACAAACATCACTTTTACATATGCTGGAAATTTCAAATATGAAACTTTCCAAGATTCAAATTTCAAAAAATGATGATTCAACAATCCGAGGCATGATTCCAATATGAAATAAATCATGGTAATTTCGATATTTCATCATAATGAAATACATTTATCATTTTGATATGAAATCAAGCATGATACTGGGAGTAAAATATTTATAAGTAATCATGCCACATTACGGTACATTTCAAGCAAACATTTGATATTTTTCAAGTATTTGTATTTGATGATACTAATCATATTTGAAGAATTTATGATAAGATACAAGCATTTAAGATACATTGCATATATTTACAATGCCAATGCCATTTGGTCATCAATTTTGTCATTTTTCCCCTTTTGTTATCAACAAAAAGGAGAACAATTTCAATAATGTAAGTGTGGTTAAAAGTTCGAGCAACTTTCACTAATTTATCCAATCGATATTGCATCGTTGCATGGTAAAATTCAAAAGTTGTTAACATCAAAAGTTATCAATATTAAAGAGATAGATTCTCCCCCTTGTCATCAAAACTTTGCATGAAGAAGAGGAAGAAAGATAAGGAGGGAATCCATTAAAAAACAAATTTGTGAAATGATTTGAATCAAAATATCATGTGAAATCAAATCGCCATTCTTGCTAGTAATCATCACACTCTGAAATTCATCTTTCAAGGATCAAGATATTCATTAGAATTCATAAAATTCATCTTTCAAGAAAAGAGTAAGGAAGAATTCAAGGAAAGAGAGCATCATTAGAAAAAAAATCCATAAATAAAACTTCATCAATTAAATCTCTTTCTCATTAAAAATTCATAAGAGTGAAATTTTTAATGAGAGATGTATTTGTCAACGAAATCCATGAAGTGTTTAAGTTTATCAAGAATCATTAAGTGATGGAGCAAGGGTATGAAGTAACTTGATACCAAGGAAGATAAAAACGAAATAAATTCATGAAAGCTCCATTCATGAAATATGTTAAGAGAAAGATAGTCCAGAAAAGAAATACAACAAACTCATGCATTCAGATAATATAACATCCCTAACTCCCTTCTAATGAAGTCAAATTATTTTTCATTTAAAGGTTTTATAAAGATATTAGCCAATTGATGTTTTGTGTCAATAAATTCTAAAATTACATCATGATTATTAACATGATCTTGTATAAAGTGATGCCTAATGTCTTTTGAATCTCATATTTTGATGATGAAACCAATTGATAAGTGTTTATGATTTAATCTACGTTTTGAGTGATGCAGGATGCTTCGATCAGGATAAGATAATTAAACTAGGAAGAATCATGTTGGGCCGGGAGAAAATATGTCAAAAGATTGGACGTCGGACCGGAGGATCAGTCGACGTATCGACAGAAAGCTTCGGGCCATGGATTCGGGTATCAGGCCAAGAAGAGCGGATATTTCACCAAGGATATCAGAGTTATGGAGTCAACCGGCCGATTGGGCAAAAGGCCATAAGAGAGGACGATGCGCCGAAAAATCGGACGAAGCGTCAAGGGACCAATGACATGCTTGTTAGGATCGGAGCAGCACTAAGAGGAGGGGGGTGAATTAGTGCAGTGGTGAAGTGCGATAAACTTTTCACGATTTAAACACTTTTCAGAAACTTCGTATGATAAAAGCAACGTTTTCGTTTAAAACCGTTTCGATTGCGTTTTAACTTTAAGAGATAATTAAGACAGAGACAAAGCAGTATAGCATTAAAGTGCAAATGGTTTGCAATAATATAAATGACAATAAGTAAATGCAAACCAGAGATCACGCTGATTTTACAGTGGTTCGGTCAAATGACCTACATCCACTTGCGAGGCCCCTCTTCGATGAGGCTCCCACCTTCCACTAGCAAATCTCTTGAAAGGGAAGGGTAAATACTCCTCTTACAACTTTTACAAGTGGTTCACTCTCTTACAGATTTTCAGCAAGAAAGAAGGAGGTGAACACTAGCAAATTGAAAACAAGACTAGCAAAGACTCTTCTAAGACTTTTCTCTCAATCAATTGCTTCTCAAAAAGTTGTAATCTCAGCTGAGATTTGAGGGGTATTTATAAGCCTCAAGAGGATTCAAATTTGGGCTCCAAATTTGAATTCTCATTGGGTTCCCGATGCTAGCGGTGCCACCGCCTGTCAGTGTCAGACGCTGACAGTGCTGGGTGGTGCCATCGCCCAGTTCTCGGGTGCTAGGTGGTGCAACCGCCCAGTCTGGCAGTGCCACCGCTAGACCCTTCGGTTCACTTGTTTGGGCTTCAAATTTTGCTCAAACCAAGTCTAATTTTGGGCCCAGTTGGCCCCTAACCAGGATATAGGATTATCTCTTAATCCTAATCCTAATTACAAGTGAACTACTTAACAAAACACATCCTAGGCAATTTTTCAACCGCGAACGTCGAGTCTTGTTCTGGCGAGCTTTCCGACGAACTTCTTCCGATGGGCTCCCAGCAAGCTCCCGAACTTGTGATGACTTTAATGAGTAGCCGAGCCTTCTCGGTGATCTCCATGAACCTCCGACGATCTCTTCAGTGAACTTCCAAAAATTCTGACAGGTTCTCGATTTCTTCTCGGTTGGTTCCGGCAGCATCTCCGACGATTCTTCGGACTCTTAAATGTCCATCGAACTTGACTCCGGTATCCTTGCTTTATGTTTTTTGGTTATCGTAGTTAATCCTGCACACTTAACTCAATAATATGTATTAGATTAATTAACCCATCAATTGATTTTATCATCAAAATTCGAGATTCAACAATCTCCCCCTTTTTGATGATGACAATCAATTGATGACGGAGTTAAACATAACTCCCCCTATCTATATGCCATATTATGAGAAGATAAAAACACTTGAATTTCATCCCATTGAATTCAAGCATAAACCGATAAGTTCTAACCGTAGAACTTATCGTTATTCTCATTAAGCACAATGTAAATGCGAAACTTCGATGAAAATCCTTTTTAAGTCGAAAGATAAGAGACAAATTTTACTACGACAGGAGATAAAGATTTTCAACATGAATTTCATGATATATATGTTAGACATGCTTTCAATATGATCCATCGATCTTGCGATATTCTCAAAAATTTTCAAAAGCTTTTGCAATTCATATAAGTCATACTATTAAAATGATACAAGTCATCACTTTTCTCCCCCTTTGTCATCAAGAAAAAGGGAATGAGACTTGAAGCACATAGTTTGTCATACAAAGATTTTATCATTCAAAATTAAGTATGCTAAAATATTTACGCAGAGTTTATCTTAAATGAAAATTCAGCATTCATCCATATTATCATATCTCTTCGTTCTATAAGTAACAAAAGTTGTAGATGTACAAGGAAGAGATTGGGATAAGACAAAAAATGTTTCAAGTAGTAACTCCAATAAGTCAAGATCATAATTCGAATACAAATTCATTCAAATTCAATTCGTCAACTTGAAACTCATAATCAAGCCATCAAAATCAATTTCGAGATTCAAAATATCATAAAATCATTAATCTTGATCAGATGGGAGCGGTGTTTGACTCAAGATAGGATAAGAAAATTTAACATGTCATTAGAATCGAAAGAGAAGGATCAGTTCACCGAGGAACGGAGAGAGAATGAAAAACTTTACGGAAAATCCATTCAAACAAGTTTATTGTTTAGGGACAATTTAACATACCTAATTCCCTTCTAATGAATTCAAATTGGTCTTCATTCAAGGCTTTTATAAATATATCTGCTAATTGATGCTTTGTGTCAATGAATTCTAGAACAACATCATTGTTAAGGACATGATCATGTATGAAATGATGCCTAACGTTGATGTGCTTAGTTCTAGAGTGCTGAATTGGATTTTTAGTAAGACATATGGCACTTGTATTATCACATTTTATGGAAATATATTTAAAGTGAATTCCATAGTCTTCTAATGTATTTTTCATCCAAACAACTTGTGCACAGCATGCACTTGCAGCAATGTATTCGGCTTCCACCGTAGATAGTACCACTGAATTTTGTTTCTTGGAAGTCCGAGAAACAAGTGCATGTCCTAAAAATTGGCATGTTCCAGATGTACTTTTTCTATCTATCCTGCATCCGCCAAAATTGGCATCTACATAAGTTATTAAATCAAATTTTTCAGATTTTGGATACCACACTCGTAGATTTGGAGTTCCTTTAAGATACCTAAATATTCTTTTAACACTTTTAAGATGAGATAATTTAGGATTTGATTGAAACCTAGTGCAAAGTCCTACACTAAACATAATATCCGGTCTAGTCGTGGTAAGGTAGAGTAGACTACCTATCATTCCCCTATATGTTTTTTGATCGAAATTTTCACTATTTTCATCCATATCTAACTTAATCGCAGTACTCATAGGGGTGTTTATTACTTTTGAATTATCCATGTTAAATCGTTTTAACAATTCTAATGTATATTTAGATTGGTTAAGAAATATACCATCCCTAAGTTGTTTGATTTGTAATCCTAAAAAGAAGGTTAATTCACCCATTAAACTCATTTCAAATTCATGACTCATACATTTGGCAAATGATACACATAGTGATTCATCCAAAGAGCCAAAAATAATATCGTCAACATAAATTTGCACAATAAGAAAATTATTTTCAAAATGTTTAATAAACAATATAGTATCAACCTTGCCTTCGGTAAAATTATTTAAAATAAGAAAGGAACTAAGCCTTTCATATCAAGCTCTAGGAGCTTGTTTCAAGCCATAGAGAGCCTTAGTCAATTTGAATACATGATTAGGAAGAAGAGAATTTTCAAATCCAGGAGGTTGTTCGACATATACTTCTTCGAAAATAAAACCATTCAAGAAGGTACTTTTGACATCCATTTGAAATAGTTTAAAATTATTACTACTAGCATAGGCAAGGAGCATCCTTATGGCTTCTAATCGAGCCACGGGAGCGAAGGTTTATTCGTAATCAATATCTTCTTCTTGGTTGACACCTTTGGCCACTAATCTAGCCTTGTTTCTAACCACGATACCATTTTCGTCTTGCTTGTTTCTAAAGACCCATTTAGTACCAATGACTAAATGGTCACTAGGTCTAGGAACAAGCTTCCATACTTTATTCCTCTCAAATTGATTCAATTCCACTTGCATTGCGATAACCCAAAAATCATCTTTTATGGCCTCGTCAATGCATTTAGGTTCGATTTGAGAAAGGAAGGTGGCGTTGGCACAAAAATTCTTGAAAGAAGAACGAGTTTGAACCCCTTTTGATGTATCCCCTATAATTAGCTCCTTTGGATGAGCATCTATATACTTCCATTCCTTAGGTAAGGAAATTTCGGAAGAAGGTGCATCCAAGTTGCTATTTTGAGGAGGGGGTTCATTTAAATTCAAATTATCAAAACCAAGATCATCATCAAAATCATTTTTCTTTAAATTTGAAACTTCCTTAAAAACTACATGAATAGACTCTTCTATTACTAAGGTTCTTTTGTTAAAAACCCGAAAAGCCTTAGAAACGGAAGAGTAACCAAGAAAGATGCCTTCATCGGATTTAGCATCAAATTTTCCTAAGGCATCCCTTTCATTTAAAATAAAACATTTACAACAAAAAACTTTAAAATAGGAAATATTTAGTTTTTTGTTATTCCATAATTCATAGGGAGTTTTTGATAAGGATGGTCTTATTAGGACTCTATTCATGATGTAGCAAGTCGTATTTACGACTTCGGCCCAAAAATACTTAGGTAAACTATGTTCATTTAATATAGTTCTTGCCATTTCTTGTAGGTTTCTATTTTTTCTTTCAACTACTCCATTTTGTTGGGGATTCCTCGGAGTGGAGAAGTTGTGATTGTATCCATTAACTTCACAAAAATTTTGAAAGTCACGGTTTTGAAATTCGCCACCGTGATCACTCCGAATTGATGAAATCATGAAACCTTTTTCGTTTTGAGTGAGTTTACAAAATCTAGAGAAACACTTGAAACAATCACTTTTGTGAGCTAAGAAATAGGTCCAAGTGTATCTAGTATAGTCATCCACAATTACAAATGCATATTTGCTTCCTCCTAGACTTGTCGTATCAATTGGTCCAAATAAGTTCAAATGAATCAATTGTAATGGTCTAGTGGTGCTAATTTGAGTTTTTGATTTGAAACTAGTTTTTATTTGTTTACCTAGTTGACATGCATCGCATACTTTGTCTTTAATAAACTTTATATTTGGAATTCCTCGCACTAATTCTCTAGATGAGATCTTAGATATTAGTTTCATGCTTGCATGGCCTAGTCTCCTATGCCAAAGACAAGCATCATCATTTAAAGCAGAGAAGCACATTTCATTACTTAGTTCATCAAGATTGATGGTGTAGACATTATTTTGTTTTAATGCAATCATAGTCATGTTATGGTTTGGTTTTTCAATAATACATACATTTGATTCAAATCTAACGATATAACCTTTATCGCATAATTGACTAACACTCAAGAGATTATGTTTCAATCCATCAACTAGTAAGACATCATCAATAGAATATTTTAATTTATTACCTATGGTTCCCTTGCCAATGATTTTCCCTTGGTTATTGTCTCCGAAGGTGACGTACCCTTCTTCTTTGCTAGTGAGCATACAGAAATGAGATGGATCTCCAGTCATATGTCTTGAGCATCCACTATCTAGATACCATCTCTTGCTCCTAGCTTGTGATGGTGTATGTTTCTACAAGAAGGGATTATTTTTAGGTACCCATTTTCTTTTGGGTGCCTTAAAAACTTGTTCATCATATTGCATAGAATTGATCATGGTTCCTTTAGGAACCCAAATTAGTTTGTTTGGACTAATTTTCTTGAATGGACATTTATAAGTTTTATGTTCATATTTGCAACAAAAGTTGCAATGGCTTTGGTGCCGAACATGTAAGACGGGGCCTTTAATGAAGGTGGTTGGATTTTGGTGAGGACTTCTCACAAATCCGATTCCACTTCTTTTAGGAACGTGACCCTTATTTGTAAGGATCATGTTCAAAGATTTGCTTCCAACCTCGAATTTCTTCAATGTGTCCTTAAGTAGCAAGTTCTCCTTTTGGAGAGATTCTAGATCATGGCATTTTATACATGGAGCTAAACTATCATGATATTCAGTTTTTAATTTATCGATATCACAAGTGAGACTATCATGCTCATTTTTTAGCAATTTATATTTTCTACTAATTGTCTTACATTCATCAAATAACTCATGGAAAGCATTTAATAATTCATGATAAGGTAAATCTGCATCAATTAAATCTGTTACCTCTTCTCTGATGGCCATTAGGGCGTAATGAGCAACTTGCTCGGTGTTGGACTCCTCTTCTTCGAATGCGCTTGAATCATCCCACGTTGCTTTGAGCGCCTTCTTCTTCGATGTTCTCTTTTTGGCTTGAGGATAATCATTCTTGTAGTGTCCCGGTTTTTTGCATTCATAGCAAATCACTTGGTCCTTCTTTTGTTCAAATTTATTTTTTGTATTATTTTTAAATTTGTTCTTCCTTAAATATTTTTTAAATTTTTGAGTCAAAAGTGCAATGTCATTATCACTGTCCTCATCACTTGATGTTCCTTTCAAGTGGTCTTCTTGTGATTTGAGTGTCATATCCTTCCTGTTCTTTGGAAGGGGGTTCTCGAGCTCGTCATGAGCTTGACATGTCATTTCATAGGTCATTAGAGACCCAATGAGTTCTTCAAGAGGGAATATTTTATGGTCTTTGGCATCTTGAATGGCTATAACTTTTGGATCCCAACTTTTAGGGAGGGATCTTAAGATTTTAGTTACTAGTTCAAAGTTAGTAAAATCTTTACTAAGAGCTTTGAGTCCATTGATGACATCCGTAAACCGGGTGTACATGTCTCCGATGGACTCACTTGGTTTCATTCGAAAAAGTTCGTAAGAGTGCACAAGGATGTTGATTTTGGACTCTTTCACTTGGCTAGTGCCTTCATGAGTGACCTCAAGAGTTCTCCAAATATTAAAAGCCGAATCACAAATTGAAACACGATTAAATTCATTTTTGTCTAGTGCACAAAACAAGGCATTCATAGCCTTTGCATTTAAAGCAAAAACCTTCTTCTCCAATTCATTCCATTCGCTCAACGGAAGAGAAGATTTTTGAAATCCATTTTCAACAATAGTCCAAAGCTCGAAATCCATAGAAATAAGGAAGATCCTCATCCGAGTCTTCCAATATGTGTAATCCGACCTATTAAACATAGGTGGACGTGTGATAGAGTGTCCCTCATGCATGCCGGAGTAAGCCATCTCTCTTGGGTATTAAACCAAATATGAGAGTGAGCCTTGCTCTGATACCAATTGTTAGGATCGGAGCGGCACTAAGAGGGGGGGGGTGAATTAGTGCAGCGGTGAAGTGCGATAAACTTTTCACGATTTAAACACTTTTCGGAAACTTCGTACGATAAAAGCAACGTTTTCGTTTAAAATCGTTTCGATTGCGTTTTAACTTGAAGAGATAAGTAAGACGGAGACAAAGCAGTATAGCATTCAAGTGCAAATGGTTTGCAGTAATATAAATGATAATAAGTAAATGCAAACCAGAGATCATGCTGATTTTACAGTGGTTCGGTCAAATGACCTACATCCACTTGCGAGGCCCCTCTTCGATGAGGCTCCCACCTTCCACTAGCAAATCTCTTGAAAGGGAAGGGTAAATACCCCTCTTACAACTTTTACAAGCGGTTCACTCTCTTACAGATTTTCAGCAAGAAAGAAGGAGGTGAACACTAGCAAATTGAAAACAAGACTAGCAAAGACTTTTCTAAGACTTTTCTCTCAATCAATTGCTTCTCAAAAAGTTGTAATCTCAGTCAAGATTTGAGGGGTATTTATAGGCCTCAAGAGGATTCAAATTTGGGCTCCAAATTTGAATTCTCATTGGGTTCCCAATGCTGGCGGTGCCACCGCCTGTCAGTGTCAGACGCTGACAGTGCTGGGAGGTGCCACCGTACAGCTCTCGGGTGCTGGGCAGTGCAACCGCCCAGTCTAGCACTGCCACTGCCAGACCCTTCGGTTCACTTGTTTGGGCTTCAAATATTGCCCAAACCAAGTCTAATTTTGGGCCCAGTTGGCCCCTAACCAGGATATAGGATTATCTCTTAATCCTAATCCTAATTACAAGTGAACTACATAACAAAACACATCCTAAGCAATTTTTCAACAACGAACGTCGAGTCTTGTTCCGGCGAGCTTTCCGACAAACTTCTTCCGACGGTCTCCCAGCAAGCTCCCGAACTTGTGATGACTTTAATGAGTAGTCGAGCCTTCTCGGTGATCTCCGTGAACCTCCGACGATCTCTTCAGCGAACTTTCGAAAATTCCGTCAGGTTCCCGATTTCTTCTCGGTTGGTTCCGGCAGCATCTCCGACGATTCTTTGGACTCTTAAACGTCCATCGAACTTGACTCCGGTATCCTTGCTTTGTGTTTTCTAGTTATCGTAGTTAATCCTGCACACATAACTCAATAATATGGATTGGATCAATTAACCAATCAATTGATTTTATCATCAAAATCCGAGATTCAACAATGTTGGACAACATGACTAATGCTTCGTATTAATTATCTAGATCGAAGTGTGTTTTACTTGTGTAGGATTAACTACGATAGCAAGGCATGAAGCAAAATGATGTCTCGAAGTCAAGGACACGATTTCGTTGGGAATTCGAGAGTTCATCGGAAGTCCGGACGTTCGTCGAAAGTTCTGACGGAACCAGCCAAGAAGTCTCGCAGCTTGCCAGAGAAGCTCATCGGAACTCACCAAGAAGATTGTCATGAAGTCTAGGAGCTTGCTGGGAGTCCGCTGGAACAATACCGAGAGATCGTCGGAAGATCGCCGTAAGCTCGTCGGAAGAAACCAAGACTTATGGACATGTTATCCTTAAATATGTCTTAGATTTCATAATTAGCACGTAATTGGATTTAGAATTGGGCCAACCCAATTATGGGCTAGTTGGGCCGTTGAAAGAACTGTGTTAGGTCCAATGAAAAGACTCAAATAGTGCCCCAAGAGGTGACATCATCGTGGTATAATCTCCGAGATTGTGTATAGCGGTGGTACTACCTAGCCACAACCTCCGAGAGGCTGTAGGCGGTGGTACCGCCCAGTGTTAAGCAGTGGTATCAAAGACTCATTTTCTTACTTGGTTTAACACCCAACGAGAAATGGCTCTTTTCGGCTTTCAAGAGGGTGGTCACTCTCTCATTCGTCCTCCCTTATTTAATCGGACGGACTACACTTATTGGAAAACTCAAATGAGAGTTTTCTTGCTTTTTTTAGATTTAAATTTATGGAATATTATCGAAAGAGATTTTAGGTCTTCTCTTCTAATGAACTATTGGAATGATTTGGAGAAGAAGACTTTTTCTTTAAATGCTAGAGCTATGAACGCTCTATTTTGCACTTTGGATAAAACTGAGTTTAATCGAATTTCTATATGTGAAACGACTTTTGACATAGGACACACTCTTGAAATCATACACGAAGGCACTAATAGAGTAAAAGATTAGAAGATTAATTTTTTAATGCATGATTTCAAGCTATTTCAAATGAAACCATGTGAGACTATTGGAGATATGTACACCCATTTTACAGATGTCATCAATAGTTTAAAAGCTCTTAGTAAAAGCTTTTTGAATTTTGAACCCGTTAACAAGATTTTACGATTGCTTTCAAAGATTTGGGATTTGAAAATAACGGCTATATAAGAATAAAAAAATTTGAATACCTTTTTAATCGAAGAACTTATCGAGTCTTTAATGACATATGAAATGACATACAATGCACGTAAAGAACTTAAGAACCACCTTCCAAAGAATAGGAAGGATTTCGGACTAAGAACAATCGAAGACTACTCGAGCATAAGCTCAAGTGATGGTGAACATGAACTCCTCACTATGAAATTTAAAAGGTTTATGAAACAAGAGTTAAAGAACAAAAATAAACTTAAAAAGAATACAACTACTTGCTATGAAGGCAAGAAGAAGGAAGCTCTCTGGGACGATTCAAGCTCATCCGTAGACGAGGAGAAAATCAACAAAGGCAAGGTGGCAAATTACGCCTTAACGACTTTTGACGATGAGGTAATCAAAATGCCCTTAATTTATTTCAAAATTATATGATAATTTTCATGAGTTATTTTTAATTTACTTTAGAATAATTATTTTTTTGAAAATTACATGTTTAATAATGTAATGAAAATGTAAAAAATTAGGAATCATGCTTATCATGCTAGTAATTTTGAAAACGATAATGACAAATGCATGTTTCATGATAAACAAACAAAATGATTTTGAATGTCTTATGAAATCATGCTTGATGTTTTAATAATTAAAATACAACTAAATGTTAGATTTAACTCTAATGATTAATCCTATGTTTAATATTTTTTTTTTTGTCATGATGATTTTGATGGAAGATGATTTGAAATCATGCTTAATGAGTTAATCTTTCTAAATTATGCATGATGGTTCTTACGATTTATGGATTATTGATTTTTACCATGATGAAAGTGACTTTTTTGGTTTTAAAAATAATGCATATTTTTTTATTTGACATAAATAAATAAGGCATGCTAATATGAAATCAATCACTTAAAATGAAACACAAAAAAGGAAAATATATTATCATTGGAATTAAAATAGTGAATCAATTTATGAATTTTGTGAACCATGAAATTGATTTTGATGAATCTATTTGTACCATTTTTATGAATCTCTTAAAAGTGACATTGTTGATTTAATAAGTTGAATGATTTAAAAATAAATGATGATTTTTCTCTTGATTATAACTTGTGATTTTTTTTATGAATCATCATCTTAATTTTGAACTCCTATCTTTCTTCTTACCATTTATCTAAAAAGGAGAGATTGATGAATCTATCTATTTTTTTTTAATCTCTAGAAAATGATTTTGATTTGACGATTTGAATATGAATGAGTTTTATCTTGATTTTTTGAGATTTATAACTTGAGATTTCTTATGCTTAAATCAAGATTTTATATGCATGAATTGAAATCTTTTTCTCCTATGTTTCTTCTACGATTTACTAAAGAGAATATCTTTTTTGAAATTCATGACTTAAAATTTTTTTAATATCTTTTATTTTATGATCTCCTAAGAATCCTTTTCGTCATTTTATTTAAGAGGAGATTTGTTAAAATGAATCATAGTTTCTCTTAATTTCTTGGAATTATAACTTGAGAATTCTTTTTATAAATCAAAATTGTTTACTATGATTCGTTCTTTTCGCTATTTGAGTTATCTAAAAAGAATCATAATATGTCTCTTGTTATTCATAATTTATCTTTATGATTTGTATATCTCATCACCAATTTTTATTGTTAATTTTCATATGATGATATGAAATCATGCAATACTTATGATATTATACAAATGAGAAGTTATGATTATGCATGATAGGATATAATGACATTTAGATATCATCATGATTTGAAATACTATGATTTGTTGCTAAAATGATGTATTATGAATGTCTTAGTATCATGTATGATATGCTCAAAATAATGATGAATATTTTGAAAATAAATATTTGTATCATTTTTACTGATTTTACATTTTAATAATGTGCATGATGAGTTGCAGTGATGATTGATTTATTTTTGGTATCATGCATGAAAAATAAAATGTAAGATTTTAAAATTATGCATATTTCAAGCTGAAACCATAATGATGCACAAAGATATTGAAATAAGGTTGATATTTTACCTTTGTCATGATTTGAAAATTATTGTAAAGAGAAAAAGAGATACAAAATTGTATTCTTCCCTTCTTTTTGACAATGACAAACGGGGAGATAGCTAGCTTGCTAGCTAGCTTGCACAAGTCAAGAAAAAGCAAGAAATGCTATCTTGCAATCTCAAGAGAAGCAAAAGTGCTATCTTGCCTATCTTAAGAAGAAAAAATGCAAACTTAGAAAATTTGTAATCTTACACATCTTCAAAATTAAATGATGATTTGTTGATTATGCATGATGTAAGGATATGAACAAATATGCTAGCTATATATTGTAAAACTTGCATATCGTAAAAATTGCTAGCTTGTAATCTAAAGAGATGCAAAAAGTTGCTATCTCAAGAAAAGCAAACATGCTAAACTTGTACATCTTTAATTATTGCTAGCTTGCATAACAATAAAATTAAAAATTATGTTAATTATGCAATGATTTAAACTTGTATGTCCAAACATATGAAAGGTACACTTCTCCTTTTTATTAATAACAAAGGGGGAGAAGTATGATCATGTTATGCATGATGACATGTTGCAAATATTCATGATAAAATTTGCAACGACTTGAATTCAGCTTGAATTCAAGGTTCTATCAATATGGCATATTGATAGGGGGAGTTTGTTTAAACTTCGAGAGTTAAGGTTAACTCCGTAATCAATTAGTTGACATCATCAAAAAGGGAAAGATTGTTAAATCTCATATTTTGATAATGAAACCAATTAATAAGTATTTATGATTTAATCTATGTTTTGAGTGACGCAGGATGCTTCGATCAGGATGAGATAATTAAAGTAGGAAGAATCATGTTGGGCCAAGGGAAAACATATCAGAAGATTGGACGTTGGGCCGGAGGATCGGTCGATGTATCGATAGAAGGCTTCGGGCCATGGATTTAGCTATCGGGCCAAGAAGAGTGAATATTGTGCCAAGGATATCAGAGTGGCGGAGTCAATTGGCCGATTGGGCAATAGGCCGCAAGAGAGGACGATGCACCGAAGAATCGGATGAAGTGTCGAGGGACCAATGACATGTCGGACAACATGATTAATACTTAGTATTAATTGTCTGACGTTTATCGGAAGTTCTGTCGGAACCAGCCGAGAAGTCTCGGAGCTTGCTAGAGAAGCTCGTCGGAACTTACCAAGAAGATTGTCATGAAGACCAGGAGCATACCGGGAGTTCGTTGGAACATTACCGAGAGATCATCGGAAGTTCGCCGAAAGATCACCAGAAGCTCACCGGAAGAAACCAAGACTTATGGACTTGTTTAGCTTAAGTATGTCTTAGATTTCATAGTTAGCACGTAATTGGGTTTGGAATTGGGTCAACCTAATTATGGGCCAGTTGGGCCCATATAAGAACTGTGTTGGGCCCAATGAAAAGGCCCAAACATTGCCCCAAGAGGTGACACCATCATGACATAGTCTTCAAGACTGTGTCAGGCGATGGTACCATCGATCTGGGTAGTGGTACTACCCAGACACATCATTAAAGAGGCTATAGACGGTGGTACCGCCCAGTGCCAAGCGTTGGTACCACCCAATGCTAGGCGGTGGTACCGCCTAGTGCCAAGCGGTGGTACCGCCATACTAGGCGGTGGTACTGCCCAGTGCAATATTAGTGTCAGACTGACACTAGCGGTGGTACCACCTGGACTAGCGGTACCACTGCTTGTAGCCTCTCGAAGGTTGTGTCTAGGCGGTACCACCTCCCAAACTGATAGTACTTGGGATGAGATATTTTTAGGCTCCAAGTTTGAATCAACTTGAAGCCTATAAATACCCCTCTCATCCCTGGTTAACATATACAAGCACAAAGAGTTTAAAAGTGAAGAAACGCTATTGGAATCACTTGAGAAATCTCCTCCTCTAAGTCTAAGTTTAGAATTCTATTTAGGAGGAGTGAGTGCTTATAAAGATTGTCTCCGAAACCTGGTAAACGGAGAAGAGGGGTGTAAGAAGGAGGTTGATCTTCACCTATTAAAGGAAGATCGATAGTGGATGTCGATGGCCTCGACGGAAGAGGAATCAGTAAAGTGGATGTAGGTCACGATGACCGAACCGCTCTAAAATCTAGTTTTCATTTTACTTTGAGCAATTTATCTTTACTACAAACCTCTTTAATAGCTTACTGCCTTCAATACATTTATAAACACGTGTTTTAAGTTAAGCATTTCCAAGTTTGACTTTTATCGTACGAGAAATTTTTGGAACCGATGTAATTTTTACCGCTACATTAATTCACCCCCCTCTTAGTGCCGACCCCTTTCCTAACAATGTCAATATGTTTTGTTCTAGAGTGTTGAATAAGATTTTTTGTTAAACATATAGCACTCGTATTATCACATTTTATGGTAATGTTCTTAAGGTGAATCTTGTAATCTTCTAATGTATTTTTCATCCATGCAACTTGTGCGCCATATGCACTCACCGCTATGCATTTGGCTTTGGTCGTAGATAGTGCAACCGAGTTTTATTTCTTGGAAGACTAAGAGACAAGTGCATGACCTAAGAGTTGACATGTTCCAAATATGCTTTTTCTATCCAATCTACATCCAGCAAAATCTGCATCAACATAAGCAATTAATTTAAAGTTTTCAGATTTTAGATACCATAATCCTAGATTAGTGATTCCTTTAATATATCTAAGAATTCTTTTAATTACTTTAAGATGAGATAGCTTAGGATTAGATTGAAACCTAGCACAAAGTCCTACGCTAAACATGATGTCTGATCTAGTTGTGGTGAGGTATAGTAAACTACAAATCATACCGCTATAAGCTTTTTAATCAAAGCTTTCTCCATTTTCGTCAATGTCTAACTTAGTGGAGATACTCATAAGTGTATTGATAGCCTTTGAACTATCTATTTTAAACTATTTTAGCAAATCTAATGCATATTTTATTTGATTAAGAAAACTAACATTACTAAGTTGTTTGATTTGTAAGCCTAAAAAGAAGGTTAGTTCACCCATTAGACTCATTTCAAACTCTTGGCTCATACTTTTAGCAAATGATTTGCATAAAGATTCATTCGTAGAACCAAAAATAATATCATCAACATAAATTCGAATAATAAAAAAATTATTCTCAAAATTTTTAATAAACAATGTAGTATTGACCTTGCCTTTAGAAAAATGATTTTGGATAAAAAATGAGCTAAGTCTCTCATACCAAGCCCTGGGGGCTTGTTTTAATCCATAGAGAGCTTTAGTCAATCTAAATACATGATTCAAAAAATTATCATTCTCAAATCCGGGAGGTTGTTCAACATAAACTTCTTCGAAACTAAAGCTATTATGAAAAGCACTTTTAACATCCATTTGAAATAATTTAAAATTATTACTACTAGCATAGGCAAAGAGTATCCTTATGGTTTCTAATCGTGCCACATGAACGAAGATTTCTTCATAATCGATACCTTTTTCTTGGTTGAAACCCTTGGCCACTAATCTTACCTTATTTCTAAATACGATACCAAATTCATTTTACTTGTTTCTAAAGACCCATTTAGTACCAATAACTAAATAGTCATTTGGCCTTGGAACAAGCTTCCATACCTCATTTCTCTCAAATTGGTTCAACTCTTCTTACATTGCAATAACCCATGAATCATCTTTCAAGGCATCGTCAATGCATTTAGGTTCAATTTGGGAGAGAAAAGCGGCGTTGATACAAAAATTCTTAAGAGAAAAACGAGTTTGAACCCCTTTTGATGTGTCTCTTATGATTAGCTCCATAGGATGAGCATCTACATACTTTCATTTGTTGGGTAAGGATGTTTCGAAAGAAGATGCATCCAAGATACTAGATAAAGAAAGGGTTTCATTTAAATTCAAAGCATCAAAATTAACATCATCATCAAAATCATTTTTCTTAACTTTAGAAACTTCATTAAAAACAACATGAATAGACTCTTCTATAACCAAAGTTGTTTTGTTAAAAATACAAAATGCCTTAGAAATAGATGAATAGCCAAGAAAAATCTCTTCATCGGATTTTGCATCAAATTTTCCTAAGGCATATTTTTTATTCAAGATAAAACATTTACACTTGAAAACTTTAAAATATGAAACATTGGGTTTTTTATTTTTCCACAACTCATAAGGAGTTTTGGAAAGTAATGGTCTTACTAGAACTCTATTCGTGACATAACATGCCGTATTTACGACTTCAGCCAAAAAATATTTGGGTAGGCTATGTTCGTTTAAAATGGTTCTTGCCATTTCTTATAAGTTTCTATTTTTTCTTTCTACTACTCCATTTTGTTGAGGATATCATGGAGTAGAGAAATTATGGTTGTATCCATTAGATTTACAAAAATCTTGAAAATCACGGTTTTGAAATTCACCACCATGATCACTTCAAATTAATGAAATCATAAAACCCTTTGTCATTTTGAACAAGTTTACAAAACTGAAAATTACCTAAACCAATCACTTTTGTGTACTAAGAAATAAGTCCAAGTGTATCTACTATAATCATCAATGATGACAAAAACGTATTTGCTACCTCCTAGGTTTGATGTAGCAATTGGTTCAAACAAGTCTATATGGATCAATTGCAATGGTCTAGAGGTGCTTATTTGGTTATTTGGTTATTTGGTCTAAAACTACCTTTTATTTGTTTTCCTAGTTGACATGCATCACACACATTGTCTTTAACGAACTTAATGTGAGGAATTCCTCTTACAAGTTCTTTAGATGAGATTTGAGAGATTAGTTTCATGCTAGCATGACTTAATCTCCTATGCTAAAGCCAAGCATCATCATTCAAAATCGAAAAATATATTTCATTACATAGATCATCAATGTCGATAGTGTATATATTATTTTGTTTTAGGGCAATCATAGATGTGTTTTTGTGTGGTTTTTCAATAATGCAAGCATTGTATTCAAATCTAATGATATATCTTTTATCACACAATTGACTAATGTTCAAAAGGTTATGCTTTAAGCCACCAACCAATAACACATCTTCAATAAAGAAGTTGGATTTGTTACCTATGATTCCTTTGCCAATGATTTTACCCTTGTTGTTGTCTCCGAATGTGACATATCTTTCGTCTAGGTTAGTGAGCATAGAAAATTGAGATGGATCTCCAGTCATATTCCTTGAGCATCTACTATCAAGGCATCATCTCTTACTCCTAGTTTATGATAATAAATATTTCTACATAAAAGGGTGAGTTTTAGGTACCCATTTGATCTTGGGTGCCTCAAAAATCGATTGACTTAACTTCTCATTTTGCATGGAGTTCTTTACGGTTTCTTTATGAACCCAAATCAATTTGTGTGGACTACATCTCTTAAGTGGACATCTATAGACAACATGTCCAAGTTTGCAACAAAAGTTACATTTGGCATGAGGTGATACATGCAAGATAGGGTCTTTAATAAAAGTAGTTGGATTTTGGTTAGAACTACTCACAAATCCGATTCCACCTCTTCTATGAACTTGACCCTTATTAGCAAGGAAAATGTTTAAGGACTTGCTACCAACCTCAAACTTTTCTAAGGTTTGTTTAAGTAGCAAATTTTCCTTTCTAAGCATTCTTAATTCATTATATTTCGTGCAAGGAACTAAACTATCATCATGCTCAATTTTTAGTTTAACAAAGTCACTAACAAGAGAAGCACGCTCCTTTTTTAAAAATTTATATTTTTTACTAACAAATTTACATTCATCGAATAAATCATGAAAAGAACTTAGTAATTCATCGGAAGATAAATTTGCATCTAATGAACTGTTTACCTCATCTCCAATAGCCATTAGCGCATAGTGAGCAACTTGCTTGGTGTTGATTTGCTCCTCTTCTTCGGATGCACTTGAGTCATCCCATGTTGCTTTAAGGGTCTTCTTCTTCTTTGGTTGTTTCTCCTTTGCTTGAGGACATTCGCTTTTGAAATGTCTTGGCTTCTTACATTCGTAGCATATGACTTGTTCTTTCTTAGGTTCAAATTTATTTTGTGTCATTTCTAATTTTATTCCTTTTTATGAATTTTTTGAACTTTCATGTCAAGAGTGCCATGTCATTATCATAGTCCTCATCACTTGAATTTTCTTTCAAATGGTCTTCTTGAGTTATTAGTGTCATATCCTTTCTGTTCTTTGGAAGGTTATTCTCAAGCTCTTCATGAGCATTACAAGTCATCTCATAGGTCATTAGTGACCCAATTGGTTCTTCGAGATGAAAGTTATTTAAATCCTTGGCCTCTTGAATGACCGTTATTTTATAGTCCCAACTCTTTGAAAGGGATCTTAAAATTTTATTAATTAGTTTAGAATCCAAGAAACTTTTACCAAGTCCTTTAGACCATTAACGATATTTGTAAATCAGGTGTATATGTCTTTAATGGTCTTACTCGGTTTCATCCGAATAAACTTATAAGTATGGACTAATAGATTAATTTTTGACTCATTTACTTTACTAGTGCCTTCGTAAGTAACTTCGAGTGTGTGCCAAATATCAAAAGCCGTTTCACAAATAGATACTCGATTAAACTCGTTTTTATCTAAAGCACAAAATAAAGCATTCATAGCCTTGGCGTTGAATACGAAAATCTTCTTCTCCAACTCATTCCATTCGTTAATTGGAAGAGAAGTCTTTGAAAATCATTTTCGATAATGTTCCATAGCTCAAAATCCATAGAAATCAGAAAAATCATCATTCTAGTCTTCCAATATATGTAATTCGTTCCATTGAACATGGGCGGACATATAATTGAGTGACCCTCTTGGTTGTTGGCAAATGTCATCTCTCATGGGTTTTAAACCAAATGAGAGTGACTGAGCTCTGATACCAATTGTTAGGATCAAGAGTGGCACTAAGAGGGGAGGGGATGAATTAGTGCAGTGAAAAAAAGCGTTGATTCAAAAAAATATTCATTTTTATTCAATCTATTTCAGAAAGATATTGAACTTAAAAGCTTTCGTAAGAGTGCGAAGAGAAGGTTAAGGAAGTTTGTAGTAATGTAAATTGCACAAATAGAAAAGCAAACTAGAATTTAGAGTGGTTCGGTCATTGTGACCTACATCCACTTATGATTCCTCCTCCGTCGAGGTCACCGACATCCACTAATAGTCTTCCTTCAATAGGCGAAGATCAGCCACCTCTTTATAGCTCTTTCTCCTTTTCACGAGTTTAGGAGATAACCCTTACAAGTCTCACACCTCTCTTGAATGATCTCAATACTTAGAAAGAGAAGAGGAGGACTCTAGCACTTTTATAACACTTTAACACTTCAAAGATTCAAGATTAAGCCAACACTTTCGTGTCCTTTCATGCAGAAAAGGGTGGGATATTTATAGGCCCTAATGGCTTCAAAATAGGAGCCAAAAAGTGTCACATCCCAGGGTTTTCGAGTACTGGCGGTACCACCGCTATTACTGGGCGGTACTACCGCTTGATAGAGCTCCGAGACTGAGCTCTGGCAATACCACCTCTTGACAGGGGCGGTACCACCGCTGGCAGCATTAACTGCCAGCGGTACCACCGCCCAGACCACCTGGGAGATTGGGTCACCAAGCGGTGCCACCGTCGGCCCTGGTTTCAAGTGCTGAATGGGCTATTCAATCCGGACCAATTCAGCCCTATTAAGGGCCCAATTGACCCCTAACTAAGTTAGTGGGATTACCTCCCAATTTGTTAGGATCCTTTTTTGAGCTTTTGAATAATGTTTATTGAGTCTGTTTAGTCCAATTATTTATTGAGTCGGTTTGGTTCAGTTAGAGTCAAGTAGAGGTTTATTTAATATTTATTTATTATTAAAGTTAAAGTCCTGATGAACTTTGGGTGAAACTCTATAAATAGAGATGTAACTGCTTCTTTTCAGTTATCTATGAAAAATATTATTTTGTCTTTTGACAAACCCTAGGAGGCTGATCCCCAAGAAGCGATCAAGGAGGGCCGATCCCCTCGAAGTGATCATCCCTTTCTCTTTACTTTTTTACGATAAGACTTTAGGGTCTTATCATTTGGTATCAGAGCGACGATAAGAATTTAGGGTCTTATCATTTGGTATCAGAGCCTACGATAAGACTTTAGGGTCTTATCATTTGGTATCAGAGCCTACGATAAGACTTTAGGGTCTTATCATTTGGTATCAAAGCAACGATCCTTGGCGTAGCCCGTCGCAGCCTTGCTTCCGTTCTTCCCCACCACCACCGTTGTCGTTGTTTCCCTGGCCAGCGACCTTCGACCACAGCTCGACCTCCTCGCTGCCCCATCTCGTTCAAAAAAAAAAAAAAAAAAGAAACACGAGAGGAAGAAGAAGCCGCAGCCACCCCTGCGTCCCCTGCTTCCGGCCAGCCCACCCACCGCTGCTACTCTCCGGCCAACGCCCACCATCGCCCCGCTTCCCGACCGGCGACCACCGTCGCCGCTGTTCCCCGGCCAGGAGATGACGCCGCCAGTGTCTATCCCACCCCTGCTGCCATAGCCGCCTCCCCTTGCGTCGCAGTGCAACAGCTCGACCTCTCCTCCTCGGCGATCATTATCATCCCCATTTCTCCCCTTTCTTTGATGATAAGACTTTAGGATCTTATCATTTGGTATCAGAGCCTACGATAAGACTTTAGGGTCTTATCATTTGGTATCAGAGCCTACGATAAGACTTTAGGGTCTTATCACAATCCTAACTCAACTTAATTTCTAACTATAATAATTAAGACATTTAACAAAGTATTCTTGTTCCGGTATGTCAATTGTTCTTTCGATGACTTCAAACAATCTTCCAGCGAACTTCCAACTATCTCTTAGCAATGTTCCGGCGGACTCCTAGCAAGCTCCTAGACTTTATAACGATCTTCTTGGTGAGTTTCGACGAGCTTCTTTGGCAAGCTCTTGGAATTCTTGATCAGTTTCGGTAGAACTTTTGACGAACATCCGAACTTCTAATGAACTCTCGAACTCCCAACGAAGTCTCGATCTTGACTCTGGATCAACATATGCTTCATGTTTTACTTCTATCGTAGTTAATTCTGCATACTTTTCTCAACATATAGATTAGATCTCATAATTTAATAATTGATTTCATTATCAAAATCCTAGATTCAACATAGTTACCGTGTACCTATAGTCTCTTATTCATCTAATATTCTAGAGATCGTATACCAAGCATAGTACTATGAGACTCATATGGTTTCTTCTCAAGTCTCCATCTAATTAGATTCTCCCGGAGAACTCTTTCTCTCTCAATCCGAATGACCCTAGCCAGGGATTTATCTGAGAAAGAATACATGGGATATTCTTCTCATGATACCGAGAGCAGATAATCCTCTTTCGATACTCAATAGCCCTCGGAAGGTTGGGCACCACTCCCGATGACCGTCTATGCTAGATCTGGAACTTCCAGAACTATAAGTCCAGTATCAAAGAATGGAGTACTCATACAGAACATCCTTAGTGTCTCAAGTCTAAGGACTAAATACACCATTGGGATGATGAAATTGGTCTAACAATAAGGCATCATCAACCATCCAACATTCCGTGAGTGGATCAATCAGTTAACTCATTCTCCAATGAGCACCTGTATTGTATCCCTAATGTCCCTACATGAGTAGCTATGAGACCGGCTGCATCCATCATATGAATGGGTATATAGCACACTAGTCTATCTAGTTATCTTGATGTCCCTCTCGAGTAACCTTTGACCAGGATTATTTAGGATCTATGTTTAAAGGTGAATTAGTCTCATTATCGTGATATCATCACGATCCGATTCCCATTGCATAGATCCATGGACATCACAACATATTCATGCAATAGATAATATAAAGTGAGAAAATAACAAATAATAATAATAATAATAAGCAAAAAGAATATGTGCCAAGTCACACGTGTCATCACTCACATGATTGGCTTGTAGGGCACCTATAACTAACAATCTCCTACTTGACCTAAAGCCAATCACCTCTGTGTCTTATCCTTATCAGACCCTTGTGACGCTCAAAGACAATATGAGACAACAACTTTGCTAGTAGATCTATAATGTTATGTTCGGATGAAACTCTTTCCACTACTACATCTCCTCGGGTCACGATATCTCTAATCAGGTGGAACCACCTCAAAACGTGTTTAGACTTTTGATGAGGCCTAGGTTCCTTCACTTGAGCAATCACCCCGTTGTAATTGCAATATAAGAGAGTTTATCCAGACTCCCTCCTTTGCTGCCTCTGTTGTAGTAATGTACTCCGCCTCTATAGTCGAGTCAGTAGTAGTATCTTACTTGGAACTCTTCTAGCATACTGCTCCTCTATTCAAGGTGTATATATACCCCAAATTTGACTTGCTATCATCAACATCAGACTAGAAACACGAGTCCATGTAGCCTTCAACCCTAAGGCTACTAACTTCATATGTTAGTAAAAGATCCTTAGTTCTTCTCAAGTACTTAAGGATACACTTTATTGCTTTCCAGTGCTCCAAGCCTGGATCTGCCTGATACCTGCTCGTGACACTTAGAGTATGTGCTATATCAGGCCTAGTACATAGCATGACATACATGATAGACCCTTCGCTGAGGCATAAGGTATCCTATCCATGTTCGCCCTTTCTTCAAGAGTCTTCGGAGATATACTTCTAGGAAGCGATATCCCATGTCTCATTGGTATGATACCTCTCTTGGAATTTTTAATGCCAAACCTTTTGACAATGGTGTCTATGTACCTAGATTGGGATAATCCAAGCATCTTCTTGGATCTATCTCTATATATGCGAATCCCCAAGATATAGGATGCTTCCCCTAAGTCCTTCATGGAGAAGTGTTTAGATAACTAAGCCTTTACTATGGATAGCATTCCTACATTATTCCCAATGATCAAGATGTGATCCACATATAACACCAAGAAGGTGATATTGCTCCCACTTACCTTCCTGCATACACAAGGCTCATCTTTATTCTTAACAAAGTCATAAGATCTGATTGCCTCATCAAATCTTATGTTTCAACTTTAGGAAACTTGCTGTAGTCCATAAATGGACCTAAGCAACTTACACACTATATATGGATAGTTCTTTAACACGAATCCTTCAGGTTGTATCATATACACCTCCTCATCAAGATAAATTAGTGCTTTCATAAAAACCTCAATGATTCAAAAATCTCATTCGATAAGATCATAATGGAAAGATGAGTTAACTTGAAAGCATTCAGAAGCATAGTGAATATGTAAATTAGTTTGTAATATTAATGAAAATTATAAAGTAAAGGCAAACCAGATTTATAGTGGTTTGATCATCGTGACCTACATCCACTCCCGATTCCTCTTCACTCGAGGCCACCGACTTCTACTACCGATCTTCCTTCAATGGGCGAAGATCAACTACCCTTTTATAATCTTTCTCCTTTTGATAGGCTTAGGAGAGAACCTTTACAACATCTCTTTTAAACCTCACTCCTCTCTTAGAAATCTTCTAACTCTAGGAGGAAGAGACTCTTAACTCCTAAGAGAGTTTCCAATTTTTTCTTAAGTATTCTTTCCCCCGTTTTCAACTCAATTTTATGCTGCTCCATTTGGGGTCTATAAATAGCTGGGATATTTATAGACCCCAAATGGTTTCAAAATTAGAGCTAGAAAAGGTCTCTTTCCGAGTTTCCTGGGTCTTGGTGGTATCACTATTGTGCTGGGCGGTACCACCACTTGCAGTACTAACATTGGGTGCTAACACTACCCAGACTAACGATACCATCACTTGACACTGGGCGGTACCATCACCTAGTCTGGTGGTACCACTGCTTAATATTGTCTCGAAGACTATGTCTTGGAGATTGAGCTTGTGGTGGTGCCACCACATTAACCGGTGGTGCCACCACCTAACCCAACCTTTGGGTTACTGAATGGGTCTTTCTCTTGGCTCAAAACAACCCCACTTTAGGCCTAGTTGGCTTATAATTGAGTTGGAATGATTACACATGAAACTAACTCAATTATGACCTAAACTAGATAAATTATTACAAAGCACAAATCATTTGTTGTCCAACATGCCATTGGTTCTCCCGGTGCTTTGTCAGATCCTTCTAGGCATCGTCCTCTCCTTCGGTATATTGTCCAATCGGCATATTAACACCCGTAATTTCCAATCTCATTGGTGCAATATCCGATCTTTTGGCCTCATGCCCGAACTCATGGCACGAAGCCTTCTACTAGCACGTCGATCGATCCTCCTACTCGACGTCCAATCTCCTAACATGTTCAACTCCGACTCAATATCTGATTCCTCCTGCTTCAATCAATTTTCCTCTCTTTGATCAAAGCTAGTCCTGCATCACTTCAAACACAAATTAGATTATAACATTATCAATTGGTTTCATCATCAAAATTTGAGATTCAACAATCTCTCCCCTTTTTATGATGATAACCAATTGATGACGGAGTTAACCTTAACTCCCCCTATGAATATGCCATATTAATAGAACTTTTCAATTCATGTTAAAGCAATTATAATCATGATCATATGCAACATATTATATGCATATCTGTTAGGATTCCTTTAATTTTCTAAGTTTTTGAATAATATTTATTGAGTATATTTAATTCAGTTAGAGTCGGATAGAGTTTATTTAATATTTATTTATTATTAGAGTCCAAGTCCTAGTAGACTCTGGATGGAACTCTATAAATAGTGATGTAATCATTTCTCTTAGGCAATCAATCAATCAGTTAATCAATGAAATGTTATTCCACTTTGTGGACAAATCAAGAAGTTTGATCCCCTCGAAGCGATCTAAGAGGTCGATCCTCTCGAAGCGATCATTATCATTCTCTTTTCTCCCCTTTCTTCCATGATAAGACCTTAGGGTCCTACCATTTAGTATTAAAGTGATGATCCTGGGCGTTCTCGTTGTAGTGTTGTCATAGTTAAAAAAAAAAAAAAAAAAGAAATTTGTGTGAGGAACAGTGAAGCCGACAGCCACGAACGCCGATCCTTCTCAACCGAGAAGGAACCTCTGCGTCCCGACCAATGACCACCGTTGCCCCTTCTCCATCACTGTCGCTGCTGCCCAGCCAACAGCTACCACCATCGCCATCGCTGCCCCCTCGCTGCAGTTATCTTCATCGTCAAAAAAAAAAAAAGAGGAAACAAAGAGAGGAAGAAGAAGCCGCAGCTACACACCCCAACTTCCCCTGCTTCTGGCCAGCCCACCCACTGCCGTTGCTCTCCGGTCAGTGATCACTACCGCCGCTGCTTCTTGGCCGAGGAACCACCACTACCACTGCTGTTGCCCAGCCAGCAGCCACCACCGCCGCTGTTGCCCCCACCCGGCCAACGACCTCTCCTCCTCGCTTCCCCATCTCGCTCGAGTGAGAAGGACCGCCGGTGCTATTTCCCAACCAGTGGACCACCCCATCGTCACTTCTACCATCGGCGATGCTGCCCTAGTCCGTGATCGTGGCCGCCCCCCCTTGGGTCGCAACCGCCGGTTGCCACAGCCCCTCCTTATAGTAGTTGTAGGAACAGAGCTTCCTCTATTGCTGCAACCCCTCGTCGATCGCAGCTGCGACCATCACTACCTCCTTCTTCTTCTCCACCATCGCCGTTGCTTCTCGGCTGCTCAACCACCGCTGCCGCTGCTCCCCGGCCACCAACCTTCCCCTCTCCAGCACCACCACCCCTGCTCCCCGGCCACCAACCTTCCCCTCTCCAGCACCACCACCCCTGCTTCCCGGCAGCCCGCACCCTTGCTTCAGCCTGCCGCACCGCTGCTTCCCTTCTTCCCCAATGCCACTGCAAGGCAACTCCTCCACCACCACCGCTGCTTCCTGGCAGCTTTACCACCGCTGCCACTGCTCCCCGGCCAGTGACCTTTGCCTCCTCGCTACCCCATCTCACTCGAGCGAGAAGGGCCATGGCTGCTAATTCGCAGCCAGTAGACCACCCCCTCGTCACTTCTACCATCGGCGACGCTGCCCCAACCGTGCCACCATCGCTGCCCCCCCTTGGGTCGCAGCCGCAGTCGCTCGAACATCCTTTCTCGCGGCGATCAAAACAAGGCAACCATGACCATCGCAGCCACCACCATTTACTCAACCGCATGTGATCCCTCAGCGTCACCAGTGTTAGGATCGGAGCGGCACTAAGAGGGGGGGGTGAATTAGTGCAGCGGATTAAAACTTCGGTTTTAATAAATCTTTCGTACGATAAGAACGGAACTTGAAAAGCTTAACTTGAAAGCGTATTCTTAAATATGCGCAGCAAAGGTAATAAGGAACTAAAACATGTAAAAAGGTTTGCAGTGATGTAAATAGCAATAATGAAATGCAAACGAAAGATCACGCCGATTTTAGAGTGGTTCGGTCAAATGACCTACATCCACTTACGAGGCCCCACTTCGATGAGGCTCCCACCTTCCACTAGCAAATCTCTTGAAATGGAAGGGCAAATACCTCTCTTACAACCTTTTACAAATAGTTCAACCTCTTACAAATTATCAGCAAGAAAGGAGGAGAACTTTCTAGCAAATTGAAAACTAGACTTGCTAACACTTTCTAAGATTTTTCTCTCAATCAATTGCTGCTCAAAAGTTGTAATCTCAACTGAGATTTGAGGGGTATTTATAGGCCTCAAGAGGATTCAAATTTGGGCTCCAAATTTGAATTCTCGTGGAGTTCCCGATGCTGGCGGTGCCACCGCCTGTCAGTGTCAGGCGCTGACAGTGCTAGGCGGTGCCACCGCCTGGCTCTCGGGCACTGGGCGGTGTCACCGCCCAGCCCAGGTGGTGCCACCGCCCAGCTCTCGGGTGCTGGGCGGTGCAACCGCCAGCACCGCCAGACTTTTCGGTTGACTGGTTGGGCTTTAAACTTAGCCCAAACCAAGTCTAATTTTGGGCCCAGTTGGCCCCTAACCAGGATATATGATTATCTCTTAATCCTAATCCTAATTACACGTTAACTACCTAAAAAACATATCCTAAGCAATTTTTCAACCGCGAACATCGAGTCTTGTTCCGGTGAGCTTTCCGACGAACTTCTTCCGACGGGCTCCCAGCAAGCTCCCGAACTTGTGATGACTTTAATGAGTAGCCGAGCCTTCTCGGTGATCTCCGTGAACCTCCGACGATCTCTTCGGTGAACTTTCGAAAATTCCGATAGGTTCCCGATTTTTTCTCGGTTGGTTCCGCAGCATCTCCGACGATTCTTCGAACTCTTAAACGTCCATCGAACTTGACTCCAGTATCCTTGCATTGTGTTTTCTGGTTATCGTAGTTAATCCTGCACACTTAACTCAATAATATGGATTAGATCAATTAACTCATCAATTGATTGCATCATCAAAATCCGAGATTCAACAATCTCCCCCTTTTTTATGATGACAATTAATTGATGACGGAGTTAAACATAACTCCCCCTATCTATATGCCATATTATGAGAAGATAAAACACTTGAATTTCTTCCCATTGAATTCAAGCATAAACCGATAAGTTCTAACCGTAGAACTTATCGTTGTTCTCATTAAGTATAATGTAAATGCGAAACTTCGATGAAAATCTTTTTCAAGTCGAAAGATAAGAGATAAATTTTACTATGACAAAAGATTTTCAACATGATCATACATTTTAGATATGCATTCAATATGATCAATCGATTGTGCGATATACTCAAAGATTATGCAAGGCACATAAGACATTCATATCACATTAGCTTATATAAGTTATGCTATAAGTCATCACTTTTCTTCCGCTTTGTCATCAACAAAAAGGAAAAACTATTTTATAGAAAAAATTAGCATTCATTCTATCAAAAATTCAACTTCGTTAAGTTAAAACTCGTCATTCAGTCATCCATTCATTCATGTTCAAAAAGAAAAATCAGTATTAATCCAGAAGCATATATCCAGAATTTAAACAACAAAAGTTCAGTTTTTGTTCAAAAGACGACTAGCTTGGAACATGAGAGTAAAACAAAATAGAATAAAAAGATACATCAATCCGTAGGAGGTAATCCATAGTGCTGATATATAACATCTATTTTTTGGTTTAGCTATCGTAGTTCCTTTAAAATTTCCATTTGCTAGAGTTGAATTTGTTCCTGCTGCGATTTGAGTTGGTCTTGTTGGAATTTGATCTGAGATAGTTCTGCCATAATGATTCCTTCAGAGGATGAAACAGGAGCTAAAGGTGTTGCAACAAAGGGACTAGGAGGAGGAGATTCATTTCCCATAAAAATTGGTGTTTCTGGTTGTTCTATTGGTGGAGGAATAGGATTGGTCTTTCTAGGTTGCCTTACCCATATTCCATTGTTAAATATGCACCTAAGTCTCTTTAGTAGATTTTTATTGATGACGTTATATCTATTACTCTGAATTGTTTCTTCATCGGGTGGGATGCAAATGTTATAGGCACGAAGAAATCTAGTGATTAACCCCCCATATGGCAACATAATATCTTTAGCTGTAATTTCCTACATGTGTTGCCGTATTGAGTATCCAAAACAGTTTTGTTGACCAGTCATGATCCAATACATGGTGCTTATCTCTACTGTACTCATTTCATCAAGATGATATTGCTTAGGGAATAGTATGCTTGTCATGATATGATGAAGAATCTTAGAGTTAAAAGGTAGTAAGTGTTCGCAACTCTTGGGTATTATTCCAAAGTTTGAGTTTGCAAAAATGGTTTCGACAGCTTCGGCGTAGGTTGCTCCTATTATATTCACATCCCATTTTGCTCTAAAATAGCAGCCCCTATCTTTTTCAGTGATGCCGATTAGTTCACAAATAGAATTATCAGAAATCCTAATTTGTGTTCCTAACATGTAAGAACTTAGGCTATCGTTATCTACCCATAGGTTTGCATAAAAGAGCTTAACTAATCTAGGATAAATTGGTTCATCTATTTGTAAGAGAGGTAGGGCCTCTAGATGAGCAAACCACCTAATGGGTTCTAAATATCCTAGTTCATCAAGATCAACGTATTTTCTCTTATGGACATATCTTGTTTCAAAGTTTAGAAATCTAAGGGCATCTTCTTTGGATCTAAAAAGATTATGGTCATATGAATCTCCTTCAATCCTTTTCCCTTTTGATTTCTTAGGAACCATTTTCTAGACAAAATGATAAGAGAAATATGAATTGTAATGAATAGGTGACACAAGAAGAGAGTGAAGGGAAGATTTTACCTTATAGAGTGTTTCTGAGATGATGGAGAGTTTGGACCAACAATATTCCTTCTCCAAGGTCTGTAGAAGTTAGAATGAGGGATTGAGAGATTTTGGGAGAGTTGGAGCAAGAGTTCCATGGGTTGGGGGCGGTGTCACCGCCGGCCCTAACCCTCTCGGGTTTAAAAGGGCTCTCGGGCGATGCCACCGCCTGAACAAGCGGTGCCACCGCCTGGCGCCCGAGCGCTCAGGCGGTGCTACCGTCGATTCTGGCGGTGCCACCGCTGGCTGGCCGCGGAAGAAGGAAAAAAAAATTTTTTCTTCCTCCTAGATTTCCAGAGGTCTTTGACGCAAGCAAAGGTTGAGATATTTAGTTGTATTTTAATATATCATTTGGAATCGAAAGAAGAGGATGAAATCAAATCCACAAATGAGCGGAACAAGGATGAGCCAATCTTCGTAAACTACATTCAAACGTCTTACTCTAAGGGACAATTTAACATACCTAGTTCCCTTCTAATAAATTCAAATTTGTCTTCATTTAGGGCTTTTGTAAATATATCTGCTAATTGATGCTTCGTGTCAATGAATTCTAGAACAACATCATTGTTAAGGACATGATCGCGTATAAAATGGTGCCTAACGTCGATGTGCTTAGTTCTAGAGTGCTGAATTGGATTTTTAGTAAGACATATGGCATTAGTATTGTCACATTTTATGGGGATATTTTTAAAATGAATTCCATAGTCTTCTAATGTATTTTTCATCCATACAACTTGTGCACAGCATGCACTCGCAGCAATGTATTCGGCTTCCGCCGTAGATAGTGCAACTGAATTTTGTTTCTTGGAAGTCAAAGAAACAAGTGCATGTCCTAAAAATTGGCATGTTCCTGATGTACTTTTTCTATCAATCCTACATCCGCCAAAATCGGCATCCGCATAAGCCATTAAATCAAATTTTTCGGATTTTGGATATCATAAACCTAAATTTGGAGTTCCTTTAAGATACCTAAATATTCTTTTAACACTTTTAAGATGAGATAATTTAGGATTTGATTGAAACCTAGCACAAAGTCCAACACTAAACATGATATCTGGTCTAGTCGCGGTAAGGTAGAGTAGACTACCTATCATACCCCTATATGTTTTTTGATCAAAATTTTCACTATTTTCATCCATATCTAACTTAGTCGCAGTACTCATAGGGGTGTTTATTGCTTTTGAATTATCCATGTTAAATCATTTTAACAATTCTAACATATATTTAGATTGGTTAAGAAATATACCATCCTTAAGTTGTTTGATTTGTAATCCTAAAAAGAAAGTTAATTCCCCCATTAAACTCATTTCAAATTCATGACTCATAGATTTGGCAAATGATTCACATAGTGATTCATCCGAAGAGCCAAAAATAATATCGTCAACATAAATTTGTACAATAAGAAAATTATTTTCAAAATATTTAATAAACAATGTAGTATCAACCTTGCCTTTGGTAAAATTATTTAAAATAAGAAAAGAACTAAGCCTTTAATACCAAGCTCTAGGAGCTTGTTTCAAGCCATAGAGAGCCTTAGTCAATTTGAATACATGATTAGGAAGAAGAGAATTTTCAAATCCGGGAGGTTGTTCGACATATACTTCTTCGGAAATAAAACCATTCAAGAAGGCACTTTTGACATCCATTTGAAATAGTTTAAGATTATAACAACTAGCATAGGCAAGGAGCATCCTTATGGCTTCTAATCGAGCCACGGGAGTGAAGGTTTCTTCGTAATCGATACCTTCTTCTTGGTTTAAACCTTCGGCCACTAATCTAGCCTTGTTTCTAACCACGATACCATTTTCGTCTTGCTTGTTTCTAAAGACCCACTTAGTACCAATCACTAAATGGTCATTAGGTCTAGGAACAAGCTCCCACACCTTGTTTCTCTCAAATTGATTCAATTCCTCTTCCATTGTAATAACCCAAAAATCATCTTTTATGGCCTCGTCAATGCACTTAGGTTCGATTTGAGAGAGGAAGGCGGCATTAGCACAAAAATTCTTGAAAGAGGAACGAGTTTGAACCCCTTTAGATGTATCCCCTATAATTAGCTCCTTTGGATGAGCATCTATATACTTCCATTCCTTAGGTAAGGAAATTTCGGAAGAAGGTGCATCGAAGTTGCTATTTTGAGGAGGGAGTACATTTAAATTCAAATTATCAAAACCAATATCATCATCAAAATCAGTTTTCTTTAAATTTGAAACTTCACTAAAAACTACATGAATAGACTCTTCAATTACTAAGGTTCTTTTATTAAAAACCCGAAAAGCTTTAGAAACGGAAGAGTAACCAAGAAAGATGCCTTCATCGGATTTAGCATCAAATTTTCCTAAGGCATCCCTTTCATTTAAAATAAAGCATTTACAACCGAAAACTTTAAAATAGGAAATATTTGGTTTTTTGTTATTCCATAATTCATAGGGAGTTTTTGATAAGGATGGTCTTATTAGGACTCTATTTATGATGTAGCAAGCTGTATTTACGGCTTCAGCCCAAAAATACTTAGATAAACTATGTTCATTTAACATAGTTCTTGCCATTTCTTGTAGGTTTCTATTTTTCCTTTCAACTACTCCATTTTGTTGGGGATTTCTTGGAGTGGAGAAGTTGTGATTGTATCCATTAACTTCACAAAAATTTTGAAAGTCACGGTTTTGAAATTCGCCACCATGATCACTCCGAATTGATGAAATCATGAACCCTTTTTTCGTTTTGAGTGAGTTTAGAAAATTTAGAGAAACACTTGAAACAATCACTTTTGTGAGCTAAGAAATAGGTCCAAGTGTATCTAGAGTAGTCATCCACAATCACAAAAGCATATTTGCTTCCACCTAGACTAGTTGTATCAATTGGTCTAAATAAGTCCAAATGGATCAATTGTAACGGTCTAGTGGTGCTAATTTGATTTTTTGATTTGAAGCTTATTTTTATTTGCTTCCCTAGTTGACATACATCGCATACCTTATCTTTAATAAACTTCATATTCGGAATCCCTCATACTAATTCTTGAGATGAGATTTTAGATATTATTTTCATGCTTGCATGGCCTAATCTCTTATGCCAAAGCCAAGCATCATCATTTATGGCGGAGAAACACATTTCATTACTTAGTTCATCAAGATTGATGGTATAGACATTATTTTGTTTTAAAGCAATCATAGTCATGTTATGATTTGGTTTTTCAATAATGCACATATTTGATTCAAATCTAATGATATAACCTTTATCGCATAATTGACTAATGCTCAATAGATTATGTTTTAATCCATCAACCAGTAACATATCATCAATGGAAAATTTTGATTTGTTACCTATGGTTCCCTTGCCAATGATTTTGTCTTTGTTGTTGTCTCCGAAGGTGACATAGCCTTCGTCCATGCTAGTGAGCTTGGTGAATTGGGATGGATCTCCGGTCATATGCCTTGAGCATCCACTATCAAGATACCATCTCTTGCTCCTAGCATGTGATGGTGTATGTTTCTACAAGAAGGAATTATTTTTAGGTACCCATTTACTTTTTGGTGCCTCAAAAACTAATCTAGCTTGTTTATCATGTTGTATAGACTTGATCATGGTTCCTTTAGGAACCCAAATCAATTTGTTTGGACTAATTTTCTTGAATGGACATTGATAAGTCATATGTTCATATTTGCAACAAAAGTTGCAATTGCTTTGGTGTTGAACATGTAAGATAGGACCTTTAATGAAGGTGGTTGGATTTTGGTGAGTACTTCTCACAAATCCGATTCCACTCCTTTTAGGGACGTGACCCTTATTTGTAAGGATCATGTTTAAGGACTTGCTACCGACCTCGAATTTCTTCAAAGTATCCTTAAGTACCAAGTTCTCATTTTGGAGAGTTTTTAAATCATGGCATTTAGCACATGGGGCTAGACTATCATGATATTCAGTTTTTAATTTATCAAAAGCACAAGTAAGACTATCATGCTCCTTTTTTAGCAATTTGTATTTTCTACTAATTGTCTTACATTCATCAAATAACTCATGGAAGGCATTTAATAATTCATGATAAGGTAAACCTGTATTAATTAAATCCGTTACCTCTTCTTCGAAGGCTATTAGGGCGTAGTGAGCAACTTGCTCGGTGTTGGACTCCTCTTATTCGGACGTGCTTGAATAATCCCATGTTGCCTTGAGCGCCTTCTTCTTTGGTGTTCTCTTTTTGGCTTGAGGGCAATCGTTCTTGTAGTGTCCCAGTTTTTTACATTCATAGCAAATCACTTGGTCCTTCTTTTGTTCAAATTTATTTTTTATATTATTTTTAAATTTGTTCTTTCTTAAATATTTTTTGATTTTTTGAGTCAAAAGTGCAATGTCATTGTCACTGTCCTCATCACTTGATGTTCCTTTCAAGTGGTCTTCTTGTGATTTGAGTGCCATATCCTTCCTGTTCTTTGGAAGGGGGTTCTCGAGCTCATCATGAGCTTGACATGTCATTTCGTAGGTCATTAGAGACCCAATGAGTTCTTCAAGAGGGAATGTTTTAAGGTCTTTGGCCTCTTGAATGGCCATAACTTTTGGATCCCAACTTTTAGGGAGAGCTTAAGATTTTAGTTACTAGTTCAAAGTTAGTAAAATCTTTACCAAGAGCTTTGAGTCCATTGATGACATCCGTAAAACGGGTGTACATGTCTCCGATGGACTCACTTGGTTTCATTCGGAAAAGTTCGTAAGAGTGCACAAGAATGTTGATTTTGGACTCTTTCACTCGGCTAGTGCCTTCATGAGTGACCTCAAGAGTTCTCCAAATATCAAAAGCCGAATCACAAATTGAAACACGATTAAATTCATTTTTGTCTAGTGCACAAAACAAGGCATTCATAGCCTTTGCATTTAAAGCAAAAACCTTCTTCTCCGATTCACTCCATTCGCTCATCGGAAGAGAAGATTTTTGAAATCCATTTTCCACAATAATCCAAAGCTCGAAATCCATAGAAATGAGGAAGATCCTCATCCGAGTCTTCCAATACGAGTAATCTGACCCATTAAACATGGGTGGACGTGTGATAGAGTGTCCCTCATGCATGCCGGAGTAAGCCATCTCTCTTGGGTATTAAACCAAATATGAGAGTGAGCCTAGCTCTGATACCAATTGTTAGGATCGGAGCGGCACTAAGAGGGGGGGGTGAATTAGTGCAGCGGATTAAAACTTTGGTTTTAATAAATCTTTCGTACGATAAGAACAGAACTTGAAAAGCTTAACTTGAAAGCGTATTCTTAAATATGCGCAGCAAAGGTAATAAGGAACTAAAACATGTAAGAAGGTTTGTAGTAATGTAAATAGCAATAATGAAATGCAAACCAAAGATCACGCCGATTTTAGAGTGGTTCGGTCAAATGACCTACATCCACTTGCGAGGCCCCATTTCGATGAGGCTCCCACCTTCCACTAGCAAATCTCTTGAAATGGAAGGGCAAATACCCCTCTTACAACCTTTTACAAACAGTTCAACCTCTTACAAATTTTCAGCAAGAAAGGAGGAGAATTTTCTAGCAAATTGAAAACTAGACTTGCTAACACTTTCTAAGATTTTTCTCTCAATCAATTGCTGCTCAAAAGTTGTAATCTCAGCTGAGATTTGAGGGGTATTTATAGGCCTCAAGAGGATTCAAATTTGGGCTCCAAATTTGAATTCTCGTGGAGTTCCCGATGCCACCGCCTGTCAGTGGCGGTGCCACCGCCTGGCTCTCGGGCACTGGGTGGTGTCACCGCCCAGCTCTCGGGTGCTGGGCGGCGCAACCGCCCAGTCTGGCGGTGCTACCGCCAGACTTTTCGGTTGACTGGTTGGGCTTCAAACTTAGCCCAAACCAAGTCTAATTTTGGGCCCAGTTGGCCCCTAACCAGGATATAGGATTATCTCTTAATCCTAATCCTAATTACATGTTAACTACCTAAAAAACACATCCTAAGTAATTTTTCAACCGCAAACGTCGAGTCTTATTCCGGCGAGCTTTCCGACGAACTTCTTCCGACGGGCTCCCAGCAAGCTCCCGAACTTGTGATGACTTTAATGAGTAGTCGAGCCTTCTTGGTGATCTCCGTGAACCTTCGACGATCTCTTCTGCAAACTTTCGAAAATTCCGACAGGTTCCCGATTTTTTCTCGGTTGGTTCCGGCAGCATCTCCGACGATTCTTCGAACTCTTAAACGTCCATCGAACTTGACTCCGGTATCCTTGCTTTGTGTTTTCTGGTTATCGTAGTTAATCCTGCACACTTAACTCAATAATATGGATTAGATCAATTAACTCATCAATTGATTGCATCATCAAAATCCGAGATTCAACAACCAGCGCCTCCTTCTGCAGTGCGCTAGAGACAAAGCAACGCTGCCTTCCATCTACACCGTCGTAGCCAACGTAGTGGCACTGCCCCCAGCCACACCACTATCGCTGCCTCCCAGCCCTCAATAGCAGCGAACTCTCCATGCAGCGATTGCAACAAGCATCATTGCCTCCCATCCACACCATCATAGCCACCGCGGCAGCGAGCCCTTGGCGGCGCTGCCCCTAGCCACACCATCATCGCTGCCTTCCCTTGGGTCACAACCGTCACTGCAGGTTGCCATCACCGCAGCCTCAACTCGGCTGCTCGGTGATCGCCTCCTTGGGTCGCAGCAACTGCAGCCATACCAACACAGTCGCCTTCCAGCTCTCGGCACTCTCACCCCATGCAACAATAGAAACATGGCAACAACTCTTCCTCCAACGCAGCGACCGCAGCATTGCCCTCGGTGTCCACCTCCTTGGCAACTTCACATCGACAGTGCTGATATACTTAACCAACATCAAAAACAGGAGTTGAGATTACAAATTTGTAGTCTTACGCAATGTCCACTAATAACACAGCGAAAGCACAAATGAAAGCATTGGAAATCAGAATTGAGAATCGACTATAAGAAACACTTAATGATTTCAAAAATAGCCTATTGGAGAGCATCAACAAATTTCAACAAAATGGGGGCTCAAGTTCTATGTTGCACAGATCTAAAAATATAGAAAAAGGGCTCCAAGATTGTGACATAAAATACTCACACATGAAGGTGAAATTTTCGAGATGGGAAGATGGGGATCCGACTAGTTGGATCTGTAAGGTAGAAATTTTTTTTTATTTTCACAGAACCCCAAAAGAATCTAAGATAGAAGTGGCCTCAATCCAGCTTGATGGAGATGCAATCCAGTGGTACTATTGGTATGAAACTTTCCACGGAGTTCCTTCGTGGAAGCAGTTCAAAAGAGGGCTTCTTATTTGCTTTGGCCCATCCAAATATGAGAATGTTGATTGCCAGCTCGCCAAAATTCATTAGACTTCTATAGTGTTGGAATATCATAGTAGGTTTGAAAGATTGTCAAATCAAGCTAGAGATTAGTCGGACCGGTAACTTCTGGGTACATTTATTGAAGGGCTTATTCTAGAGATCTGGTATGAAGTTAAGACTCGTCAACCCCACACTATGATCGCTGCGATCTCATTTGCACATCTTCATGAGAAAAAAACTAGCATGGAAAGATCAGCAAAGGGTTTGTACTATGATGAAAAGTGGAGTATGGAGCATCAATGTAAACAAGGGCAACTTTTGATGATTAAACCAATTGGAGAGGAACCAAAAGCTAAGAATGTGGACTCTGATCATGAAGGTATAAATTCTAATGAAGATGTTGGACCTACCATATATACAATGTATGTATTAGCTGACTACTCTAACCCGTAAACTATGGAAGTTGGCAAAAATCTAGAACATCAGCTTGTTATAGTTTTGATTGATACTGGTAGCACTAACAATTTTATGGACAGTGAGACTATTGATTGATTGGCCCACCACATTGATGTTAGGATCGAGGTCGGCACTAAGAGGGGGTGAATTAGTACAACGGTAAAAATTACGTCTTCAAAACTTCATTTCGATTAAAATCATTTCCAACGTAAAACCATTTCGTAAAGGTAATACTTTGAAAGCATACGTAAAAGAGTAATGGATGTAAAGAGCAAGTAAGGAGGTTTGCAGTTAAAGTAAATTACTCAAAGAAATGCAAACCAGATTTTAGAGTTGTTCGGTTGTCGTGACCTACATCCACTTTGCCGATTCTTCTTCCGTCGAGGCTACCGACATCTATTATCGGTCTTCCTTCAATAAGCGAAGACCAACCATCTTTTACACCCCTCTTCTCCTTTTTATGGGTTTAGGATATAACCCTTATAAGCACTCACAATCCTCTTACAGAATTCTAAACTTAGAGTGGAGGAGGGAATTTCTAAAGAGATTACAGTAGCGTTTTCTCACTTTTGAATACTCTATGCTTGTGTCTTTTAACCAGGGATAAGAGGGGTATTTGTAGATTTTAATTTGATTCAAACTTAGAGCCTAAAAACATCTCATCCTAGGTTAACCAAGCACGGGCGGTACCACCGCCTGCGCTGGGCGGTACCACCGCTAGTGTCAGTTTGACACTAACATTGCATTGGGTAGTACCACCACCCAGTCTAGTGGTACCATCACCTAGGATACTGTGCTGGGCAGTACCACCACCCAGACTAGTGGTACTATCGCCTGGCACCCTGCTAGGGGTGGTACAACCGCCCAGACTGGCGGTACCATCGCTTGATATAGTCTCGAAGATTGTGCCACAATGGTGTCACCTCTTTGGGCACTGTTTGGGCCTCTCATTGGGCCCAACATAGTCCTTACATGGGACTAGCTGGCCCCTAATTGCATTGGCCCAAATCCAAATCCAATTGCATACTAACTATGAATCTAAGACATAATCTGAGCAATATAAGTCCAATTTCTTCCGGCGAGCTTCTAGCAATCATCCAACAAACTTCCGATGATCTCTTGGCAATGTTCCAACGGACTCTCGGCAAGCTCCTGGACTTCACGATGATCTTTTTGGTGAGTTCCGATGAGCTTCTATGACAAGCTCCGAGACTTCTCAGCTGGTTCTGCCAGAACTTCCAATGAACTCTCGAACTCCCAACGAAATCATGTCCGTGACTCTGGTACTTCATTTTGCTTCATGACTTGCTATCATAGTTAATCCTGCACATGTAAAATATACTTTGATCTAGACAATTAATACTAAGTATTAATAATGTTGTCCGGCATGTCATTGGTCCCTCGACGCTTCGTCCAATTCTTCGGCGCATTGTCCTCTCTTACGGCTTATTGCCCAATTGGCCAGTTGACTCCGTAACTCCCATATCCTTGGTGCAATATTCGTTCTTCTTGGCCCGATGCCCGAATCCATGGCTCGAAGCCTTCTGTCGATACATCGACCGATCCTCTAGCCCGACGACCAATCTTCTGACATGTTTTCCTCCGGCACAACATGATTCTTTCTACTTTAATTATCTCATCTGGATCGAAGCATCCTGTGTTACTCAAAATGCAGATTAAAACATAAACATTTATCAATTGGTTTCATCATCAAAATATGAGATTTAACAATCTCCCCCTTTTGGATGATGACAACCAATTGATGACGGAGTTAACCTTAACTCCCAGAGTTTAAACAAACTCCCCCTATCAATATGCCATATTAATAGAAACTCTTGGATTCAAAAATCCAAGCAACATGTCATGATCAAATCTTGTATAATATCAATATACTTCTCCCCCTTTGTCATCAACAAAAAAGAGAAGTGCACCTTTCATGTGTTTGGAAATACAAGTTCAAACATTGCATTTATCATCATGCAATTTGTAAACTAGAAAATTTAGCAAGTGTTACTTCATGCAAGCTAGCAAATTAGAGATGTTCAAGAAAGCAACTCTTGCTTCTTGAAATATGCAAGTTGTAAGCTAGCAAATTTTTGCTTCCTTTGTAATGTTTGAGCTAACAATTTTGCTTCCGTTGCAAAGTGCAAGTTAGCATGTTTTGCCTTTTCTTTACTTGTGCAAGCTAACAAGTTTGCCTATTTTCATGATGTGCACACTAGAAATTCTTTCTCCCCTTTCGTTAGAAGTTCTGGCGGAACTAGTCGAGAAGTCTTGGAGCTTGCCAAAGAAGCTCATCGGAACTCGCTAAGAAGATCGTCGTGAAGTCCAGGAGCTTGCCGGGACTTCATTTTGTTTAATGCCTTGCTATCATAGTTAATCCTACACATGTAAAACACACTTTGATCAAGACAATTAATATTAACCATTAGTCATGTTGTCCGACATGTCATTGGTCCCTTGACACTTCATCCGATTCTTCGGTACATCGTCCTCTCTTGCGGCCTATTGCCCAATCGACCAGTTGACTCTACAACTCCAATATCCTTGGCATAATATCTGCTCTTCTTGGTCCAATGCCTGAATCCATGACCCGAAGCCTTCTGTCGATATGTCGACCGATCCTCCGACCCGACGTCCAATCTTCTGACATGTTTTCCTTTGGCACAACATGATTCTTCCTGCTTTAATTGTCTTATCCTGATCGAAGCATCTTGCATCAGTCAAAATGCAAATTAAAACATAAACACTTATTAATTGGGTTCATTATCAAAATACGAGATTCAACAATCTCCTCCTTTTTGATGAAGACAACCAATTGATAACGGAGTTAACTTTAACTCTCGGAGTTTAAACAAACTCCCCCTATCAATATGCCATATTAATAGAAACTCTTGGATTCAAAAATCTAAGTAGCATGTCATGATCAAATCATGCATAACATCAATATACTTCTCCCACTTTGTCATCAACAAAAAGGAGAAATGCACCTTTCATGTGTTTGGAAATATAAGTCCAAACATTGCATTTATCATCATGCAATTTGTAAACTAGAAAATTTAGCAAGTGTTACTTCATGCAAGCTAGCAAATTAGAGATGTTCAAGAAAGCAACTCTTGCTTCTTGAAATATGCAAGTTGCAAGCTAGCAAATTTTTGTTTCCTTTGCAATATTTGAGCTAGCAATTTTGCTTGTGTTGTGAAGTGCAAGTTAGCATGTTTTTCATCTTCTTTACTTATGCAAGCTAACAAGTTTGCCTCTTTTCATGATGTGCATGCTAGAAATTCTTTCTCCCCAATTGTCATTGCCCAAAAGAGAGGAATAACTAAACAATGGTGCAATTCATCAATCTTCAAATTATGACAAAAATAAAGTGTCATTCTTATTTCAATATTTCATAATTGAGATAAATCTTGAATTTAAATTTAATTCAAGTCAATGCAATTTTAATCATGATTCTCATACATGATATGCAATACATCAAATATATCATCATAATAAAATTATAAGTATTGCATGCATCATTTTTGAATAAGCTAGCAATTTTTATCTCCCCCTTTGTCATTGTCAAAAAGAAGGGAAGACCTTTTATGTCAATTTTCAGATTATGACAAAGGTAAAAAATTAATCCTTTTTCAATATATTTGTGCATCATCCTAGTTTTAAATTAAAATATGCATAATTCTAAAACTTTACATTTGTATCCTTTCTTCATGCATTATACAAATAAATTAATCACTATGGGCATATCATACATGATATTCAAGCATACATGATACATCATTTTGGTAACAAATCATAGCATTTATCAATATTTTGATCATGATACCAAGCATTCATCATATAGAGCATTCATGATACACATTATATGCAATACATCATTATAATAAAAAGTATAAGTATTGCATGCATCATTTCAAATCATAAATATTTCATATCATGATGGTGCCAATTTTGTTAAATTACATCCTACCATGCATGATCAAAACTTCTCATTTGCATATATCGAAATAAATTCATGAATATTTCATGCATTCATATCATCACATAAATAATATCAAGAAGAATTAATTTGGTAATAAGTACAAGGGGTTATACAAAAATAAAGATAAGATCATGTCAATACCAAAAGACATGATTCGTATATTAAATCTCTTCTCAAATAATAAAAAGAAAATTATAGGAGTACAAAGAAGAGATCTTGATTAAAGGAAATCTCAAGAAATAAATCCACGAACTCATAAGAAAAATCATGATTCATTTAGAAAATCACCTCTTAAGGAAATACCAAGTAGAATCATAGGAGAACGATTAATGAAAAATCTTGATCCAAGTATGAGAAATCTCAAGTTATAAATCTCAAAAAATCAAGATAAAACTCATTCATATTCAAATCGTCAAAACAAAGTCAATTTCAAGAGATTCATAAAAAAAAAGATAGATTCATCAATCTCTCCTTTTTAGATAAATGGTAAGAAGAAAGATAGGAGTTCAAAATTAAGATGATGATTCATAAAAAAATCATAAGTTATAATCAAGAGAAAAATCATCATTTATTCTCAATCATTCAACTTGTCAAATTAAAACATATATCATTGTTTAAAATGAAAGTGCAAGATTTATCATAAAAATCATCAAGATCAATAAATCATAAAAATCATCATGTATAACTTTAAAATCTCATGCATAAAATCGTGAATCATGGTATCAAAACATTTAATGTTTTTATTACATCATTATGCATCATTAAATATACAATTGTCAACACTTACACTATTTCATATAAGCATGTCTTTTTCATTTATGCCAAATCAAAGCATGCATCATTTTTAAAACCGAAAAAGTAACTTTCATTAGGGCAAAAATTGATAATCCATAAATCGCAAGAATCATCATGTATAATTTCAAAATTTATTAAGTATGATCATTATGCATGACATCAAAGCATGGTTTCAAAGTATTTAATATTTTCATTACATAATTACATCATTAAAACATCAAGCATGATTTTATAAGGTATTTTTAATTAAAATCATTTTGTTTATCATAATCATATGATTTTCATAATGATTTTCAAAATTACTAGAATGATAATTATGATTCCTAATTTTTTGCATTTTCATTATATTATTAAACATGCAATTTTCAAGAAAAATAATAAACTAAATTAAAAATAATTCATGAGAAACATCATGTAATTTCGAAATAAACTAAGGACATTTTTATTACCTTATCGTCGAAAGTCGTTAAGGCGTAGTCTGTCACCTCACCTTTGTTGATTTTCTCCTCATCTTCGGAGGAACTCGCTTCATCCCAATTTGTGTTCTTCTTGCGTTCAAAGCTAGTAGTTACATTTTTATTATTATTTAATTTTTGTGTCATGAACTTTTTAAATTTATTAGTGACGAGTTCATGTTCACCATCACTTGAGCTTATGCTCGAGTGGTCTTCAAATGTTCTAAGTCCAAAATTCTTCCTATTCTTTGAAAGGTGATTCTCGAGTTCTTTACGTGGATTGCACGTCATTTCATATGTCATCAAAGACCCTATTAGTTCTTCGAGAGGGAAATAGTTCAAATCTTTTGATTCTTGTATTGTCGTTACTTTCGGATTCCAATTTTTAGATAGAGATCTTAAAATCTTGTTAACGAGTTCAAAATTCGAAAAGCTTTTACCAAGAGCTTTTAAACCATTGATGACATCCATAAAACGGGTGTACATATCTCCAATATTTTCGCTTGGTTTCATATGAAATAGTTCAAAATCATGCATCAAAAAATTAACTTTAGAATCCTTAACACTACTTATGCCTTCATGTGTGGTTTCAAGAGTTTGCCAAATTTCAAAAGCCATTTCGCACATAGAAATTCGATTAAACTCGTTTTTGTCTAAGGCGCAAATTAAGGCATTCATAGCCTTTGCATTTAGAGAAAATGTCTTCTTCTCCAAATCATTCCAATTGTTCATTGGAAGAGAAGACATTTTAAATCCATTTTCGACTATGTGCCATAAGTTCAAATCCAAAGAAAGCAAGAAAACTCTCATTAGAGTTTTCCAATATGTATAGTCCATCTCATTGAAAAAGAGAGGACAAATGAGAGAGTGACCCTCTTGAAAGCCGAAAAGAGCCATTTTTCTTTGGGTGTTAAACCAACTGAGAAATCATGAGGCTCTGATATCAACTATTAGGATCAGGGTCGGGACTAAGAGGGGGCATGAATTAGTGCAGCGGTTAAAATTACGTCTTCAAAACTTTGTTTCGATTAAAACTGTTTCCAACGTAAAACTGTTTCGTAAAGGTAATGCTTTGAAAATGTACATAAGAGAGTAATGTATGTAAAGAGAAAGTAAGGAGGTTTGTAGTTAAAGTAAATTGCTCAAAGAAATACAAACCAAATTTTAGAGTGGTTTAGTCGTCGTGACCTATATCCACTTCGCCGATTCCTCTTCCGTCGAGGCCACCGGCATCCACTATTAGTCTTCCTTTAATATTTGAAGACTAACCACCTTTTACACTCTTCTTCTCCTTTTCACAGGTTTAGGAGATAACCCTTACAAGCACTCACACTCCTCTTATAGAATTCTAAACTTAGAGTGGAGGAGAAAATTTCTAAAGAGATTGCAACAGCATTTTCTCACTTTTGAATACTCTATGCTCGTGTCTTTTAACTAGGGATGAGAAGGGTATTTATAGGCTTCAAGTTGATTCAAACTTAGAGCCTAAAAATATATCATCCCGGGTTTCCCGAGCACGAGCGGTACCACAGCTTGCGTTGGGCAGTACCACCGCCAGTGTTAGTCTAACACTGACACTGCACTGGGCGGTACCACCACCCAGTCTGGTGGTACCACCGCCTAGGATGCTGTGCTAGGTGATACCATCGCTTGGCACCCTACCAAGGGTGGTACAATCACCCAAACTGGCAATACCACCGCTTGACACAATCTCGAAGATTGTGCCATGATGGTGTTGCCCTTAGTTGGGTTGGTCCAAATCCAAACCCAATTACGTACTAACTACGAAATCTAAGACATAATCTGAGCAAGATAAGTTCGGTTTCTTCCGACGTGCTTCTGGTGATCTTCCGGCGAACTTCTGACGATCTCTCGGCAATGTTCCAACGAACTCCCAACAAGCTCTTGGACTTCACGATGATCTTCTTGGTGAGTTCTGATGAGCTTCTCTAGCAAGCTCTGAGACTTCTCAATTGGTTCTGCCAGAACTTCTGACGAACGTCCGGACTCTCGACGAACTCTCGAACTCCCAACGAAATCGCATCCTGAACTCCAGGACTTCATTTTACTTCATGCTTTGCTATCGTAGTTAATTTTACATATGAAAAATACATTTCAATCTAGACGGTTAATACTAAGCATTAATTATGTTGTTCGGCATGTCATTGGTCCCTCGACGCTTTGTCTGATTCTTCGGCACATCATCCTCTCTTGCAGCCTATTGTCCAATCGGCCAATTGACTCCGCAACTTCGATATCCTTAGCGCAATGTCCGCTCTTCTTGGTCCAATGCCGGAATCCATGGCTCGAAGCTTTCTGTCGATACGTCGATCGATCCTCCAGCCCAACGTCCAATCTTCTGACATGTTTTCCTTTGGCACAACATGATTCTTCCTGCTTTAATTATCTCATCCTGATCGAAGCATCCTGCATCACTCAAAATGTAGATTAAAATATAAACACTTATTAATTAGTTTCATCATCAAAATACGAGATTCAACAATTGAAGGTTGTGACAGATTCGAAATAAAGATCGCTAATGGACGAATTTTCACTTGTGATAACAAATATTCAAAGATAAAAGTGATTATATAGGTCCAGAAGATTTCTACAATGATTGCTATACTGAAAGACATACATATTGCTTATACTATCAAAAAGTGGAGACCATACTTACTTAATCAACGGGTTGTGATGCGTTACTGATAGCCTATGATTGAAGTGCTGAAAGAGAAGCTCCCCAAGTTTGATGTTGTTTAGCCTTGAGGACAAGGCTGATTTAAAGGGGGCAAAATTGTTAGGATCCTTTAATTTTTTAAGCTTTTGAATAATATTTATTGAGTATGTTTAATTCAATTAGAGTCGGATAGAGTTTATTTAAAATTTATTTATTATTAGAGTCCAAGACCAAGAGGACTCTAGGTGGAAGCCTATAAATAGTGATATAATCGTTTCTCTTAGGCAATCAATCAATCAGTTAATCAATGAAATTTTATTCCACTCTATGGACAAACCCTAGGAGGCCGATCCCCTTGAAGTGATCAAGGAGGTCGATCCCCTCGAAGCAATCTAGGAGGTCGATACCCTCGAAGCGATCATTATCATTCCCTTTTCTCCTCTTTCTTCCATGATAAGACCTTAGGGTCTTACCAATATCATTGCATTGCATGCATCATTATAAATATTTCAAATCATCATGGTATCAAAATATTAAAGTATATTACATCCTACCATGTATGATCATCATTACTTCTAATTGTATGCATCATCATAATAGTATGAGTATTTCATGCATCATTTTATATCATCATAACTTCTCCCCCTTTGTCATCAACAAAAAGGAGAAAAGTGTAACTAGCATATTTTTGACACATAATTTTAAATCATTGCATAATTTGAAGTTTTGAAACATCACATATCATTGCATAAATTTTCATGTTTTTGAAACATCATTGCATATATCATCATGCAATCTAGCAAGTTTCTTTTAGAAATGAAAGTTAGCAAAATTTTTGCATCTTTTAAGATGTTCAAGAAAGCACTTTTGCTTCTCTTGAGATTGCAAGCTAGCAATTCTTGCTTCTTTTTTAAGATGTGCACACTAGCAATTCTTTCTCCCCATTTGTCACTCGCAAAAAGAAGGGAAGAGTACAATATTGAAGTTCATTTCACTCTACATCAATTTTCAAATCATGACAAAGATAAATAACAAGGATAAATTTACATTAATATTTCAATCATAAAAAATAAAAGATCAAGTCATGAATACCAAAAGACCATACATCATTTTTAACAAATTCTTCTTTTGTAAATAAAAGGAATGATAGGAAATGATCCTGATTTAAAAAGAATCTCAAGTCATAAAAATCAAGAAATCAAGATCATGATCCAAAAAATATATAAGAAGAGTTTATGCATTTGGGAGATTTAACATTCAAGCTAGTAATTTTCTTACTCCTCTTGGTCATTGTAAGAAAGAAGAAGAGGGGAACAATGGTGCAATTCATTTCCTTCTAACATTAATGCTCTAAGCATCACATAAGGTATATAATCATAAATATAAAGAATTTGTACATAACAAAACTAAGTTATAAATTATCAAGATGTCAAGTGGCATATCATGGTTTATTAGGATAAGTCTCTTCTTTAGTGAATAGCAAAAAGAATCGTAGGAGAGAAAAATATGAAAAATCTTGATTCATAATAAATCTCAATTTATAAATATCAAGTTGAAGAATCAAGATTCTTTTGGATGAATATCTTCTTTAGCGAAAAGGAACATGGGAGAATAAAAGATCTTGTTTATGTATAAAAAATCTCAAGTTGTCAAGATCATGATTCATATAAAAAAATATCACAAGTTATAATTCTTAGAATTCACAAGAAAAATCATGATTCATAAAAAAATCCTCTTAAATAATATGAGAATACATAATAGAAGATCTTGATTCATAAAATATTTCAAGTTATAATTTCGAGAAATCAAAATCACAATATAGGTAAAAACTCATTCAAATTCAAATAATCAAAATCACTTTCAAGAGATTCAAAATGACATAAATAGATTTATCAATTTCTTTTTAAAAAATCGATAAGATAGAGAGAGAAAATTTCAAAATGTATTCCCTTTTTAGTTGTTTCAATTTGTGTGCTTTATTTCATACAAGCATGTCTTAGTTTTTTATACCATAATCAACACCTGCATCATCATTTAAAACTGAAAGAGCAAATTTCATCATAGAAATCATCAAAATCAATAAACTATAAATCACAAAAATCAGTATTACTTTAAATCATCATGTATAATTAAATCATTAAATCATCCAGCATAATTTAAACATAAATTATTTTCAATCAAAATTGTTTTGTTTGTTGTAGTAATGCATTTTCCTTCTTTAGTGAATCTAACATACTGCATTTAGTGTAAGGAGTTAAACATGCAATTATCACGTTTATTTTTAAGTTTTCAAAATCACTAGAATGAGACACATGAATTTTTTTGTATATTTTTTATTACTAATTTAAAATCATCAAACAATTGAAGTAATTTCATTGTAAGGTAAAGAGGTTTTGGGTAAGTCATTTACCTTATCGTCGAGAGCCACCAAGGTAAAGTTCACCACTGTCTTTGTTGGTTTGCTCCTTGTCTTCGGATGCACTCATTTCGTCCCAAATCATCTTGAGTGCTTTCTTATTCTTTGGCAGCTTTTTCTTTTTGAGTTCGTTTTTATTCTTTGATTCTTGTTTTATAAACTTTTTTAAATTTTATTGTTAGTTCAAGATCATCATCATCATCATCACCGAAGTTATTGCTCAAGTGATATTCTATTGTTCGAAGTGTCAAATCCTTCTTATTCTTTAGAAGGTTGTTCTCAAGTATATCATGTTCGATACGAGTCATTTTATTAGTCATTAAAGACTTGATAAGTTCATCAAGTGGAAAATAGTTCAAATCCTTTGCTTCTTGAATAGTCATTACTTTAGGATCCCAATTATTAAGAAAAATTATAAAATTTTGTTTACAATTTCAAGGTTAGAAAAACTTTTACCATGTGCTTTTAAACTATTTACGATATCCATAAAATGGGTGTACATGTAAACAATAGTTTCTCTTGGCTTTATTCGAAATACCTCAAAATCATGCATCAAAAGATTTATTTTAGACTCATTTATTCTATTCGTGTCTTCATGAGTTACTTCTAGTGTATGTCAAATCTCATGTGCAGTTTCGCATAAAGAAATACGATTAAACTAATTTTTATCCAAACCACAAAATAGAGCATTCATAGCTCTAGCATTTAAAGAAAAAAATCTTCTTCTCCAGATCATTCCATTCATTCATTGGTTTAGAAGATTTTTGAAAGCCAAGTTCAATAATATTCCATAAATTGAAATCCACATAAAGCAAGAAAAGTCTCATTTGAGTTTTTCAATGTGTAGTCCATCCCATTGAACATAGGAAGACGAATGATAGAGTAACTCTCTTTAAAGCTGAGAAAAGTCATTTTTATTGGGTGTTAAACCAAATGGAAAAAACATGGCTCTAATACCAACTGTTAGGATCGAGTCAGCACTAAGAGGGGGGGTGAATTAGTGCAACGGATAAAAAAGGCGATTTTGAAAATCTTTTCGTTCGATGAAAACTAATATCGGAAATGCTTAACTTGAAAGCATGCGGAAGCATAGTAAAAGTAAGAATTCCATTTGCAATAAAGGTAAATAGCAAGAAATAAATATAAACTAGATTTTTATAGTGGTTCGATCATCGTGACCTACATCCACTCCGTCGATTCCTCTTCCGTCGAGGCCACCGGCATCCACTAATGGTCTTCCTTCAATAGGCAAAGACCAACCACCTTTTTACAACTATATTCTCTTTTTGGGAGGCTTAGAAGAGAACCTTTACACCCCCACTACCTCCTCTCTTGAACTTCACTAACACTTAGTGTTTGAGAGGAGTTCTTGTTAGTTTGGCAAGTCCCATAGTCCCACATCAGGAAAATTAGGCTTGTTATCTCATATTGGAACTATAAATAAGGATCTGGACTTTGAAGTTAGATACACCGCAAGTGGCACCACAAAAAAAACCTAAGTATTTGCTTTCGGTTTAAGTCCATACTCAGTTAAATAGTTTGGGCTTATAGTTAAGGTTTTACTTGTTTAGTGTTTTCGGGTGTTTTATGGCCTAGGAACATCTTCCTAAAGCATTTATAATAGTCTCTTTTATAGTAGTGATTTGCTCCTCTTTCATCTGTGGATGTAGGTCAAGGTTAATTGACCGAACCATGTAAATCTGGTGTTCTTGTCGCTTTTATTCTTTCCGCTTTATTGTCTTTGTCGGGTTACCAAAATTACCCTTTGGTAAATTTTCTAGGGCTAGCTCTAACAAATTGGTATCATAGCTTGGTTTCGAGATCTTTTGGCAATGATGACAATAACAAAGATTATTGTCGAGAAATTCAACAAAAATGTCAACTTCGACATGTGGCAACTTAAGATGGAGGCCATTCTGGTTCAAGACGGAGTTGATTTGGCATTACAGGGAGCTGAGAACATTCCATATGGTACGTCAAAGGAAGATCTTGCAGATATGGATAAGAAGGCCCAATCCATCATTATTCTAAATCTCTCTAACGAGATTTTATGGGAGGTAGCTACGAAGACTACGGCTAAGAGCATGTGGGACAAGCTTAAAGCCCTGTATATGAAGAAGAATCGTCTCTACTTAAAGCAGAGTTTGTATATGCTTCGGATGACTGAAGGTACATCTATACTCTCACATCTTGATAAGTTTGATTCCTTGGTTATGGATTTGGAGAATATAGATGCGAAAATTGATGATGAGGATAAGGCCCTATTACTTTTGTGTTCTCTTACCTAATCTTTTAAGCATTTCCGTGATTCTATGATTTATGGAAAAGAAACAATTTCGTATCAGGAAATTAAATCTGCACTAAAATCTAAGGAGTAGATAGACAGAGATATCATTAGGGAAAGTAGAGAGAATCAAGCTGAAGGTCTGGTTGTTAGGGGGAGAATAGATAAAAGGGAATTTGATAATAGTAGATCTAAATCTAGATCTAAATCCAGTCATAGAAATTTGGAGTGCAGATATTGTCATAAAATAGGGAACATTAAATCTGATTGCTTTAAATTGAAAAATAAATTAAAGCAAAAGAAAAAATTTGTTGAGAAAACTATTGAATCCGCTGAAGCTAGTGTAGCAACTGATGAGAATGTTGGAAATATTTTCTCTGCTATTGATGACAGGACAAGATCTAAAAATGAATCGATTTTAGATTCTGGTTGTTCTTATCACATGTGTCCTAATAGAGATTTGTTTTCCACATATGAATCTTGTAATGGTGGAATTGTTTTGTAAGGACGCTCACTAATGTTAGACATGTTCCCGATTTAAAAAAAAATTTCATCTCTTTAGGCACCCTAGAGGCCCTTGGGTGTAAATACACAGTTGAAGGTGGAGTTATGAAAGTTTCTAGAAGTGCTCTTGTTGTTATGAAAGCTTGTAGGTCTGGTAGCTTATATATTCTGCAGGGAATTACTGTCATAGGCTTAGTTGCAGTCTCGTCATCATCATTGTCTGATTCTGACATCACCAAATTATGACATATGCGTTTGGGTCATATGAGCGAAAAAGGTTTGAGTATATTGAGCAAAAAGGGTCTACTTTGCGGACAGAGTACTGGGCCACTGGATTTTTGTGAACACTGTATTTTTCGAAAGCAGAAAAGAGTCAGCTTCAATTCTTTGGCAGTTCACAAAACAAAAGGTACTCTTGACTATATTCATTCAGACCTTTGGGGTCCAGCTCATGTTTAATCTAAGGGTGGTGCCAGGTATATGTTGACTTTCATTGATGATTATTCCAAGAAAGTTTGGGTTTATTTTTTGAAGTATAAAAATGATGTTTTTCTAACCTTTAAACAATGGAAGGCTTTGATTGAGAAGTAAACAGGTAAACAGATTAAGCGGCTTCGAACAGATAATGGTATGGAATTTTGTGAATGTGTCTTTAATGAATTTTGTAAAAATGAAGGAATCGTTCGGCATCGCACTGTTAAGATGACGCCTCAGCAAAATGATGTGGCCGAACGTATGAACAGAACACTCTTGGAGAGAGTAAGGTGTATGATCTCAAATGTAGGGTTGACAAAGGACTTTTAGGTAGAGGCAATTAATATGGCCTGTTACGTTGTCAACTACGCTCCTTCTACAATACTTAACTTTAAAACTCCGGAGGAAGTTTGGTCAAGTACTCGTGCTAATTACTCTGATTTAAAAATTTTTTGGTGTCCAGTATACATACATATAAATGAAGGAAAATTAGAGTCTCGAGCTAAAAGATGCATTTTCCTTGGGTATGCTTCTAGGGTGAAAGGATATAGATTATGGTGTTCTGATCCCAAATCCCCAAAATTTGTAATCAGTAGAGATGTTACTTTTGATGAATTATCTATGTTATCTTCTAAAGAGGAATCTACTAGTTGTACAAATGATAGTGCACAGAAGTAGGTGGAGCTTGAGATTGGTAGGTCTGATTCTTTTCAATCGAACTCTTCTACTCAAAGAATGTCAGTAGATGGTCCCGAGTCTACTGATGCAGATGATCCAAAGGAAGAGCAATATTCCATAGCCAAGGATAGACCACAGAGAGATATTCAACCACCACAAAGATATGTAAATTTGGTTGCATATGTTTTGTCTGTTGCAGAAGAAACAAGTGAAGTTGGTGAGCCTACTATCTACTCAGATGCAATTTCTTGTGATAATTCTGCTAAGTGGTTGATCGCGATGAACGAAGAAATTGAATCTCTCAATCGGAATAGAACTGGGGATCTTGTGAATTCGCCTTCGGGTAAGAAAATTGTTGGATGCAAATGGGATACTATTGCTGAGGGAAAGGTCCTTGTTCAAAAAATTCATACGAAGGATAATCCATCTAATATGCTTACGAAGTCTCTTCCAGTTCACAAGTTTAAGCAGTGCTTGGACTTGGTTGGTGTTCATTGTTTGTGATTGCCGGTTGGGGCTTTTATGAAGAAAGTGGAGCAAGTTTTGTTGGGACATGCCAAGGTGGAGATTTGTTAGTTTGGCAAGTCCCATAGTCCCACATCGGGAAAATCAGGCTTGTTATCTCATATTAAAACTATAAATAAGGATCTGGACTTTGAAGTTAGATACACCACAAGAAAAACCTAAGTGTTTGCTTTGGGTTTAAGTCCATACTCAGTTAAATAGTTTGGGCTTATAGTTGAGGTTTTTCTTGTCTAGTATTTTCGGGTGTTTTATGGCCTAGGAACATCTTCCTAAGGCATTTATAATAGTCTCTTTTATAGTAGTGATTTGCTCATCTTTCATTCGTGGATGTAGGTCAAGGTTAATTGACCGAACCACGTAAATCTGGTGTTCTTGTCGCTTTTATTATTTTTGCTTTATTGACTTTGTCGGGTTGCCAAAATTATCCTTTGGTAAATTTTCTGGGGCTAGCTCTGACAATTCTCAAAAGATTACAATAGCGTTTTCTTCTTTTTTTATCTTAATTCTTGTGTGTGTTCACCAGGGATGAGAGGGGTATTTATAGGACTCAAGTGTATTCAAACTTAGATTCTAAAAGTGTCTCATCCCCGATTTTCGAGGTACTAGCAATACCACCGTTTGTGCTGGGCGGTACCATCGGCTGCAGCACTAACACTGGGCGATACCACTATCTAGTTAGGTGGTACCACCACTTGGGAGACTATGTCTGGGCAGTATCACTGCCTAAACTAGCGGTACCATCGCCTTACAGTCTCGGAGACTGAGTTTGGGTGGTACCACCGTGTGACATAATCTCGGAGACTATACCACCAATAGTTCTATCTATTGAGTCACTGTTTAGGCTTTCTACTTTGCCCAACATAACCTAAACTTGGCCCCATCTGGCCCCTAATTGAGTTGGCTCAATTCCAACCCAATTATGCCTAAAAGCTACTTCGATCTAGACAATTATTACAAAGCTAATCAAATATTGTCTAGCATGTCATTGGTTCATCGATACCTTATCCGATTCTTCAGCGCATCGTCCTCTCTTGCAGCCTCTTGCCTAATTGGCCAATTGACCTCCGCAACTCCGATTTCCTTGATTCAATTTTCGCTTTTCATAGCCCGATGCTCGATCCCATAGCCTAAGGCCTTCTGTTGATACGTCGATCGATCCTCCGGCTCGACGTTCAATCTTTTGACATGTTCCACTTTAGCCCAACATGATTCTTCTTACTTTTAATTATTTCTCCCTGATCGAAGCTTCCTACGTCACTCATAGTGCAGATCAGATAAACACTATCAATTGGTTTCTGCTAGTCATAGGTGCCTAGTAAGTCAATCACGTGAGTGATGGAATGTGTGACTTGATACAGAATCTTTCTGCTTATTATATTTTGGCATATATCACTTTATAACTATTACATATATGCACATATATATTGTGATGTCCTTGGATTTGTGCAATGGGAATCGAATCGTGATGAAATCACAAAAATGAGATCGATTCACCTTTAAACACATATCCTAAATAATCCCGGTCATAGGTTACTTGAGAGGGACATCATTATAACCGGATAGACTGTTGTGCTGTATACCCGTCCATATGATCGATGCAGCTGGTCTCAAAGCTGCTCGTGTAGGGACACTAAGGATACAGTACAGGTGCTCATTGGAGAATGAGTTCACTGATTGATCCGCTTACGGAATGCTGGATGGTTGATGATGCCTTATTGTCAGACAGCGATTCCGTAGTCCTAGTGGTATATCTGATCCTTAGACTTGAGATTGTTGAAAACGGATTTCAAAAATCTTCTCTTCCGATGAGCGAATGGAATGAATCGGAGAAGAAGGTTTTTGCTTTAAATGCAAAGGCTATGAATGCCTTGTTTTGTGCACTAGACAAAAACGAATTTAATCGTGTTTCAATTTATGATTCGGCTTTTGATATTTGGAGAACTCTTGAAGTCACTCATGAAGGCACTAGCCGAGTGAAAGAGTCCAAAATCAACATTCTTGTGCACTCTTACGAACTTTTCCGAATGAAACCAAGTGAGTCCATCGGAGACATGTACACCCGGTTTACGGATGTCATCAATGGACTCAAAGCTCTTGGTAAAGATTTTACTAACTTTGAACTAGTAACTAAAATCTTAAGATCCCTCCCTAAAAGTTGGGATCCAAAAGTTACGGCCATTCAAGAGGCCAAAGACCTTAAAATATTTCCTCTTGAAGAACTCATTGGGTCTCTAATGACCTATGAAATGACATGTCGAGCTCATGACGAAGCTTCGAGAACCCCTTCCAAAGAACAGGAAGGATATGGCACTCAAATCACAAGAAGACCACTTGAAAGGAACATCAAGTGATGAGGACAATGACAATGACATTGCACTTTTGACTCAAAAATTCAAAAAAATATTTAAGGAAAAACAAATTTAAAAAATAATACAAAAAAATAAATTTGAACAAAAGAAGGACCAAGTGATTTGCTATGAATGCAAAAAAACGGGACACTACAAGAACGATTGCCCTCAAGCCAAAAAAAAGAGAACACCAAAGAAGAAGGCGCTCAAGGCAACATGGGATGACTCAAGCACATAGAAGAAGAAGAGGAGTCCAACACCGAAAGCAAGTTGCTCACTACGCCCTAATGGCCTTGAAGAAGAGGTAACGGATTTAATTAATGCAGATTTACCTTATCATGATTTATTAAATGCTTTCCATGAGTTATTTGATGAATGTAAGACAATTAGTAGAAAATACAAATTGCTAAGAAAGGAGCATGATAGTCTTACGTGTGCCTTTGATAAATTAAAAACTGAATATCATGATTGTCTAGCTCAATGTGTTAAATGCCATGATTTAGAAACTCTCCAAAATGAGAACTTAGTACTTAAGGACACCTTGAAGAAATTCGAGGTAGGTAGCAAGTCCTTAAACATGATCCTTACAAATAAGGGTCACGTTCCTAAAAGGAGTGGAATCGGATTTGTGAGAAGTACTCACCAAAATCCAACCACCTTCGTTAAAGGTCTTATCTTACATGTTCAACATCAAAGCAATTGCAACTTTTGTTGCAAATATGGACATATAACTTACCAATGTCCATTCAAGAAAATTAGTCCGAACAAATTGATTTGGGTTCCTAAAGGAACCATGATCAAGTCTATGCAACATGATAAACAAGTTAGATTGGTTTTTGAGGCACCCAAAAGTAAATGGGTACCTAAAAATAATTCCTTCTTGTAGAAACATACACCATCACATGCTAGGAGCAAAAGATGGTATCTTGATAGTGGATGCTCAAGGCATATGACCAGAGATCCATCCCAATTCACCAAGCTCACTAGCATGGACGAAGGCTATGTCACCTTCGGAGACAACAACAAAGGCAAAATCATTGGCAAGGGAACCATAGGTAACAAATCAAGTTTTTCCATTGATGATGTGTTACTAGTTGATGAATTAAAACATAATCTATTGAGCATTAGTCAATTATGCGATAAAGGTTATATCGTTAGATTTGAATCAAATATATGCATTATTGAAAAACCAAATCATAACATGACTATGATTGCTTTAAAACAAAATAATGTCTATACCATCAATCTTGATGAACTAAGTAATGAAATGTGTTTCTCCCATAAATGATGATGCTTGGCTTTGGCATAGGAGATTAGGCCATGCAAGCATGAAAACAATATAAAAATCTCATCTCAAGAATTAGTACGAGGGATTCCGAATATAAAGTTTATTAAAGATAAGGTATGCGATGCATGTCAACTAGGGAAACAAATAAAAACAAGCTTCAAACCAAAAAAATCAAATTAGCACCACTAGACCGTTACAATTGATCCATTTGGACTTATTTGGACCAATTGATACAACAAGTCTAGGTGGAAGCAAATATGCTTTTGTGATTGTGGATGACTACTCTAGATACACTTGGACCTATTTCTTAGCTCACAAAAGTGATTGTTTCAAGTGTTTTCTCAAAATTTTGTAAACTCACTCAAAACGAAAAAAAGGGTTCATGATTTCATCAATTGGAGTGATCATGGTATGAATTTCAAAACCATGACTTCCAAATTTTTTTGTGAAGTTAATGGATACAATCATAACTTCTCCACTCCGAGAAATCCCCAACAAAATGGAGTAGTTGAAAGAAAAAATAGAAACCTACAAGAAATGGCAAGAACTATGCTAAACGAACATAGTTTACCTAAGTATTTTTTTGGGCGAAGTCGTAAATAACGACTTGCTACATCATGAATAGAGTCCTAATAAGACCTTCCTTATCAAAAAACTCCTATGAATTATGGAATAAAAAAAAACCAAATATTTCCTATTTTAAAGTTTTCGGTTGTAAATGCTTTTATTTTAAATGAAAGGGATGCCTTAGGAAAATTTGATGAAAAAATCCGATGAAGGCATTTTTTTCTTGGTTACTCTTCCGTTTCAAAAAAGCTTTTCGGGTTTTTTAATAAAAGAACCTTAGTAATTGAAGAGTCTATTCATGTAGTTTTTTTAATGAAGTCTCAAATTTTAAGAAAAATGATTTTGATGATGATCTTGGTTTTGATAATTTGAATTTAAATGAACCCCCCTCCTCAAAATAGCAACTTGGATGCACCTTCTTCCCAAATTTCCTTACCTAAGGAATGGAAGTATATAGATGCTCATCCAAAGGAGCTAATTATAGGGATACATCTAAAGGGGTTCAAACTCGTTCCTCTTTCAAGATTTTTTTATGCTAATGCTGCCTTTTCTCTCTCAAATTGAACCTAAGTGCATTGACGAGGCCATAAAAGATGATTTTGGATTATTGCAATGCAAGAGGAACTGAATCAATTTGAGAGAAACAAGGTGTGGGAGCTTGTTCCTAGACCTAGTGATCATTTAGTCATTGGTACTAAGTGGGTCTTTAGAAACAAGCAAGACGAAAAAAATGGTATCGTGGTTAGAAACAAGGCTAGATTAGTGGCCAAAGGTTTCAACCAAGAAGAAGGTATCGGTTTTGAAGAAACCTTCGCTCCCGTGGTTCGATTAGAAGCCATAAGGATGCTCCTTGCCTATGCTAGTAGTTATAATTTTAAACTATTTCAAATGGATGTCAAAAGTGCCTTCTTGAATGGTTTTATTTCCAAGAAGTATATATGTCGAACAACCTCCCGGATTTGAAAATTTCTCTTCTTCCTAATCATGTATTCAAATTGACTAAGGCTCTCTATGGTTTGAAACAAGCTCCTAGAGCTTGGTATGAAAGGCTTAGTTCTTTTCTTATTTTAAATAATTTTACCAAAGGCAAGGTTGATACTACACTGTTTATTAAACATTTTGAAAAATTTTTTTCTTATTGTACAAATTTATGTTGATGATATTATTTTTGGCTCTTCGGATGAATCACTATGTGAATCATTTGCCAAATCTATGAGTCTTGAATTTGAAATGAGTTTAATGGGGAATTAACCTTCTTTTTTAGGATTATAAATCAAACAACTTAAGGATGGTATATTTCTTAACCAATCTAAATATACATTAGAATTGTTAAAACGATTTAACATGGATAATTCAAAAGCAATAAACACCCTATGAGTACTTCGACTAAGTTAGATATGGATGAAAATAGTGAAAACTTGATCAAAAAAAACATATAGGGGGGGAATGATAGGTAGTCTACTCTACCTTACCGCTACTAGACCAGATATCATGTTTAGTGTAGGACTTTGTGCTAGGTTTCAATCAAATCCTAAACTATCTCATCTTAAAAGTGTTAAAAGAATATTTAGGTATCTTAAAGGAACTCCACATTTAGGCTTATGGTATCCAAAATCTGAAAAATTTGATTTAATGGCCTACGCTGGATGCCGATTTTGGGCGGATGTAGGATAGATAGAAAAGAGTACATCCGAACATGCCAATTTTAGGACATGCACTTGTTTCTTGGACTTCCAAGAAACAAAATTCAGTAGCACTATCTACGGCGGAAGCCAATACATTCTCTCTTGAGTGCATGCTGTGCACAAGTTGTTTGGATGAAAAATACATTGGAAGACTATGGAATTCACTTTAAAAATATTCCCATAAAATGTGATAATACTAGTGCCATATGTCTCACTAAAAATCCAATTCAACATTCTAGAACTAAGCACATCGACGTTAGGCATCATTTCATACTGTGATCATGTTCTTAACAATAATGTTGTTCTAGAATTCATCGACACCTAAGCATCAATTAGCAGACATATTCACAAAAAAGCCTTGAATGAAGATCAATTTGAATTCATTAGAAGGGAATTAGGCATGTTGAATTGTCCCTAAAATGAGCTTCACGAAAAATGACTCGTCCCTTTTCCTTTCTTTTGTAGATTTGATTTCTTCTTTCTTCTTCACTTCAAAATGATCTATTAAAGTATAACTTATTATCTTGAGGGAAGCAAACAAAAAAGGGGAAAGGAAGAAAAATTTTTTTCTTTCCTCCACGGGATGCCATGGTGGCACCGCCAGATTCTGATGGTAGCACGAGCGAAAGGCGAGGCCTTGACGGTGACACCGCTTCGGTTTACATGGTGGCACCAACCGAAAGCGACCTTTATTAACCCGAGGGGTTAGGGCGTGGTGACACCCCCAACCCAAGAAAGCTCTCCCATCATCCTCTAACCCTCAATTCTACCTCTTAGAAGCATCGAGAAGGTCTCTTGGTGGTCCAAGCCTTCCATCTCTAAGCATAATCTCCATAAGGTAACACTTGAAATCCTTCCTTTTGATATCTCATTCCCTCTTTTCCCTTCTCTTTCCTTTGCTTATTTTTCACAATTTCATCATCATCTTGTCTAGATAATGGCTCCTAAGAGATCAAAAAAAAAAAAGGATTGAAGGAGATTCATTTGACCATGATCTTTTTTTAGATCAAAAGAGGTAGCCCTTAGTTTTCCAAAATTTGAAAGACGAGGTATCCATAAGGGAAAATATGTTGACTTGGATGAACTAGAAGACTTAGATCCCATTAGGTATTTTGCACACCTAGAAGCTCTACCACTACTGCAACTAGATGAACCAATCTATCCATGATTAGTTAGATTGTTCTATGCCAACCTATATGAGGACAATAATAGCCTAAGCACTTACCTTCTAGGAACACCCATTAGAATATTTGACAACACCATTTGTGAGCTAATTGGCATAACCAAAAAAGATAGAGGATGCTATTTTAAAGGTAAATGGGACGTCAACTCAATAGGAGCAACCTATACCAAGCAGAGAGAAACAATCTTTGCAAATCCAAACCTTGACTTCCTACCCAAGAGTTGTGAACACTTACTGCCTTTCAACGCTAAAATTCTTCATCACATTATCACAAGCATCATATTCCCCAAACAATTTCATCTTGACGAGATAAGTCAAATTGAGATGAGTACCATGTATTGGATTATGACCGATCAGGATAATTGTTTTGGGTACTCAATTCGGCAACACATGCAGGATATTATGGGCAAAGATACTATTCTGCCATATGGGAGGTTAATCACTAGATTTCTTCATGCCTATGACATTTGCATCCCATGAAGAATCTATTCAAAATGATAAATATAACATAATAAATAAAAAAACTTTGAAAAGACTTAGGTGCACCTTTAGCAATGGCATTTGGGTTAGGCAGCCTAGAAGGACGGATCCAATTCCTCCACAAATAGAACACCCAAACACCAATTCTTATGGGAAATGAATCTCCTCCTAGTCCTTTTTTTGGCGCAAAGCACCTTGACTCCTATTTCCTCATCCGAAGATCGCATTATGGCAGAACTGTCTCAGCTCAAATCACAAGAAGAACTGATTCAAAATCAACAAGTTGAAATTTTGAAGACACTAATACAACTGAATGAAAAATGGATATCATGTATCAGCATTGTGGATTACCTCCTAAGGATTAAACTGATGTATCTTTTTAATTCTGTTTCTGTTTTGCTTTTAAACAACAAGTTCAAAGGATAACTGATCCTTCCTTTTAGATAACTCATTGGTATCTTTTAAGTATGTCTTGATCTCCGCTTTCTTTTGGATAAACTATTTCGGCAAATTTCAATGATAAACCTTGTTAAATGCTACTTTTTTCGATGGCTTGTCTCTTTTTTGTTGATGACAAAGGGGGAGAAGTGATGACCTACACCATAATGATAGCATAACTTATATGGATTACAAAAACTTGTGTGATATGATTGACTTATATGCCTTGCAAAATCCTTGAAAATATCACAAGATTGATTGATCATATCGGGTTATGATTTGAAATATATATTGAAAATCTTTATCTTCCGTCGTAGTAAAATTTGTCCTTTTCATTTAACTTATGATTTTCATAGAAGTTTTGTATTCACTATTGTTTAAAAGGATCACGATAAGCTCTACGGTTAGAACTTATCGGGTTATGCTTGAATCCAATGGGATGGAATTCAAGTGGTTTTATCTTCTCATAATATGGCATATAGATAGGGGAGTTATGTTTATCCGTCATCAATTGATTGTCATCATCAAAAGGGGAGATTGTTGAATCTCGGATTTTGATGATAAAATCAATTGATAGGTTATTTGATCTAATCCATATTATTGAGTTAAGTGCAGGATTAACTACGATAAACAGAAAACACAAAGCAAGAATACCGGAGTCGAAGTTTGATGAACCTTTAAGAGTTCGATGAATCGCGGAGAGATACTGCCGAACCAACCGAGAAGAAATCGGGAATCTGTTGGAAGTTCACCAAGAGATCGGTCGGAGGTTCGCAGAGATCACCGAGAAGTCTCGCCTACTCTTTAAAGTCATCACAAGTTCGGGAGCGTGCTTGGACCCCGTCGAAGGAAGTTCATCATTAAAAGCTCGTCCGGAACAAAACTTGACGTCATGGGTTAATAAATTGCTTAAGATGTGTTTTGTTATGTAGTTCACTTGTAATTAGGATTAGGATTAAGAAGATAAGCCTATATCCTGGTTAGGGGCCAATCGGGGCCAAAGTCAGAGTTGGTTTGGGCTAAAAGAAAGCCAAACCAAGTGAACAGAGAGCCAAAGCGGTGGTGGAACCGGCCAAGTGACATTTCCTCGAAGCTGGCGGTGGCACCACCAAAGACAACGCAAGGCGGTGGCACCGCTTATCTGAAGGGTGGCACCCGCCAAAGATCGGGAACCCAAAGAGGATTTGATTTTTTGGAGCCCAAATTTTGGAGCCCAAATTTGAATCCTCTTGAGGCCTATAAATACCCCTCAAATCTCAAAGCTGAGATTACAACCTTTTGAGCAGCAAGAGTTTGAGAGAAAGATCTTAGAAAAGTGTTAGCTTGCTTTTGGTTTTCAATCTACTAGTGTTCACCTCATCTCTTCTCGAAAATCTGTAAGAGAGTGAACTGCTTGTAAAGAGTTGTAAGAGGGTATTTACCCTTCCATTTCAAGAAGCTTGCTAGTGGAAGGTGGGAGCCTCATCGAAGAGGGGCCTCACAAGTGGAGTAGGTCATTTGACCGAAACCACTCTAACGGCGTGATCTGTGGTTTATGTTTCATTATTGTTATTTATATTATTGCAAATCTTCTTATATGCTCTAGTTCCTTATTACTTTTGCTGCGCATATTTAAGAATACGCTTTCAAGTTTAAACTTGTCAAGTTCCGCTCTCTTCTTACGTAAGATAATTCAGAAAACCCTAGTTTTTATCCGCTGCACTAATTCACCCCCCCCTCTTAGTGCTGCTTCGATCCTAACAGAGATACCAAGGATGTCTTGTATGAGTGCTCCACTCTTTGATACTAGACTTATAGGTTTGGCTATCCCAGATCTAGTATAGCTGGTCATTGGGAGTGGTAGTCGACCTTACGAGGGCTATTGAGTGTCGATAGAGGATCATCCACTCTTAGTGTCATGAGAGGAATATCCCATGTGTTCTTGCTCAGACAAATCCCTAGCCAGGGTAATTCGGGTTGAGAAAAAAAGAGTTCTCTAGGAGAATCCGATTAGAGCGAGACTTGAGTAGAAACTGTATGGGTCTGATAACACCATGCTCGATATATGGTCTCTGGGATATTAGATGGATGAGGGACTATAGGTACACGGTAAATGAGGACAGACAGGTCCAATAGATTGGATTCCCTTGTATCGTTTGGGGACTACGGCGTAGTGGCCTAGTATGTCCGTATTCGATGAGTCGAGTGAATTATTACAAAGATAATAATTTACTGAGTTAAAAGGAGTTCTGACAGGTATGACTCACGGCCAGCTCGATATTGGGCCTAGAGGGTCATACACATATGGTAGGCATTGCGGTGAGCAGAGGTTAGGATATGAGATATCCGATGGAGCCCTTGTCTTATTTGATATCTAATAAGCCCCTTAATTATTAGATCCCATGGACGAGATCCAATAAGAGCCCATGAGAGATTTTTGGATCGAGATCTACTAATCTAAAAGGCTTTAGTTATTAGATGCAGATCCAAAACCCACTAGGGGAGGATCCATTAGGGTTTGACACGAGACCTCTATAAATAGGAGGGATTTAGAGCCTCATAGGCTAGAGCCTTTGCTTGTCTCTCCTATTCTCCTTCCCCTCTCCACCTCAGAGCAGGCTTTGAGTTTTGAGGAGCGTCGTCGCAGCTCTACTGTGTGGATCACTGCTAGAGAGGATGATGCTGACCTCCCTCTCCTAAAAATCTATAAAGAAATATGGATATACGATCTCCCTAGGTAATACAATCTACTCTATATGTAGTTTTTCAATTTCACGGATTTTGCGCACTAATCTTCGCACGATGACGAACATCTCTTTGGGAATCGGGGATTTTGTTTTCTTGTTCTTTCACTGCACATCTGATATCGCCCCCAAGATTTCCCAATAGTGGTATTAGAGCTAGGTTGTTCATGCAAATGATTGGTTTTGAACTACGTGTGTTGTGTTTAGAAAGAATTTTAATGTCAAAATCATTGACGCAAAACCAAGGAAGGGCAGCAACAGTTGTTGCCCTCGATCTATGTGCCTGCAGCCACCTGCAATGGCAACTACAGCCAGGCAGCACAGCACCGGCACATGCGCAAGCGCTGTGCCTACAACAGGGTTACGGCCGGCGGGGCTGGCAACCAGCAAGAAGAGGTACCGCAGGGCAACGGCGCTTGCGGCCGCTGGTCACGCGGGGTGATGCGCCGTAGGGCAGCGGCGCCTGTGGCCGCTATTCCCACGAGAAAAAACCACAGCGACGCAGCACCGCCTGCGGGCGCTGCCTCGCGGGCAGAACCGCCCACGGAAGGGGCAACGCCTATAGGGGCGCCCGCCCGCGAGGGCAACGCTACCCACGGGGGCGCCCACCTGCAGGGGCAGTGCCCCGACCCTTTGCACCTACCACCGCCGGCAGGGTGGCGGCAGCAGCAGCAGTAGTGAAAAGGGAGAGGAATTAGGGTTTTGGGCAAAAAGATAGTTTTGCCCATGTGAATTTGAGAAATTCCAGTTTCTGTCTTTTGTTCAAATAATGAAAATACCCCTATGAATTCAAAAATTTTTTATATGTCCTTGATTTCATAAAAACTAATTAATTAAAAAGTTTAGTTGATTATTATTTTTATTGTTATCTAGTAGTCTTACATGATGATGATTATTTATACATGTGATGTATGATGTGTGGACGGATGATCATGGACCGTGTGATGTGTGTACTTGTGATTATTATTATTGGGGTCTGCAAGCCTCCATTATATTTCTTGTTTATTGTCGGGCCTGCGTGCCTATGATTAAGTTGTAATCACATGAGGAGGTGCAGCGGGAGCGTGGATGCGATAGTGGGACCCACGAGACGGACGATCGCAATGCATGAAGATGCATCGAGATGTCGACGGAACCGACGAGGACGAGATAGACGATCACAGGGCATGGAGATGCACCGTTGCACACATAGATCTTGATGTGAGTGATTAGGCCTACTGGCTCGGGCCTAATCACATTAGGTTATGGTCCATGATCATCTGGTGTGATTGCTTATACACATACTAGATTTGTATATATATTTGCATACGATGTAGATATATATTAAATATGTATATGTGTGACATGTCATATTTGGAGACCAAATCATAGAAACATCTCCCTCGATAATATTAAGTTGGTAAACATGAGGCAATTAGATTGACCTACGTGACCTTCCATCGTTATAAGTAGGAACTGATTCCTGGTGTAGGTTGAGTTGGTCGAGTCCCTCGAGACTCACCTATATCGCGATTTCGCTATTTTGCTTATGACATAGAGATGTCACCAGTGACCTGAGGACATGGTATGCTTGGTCGAGTCCCTCGAGGGTATATCATTAAATCAGACTCATCTTGTAACGAAGGTATTGACTTAACCGAGCATCATGGTTGGTCGAGTCCCTCGAGACCATGGTGATTCGGAGGCCGAACAAGATAGGAATCACGAGTTGTGATCGGCAAGAGTTGCCTACCTTTTAGGTTTAGTGTGATTGGTTGAGTCCCTCGATGTTACACTAAGATGCTGATTGGATCCTGGTGCCCACTAGAAGTTTGCCGGAGACTTCCGTTTCACGTGTTGAGGGTGTCGCGTGACTCGTTAATAAAATAATGGGAGCATATTAAGATAGAAGTCCATATCTTGATAGTTTATTTCTTGCAAAATCTGCATATTATTCATTTCTGCTATATCTTTATTTTCAGAAAATATCGCTTTCAAATCCCTTACGTGGCATACTTGATGTCAACCGCCTCATTGGTCCAAATTATACGGATTGGCTCCGTAATAGGAGAATTGTTCTCACGGCGAAGAAAATCATGTACGACCTTGATACGGTGATGCCTACGCCCGAAGAAGGGGCAAGCGAGGATGAGATCGCTCGCTACGTGAAGTACATTGATGACTCCACTCTTGCTCAGTGATATATGTTGGGCTCTATGACTCTTGAGTTACAGAGACAACATGGAAAGATGGATGCTATATCTATTCTCCTACATGTTCGTAAATTGTTTGAGGAATAAGGAAGGACTCAGCGATATGAGATATCCAAGAGCCTCTTCCGCGCTAGGATGACTGAGGGGACACCGGTTCAGAACCATGTCCTAAAGATGATTGAGTGGATAGAGAAACTCACAAGTATAGGAATGGTCTTAGAGGATAACTTGTGTGTGGACATTGTGCTTTAGTCCCTACCAAATTTCTTTTCATAGTTCATAATGAATTTTAATATGAACAAGCTTGAGGTGACTCTCCCAAAGCTTCTCAATATGTTGAGGGAGGTAGAGAGTACTATTAAGAAAGAGAAGCCAGTTCTCTAGACTAGTGAGACCAGAAAGAAAAGGAAAGTAAAAATATCCCTTAAGAAGGGAAAGGGCAAGGGTAGACCAGGTAAAGCAAAGGTTGCTAAGAAAGACCCAGCAAAGGACAAAGGCCAGTGCTTCCATTGTGGTAAAGATGGGCACTGGAAGAGGAACTACAAAGAGTACTTTGTAGAAAGGGTGAAACAAAAGCTTGATGAAGCTTCAGGTACATTCATGATCAGTCTCTATTTGTCAGTCTCGGATTTTGATGATAAAATCAATTGATGGGTTAATTGATCTAATCCATATTATTGAGTTAAGTGTGCAGGATTAACTATGAAAACACAAAGCGAGGATACCGGAGTCAAGTTCGATGGACGTTTAAGAGTCCTAAGAATCGTCGGAGATGCTGCCAGAACCAACCGAGAAGAAATCGGGAACCTGTCGGAATTTTCGGAAGTTCGCCGAAGAGATCGTCGGAGGTTCATGGAGATCACAGAGAAGGCTTGACTACTCATTAAAGTCATCACAAGTTCGGGAGCTTGCTGGGAGCCCATCGGAAGAAGTTCGTCGGAAAGCTCGCCGGAACAAAACTCGACGTTCGCGGTTGAAAAATTGCTTAGGATGTGTTTTGTTATGTAGTTCACTTGTAATTAGGATTAGGATTAAGAGATAATCCTATATCCTGGTTAGGGGCCAACTGGGCCCAAAATTAGACTTGGTTTGGGCAAAATTTGAAGCCCAAACAAGTGAACCAAAGGGTCTGGCGGTGGCACCGCCCAGCACTGTCAGCGTCTGACACTGATAGGCGGTGGCACCGCCACTGACAAGCGGTGGCACCGCCAGCATCGGGAACTCCAAGAGAATTCAAATTTTGGAGCCCAAATTTGAATCCTCTTGAGGCCTATAAATACCCCTCATATCTCAGTTGGGTTTACAACTTTTTGAGCAGCAATTGTTTAAGAAAAAGGCCATAGAAAAGTCTTAGCTAGTCTTCTTTTCAATTTGCTAGTGTTCACCTCCTTCTTTCTTGCTAAAAATCTGTAAGAGAGTGAACCGCTTGTAAAAGAGTTTTAAGAGGGGTATTCACCCTTCCCTTTCAAGAGATTTGCTAGTGGAAGGTGGGAGCCTCATCGAAGAGGGGCCTCGCAAGTGGATGTAGGTCACTTGATCGAACCACTTCAAAAATGGCGTAATCTCTGGTTTGCATTTCATTACTGCTATTTACATTACTACAAACCTTCTTGCTTTATTTCATCATTACCTTTGCTGCACAACTTTGCGAATACGCTTTCAAGTTAAGCACTTCCGATTCCGATTTTTATCGTACGAAAGATTTGTTGAAACCAACGATTTAATCCACTGCACTAATTCACCCCCCCCCCTCTTAGTGCCGCTCCGATCCTAATAATTGGTATCAGAGCAAGGCTCACTCTCATATTTGGTTTAATACCCAAGAGAGATGGCTTACTCCGGCATGCATGAGGGACACTCTATCACACGTCCACCTATGTTTAATGGGTCGGATTACACATATTGGAAGACTCGGATGAGGATCTTCCTCATTTCTATGGATTTCGAGCTTTGGACTATTGTTGAAAACGGATTTCAAAAATCTTCTCTTTCGATGAGCGAATGGAATGAATCGGAGAAGAAGGTTTTTGCTTTAAATGCAAAGGCTATGAATGCCTTGTTTTGTGCACTAGACAAAAATGAATTTAATCGTATTTCAATTTGTGATTTGGCTTTTGATATTTGGAGAACTCTTGAGGTCACTCATGAAGGCACTAGCCGAGTGAAAGAGTCCAAAATCAACATCCTTGTGTACTCTTACGAACTTTTTCGAATGAAACCAAGTGAGTCCATCGGAGACATGTACACCCGGTTTACGGATGTCATCAATGGACTCAAAGCTCTTGGTAAAAATTTTACTAATTTTGAACTAGTAACTAAAATCTTAAGATCCCTCCCTAAAAGTTGGTATCCAAAAGTTACGGCCATTTAAGAGGGCAAAGACCTTAAAACATTCCCTCTTGAAGAACTCATTGGGTCTCTAATGACCTACGAAATGACATGTCAAGCTCATGACGAGCTCGAGAACCCCCTTCCAAAGAACAGGAAGGATATGACACTCAAATCATAAGAAGACCACTTGAAAGGAACATCAAGTGATGAGGACGGTGACAATGACATTACACTTTTGACTCAAAAATTTAAAAAATATTTAAGGAAGAATAAATTTAAAAATAATACAAAAAATAAATTTGAACAAAAGAAGGACCAAGTGATTTGCTATGAATGCAAAAAACTGGGACACTACAAGAACGATTGTCCTCAAGCCAAAAAGAGAACATCAAAGAAGAAGGCGCTCAAGGCAACGTGAGATGATTCAAGCGCGTCCGAAGAAGAGGAGTCCAACACCGAGCAAGTTGCTCATTACGCGCTAATGGCTTTAGGAGAAGAGTTATGTGATTTATTTAATGAAGATTTATCTTTTGAAGAACTCTCTCACTTTTCATGAATTATTTGATGAATGTAGAACTATTAGCAAGAAGTTAAGTATCTTAAAGAACGAGCATACTTTGCTAAAAGATAAGTTTAATAGTCTTCAAACTCCTCCATGCTCTAAGTGTGAGCATTTAGAAGCAATAAAAAATAAAAATTTACTTCTTAAAGAAACCTTAAACAAGTTTAAGGTTGGTAGCAAAGGATTAGATATGATCCTTACACATAAGGGTCACGTCGCAAATAGAAATGGAATTGGATTTGTAAAAGGATTACATCAAAATCCTACCACTTTCATAAAAGGACCTACATTACATGTTTCCTCTTATATGAAATGCAACTTCTATTGCAAATCCGGACATATTGCCTACAAATGTCCATTTAGGAAAATTAGTTCACAAAAATTAATATGAGTTCCTAAAGGAACTATAAAGGATTCAATAATAAATAACAAAGTTAGTGGATCAATTTTTGAGGCACCCAAAATCAAATGGGTACCTAAAAGTCATCCTCTTTTGTAGATAAACCCACAAGCTTGGAGCAAGAGATGGTATCTCGATAGTGGATGCTCAAGACATATGACTGGAGATCCATCTCATTTCTCTATGCTCACTAGCAAAGAAGAATGGTACGTCACCTTCGGAGACAATAACAAAGGCAAAATCATTGGCAAGGGAACTATTGGTAACAAATTTAGTTTTTCCATTGATGATGTTTTACTAGTTGATGGATTGAAACATAATCTCTTGAGTATTAGTCAACTATGCGATAAAGGTTATATCGTTAGATTCGAATCAAATATGTGTATCATTGAAAAACCAAACAATAACTTGACTATGATTGCATTAAAACAAAAAAATGTCTACACCATCAACCTTGATGAACTAAGTAATGAAATGTGCTTCTCCACTTTAAATGATGATGCTTGGCTTTGACATAGGAGACTAGGCCATGCAAGCATGAAACTAATATCTAAGATCTCATCTAGAGAATTAGTACGAGGAATTCCAAATATAAAGTTTATTAAGGACAAAGTATGCGATGCATGTCAACTAGGTAAACAAATAAAAACTAGTTTCAAATCAAAAACTCAAATTAGCACCACTAGACCATTACAATTGATTCATTTGGACTTATTTGGACCAATTGATACGACAAGTCTAGGAGGAAGCAAATATGCATTTGTAATTATGGATGACTATACTAGATACACTTGGACCTATTTCTTAGCTCACAATAGTGATTGTTTCAAGTATTTCTCTAGATTTTGTAAACTCACTTAAAACGAAAAAGGTTTCATGATTTCATCAATTCGGAGTGATCACGATGGCGAATTTCAAAACCGTGACTTTCAAAATTTTTGTGAAGTTAATGGATACAATCAGAACTTCTCCACTCCGAGGAATCCCCAACAAAATGGAGTAGTTGAAAGAAAAAATAGAAACCTACAAGAAATGGCAAGAACTATGTTAAATGAACATAGTTTACCTAAGTATTTTTGGGCCGAAGCCGTAAATACGGCTTGCTACATCATGAATAGAGTCCTAATAAGACCATCCTTATCAAAAACTCCCTATGAATTATGGAATAACAAAAAACCAAATATTTTCTATTTTAAAGTTTTTTGTTGTAAATGCTTTATTTTAAATGAAATGGATGCCTTAGGAAAATTTGATACTAAATCCGATGAAGGCATCATTCTTGGTTACTCTTCCATTTCTAAGGCTTTTCGGGTTTTTAACAAAAGAACCTTAGTAATAGAAGAGTCTATTCATTTAGTTTTTAATGAAATTTCTAATTTAAAGAAAAATGATTTTGATGATGATCTTGGTTTTGATAATTTGAATTTAAATGAACCCCCTCCTCAAAATAGCTACTTGGATGCACCTTCTTCCGAAATTTCCTTACCCAAGGAATGGAAGTATATAGATGCTCATCCAAAGGAACTAATTATAAGAGATACATCAAAAGGGGTTCAAACTCGTTCCTCTTTCGAGAATTTTTGTGCCAATGCCGCCTTCCTTTCTCAAATCGAACCTAAATGCATTGACGAGGCCATAAAAGATGATTTTTGGGTTATCGCAATGCAAGAGGAATTGAATCAATTTGAGAGGAATAAGGTATGAAAGCTTGTTCCTAGACCTAGTAACCATTTAGTCATTGGTACTAAATGGGTCTTTAGAAACAAGCAAGACGAAAATGGTATCGTGGTTAGAAACAAGGCTAGATTAGTGGCCAAAGGTTTCAACCAAGAAGAAGGTATCAATTACGAAGAAACCTTCGCTCCCGTGGCTCGATTAGAAGCCATAAGGATGCTCCTTGCCTATGCTAGTAGTAATCATTTTAAACTATTTCAAATGGATGTCAAAAGTGCCTTCTTGAATGGTTTTATTTCCGAAGAAGTATATGTCGAACAACCTCCCGGATTTCAAAATTCTCTTCTTCCTAATCATGTATTCAAATTGACTAAGGCTCTCTATGGCTTGAAACAAGCCCCTAGAGCTTGGTATGAAAGGCTTAGTTCCTTTCTTATTTTAAATAATTTTACCAAAGGCAAGGTTGATACTACATTATTTATTAAATATTTTGAAAATAATTTTCTTATTATGCAAATTTATGTTGATGATATTATTTTTGGCTCTTCGGATGAATCACTATGTGAATCATTTGCCAAATGTATGAGTCACGAATTTGAAATGAGCTTAATAGGTGAATTAACTTTCTTTTTAGGATTACAAATCAAACAACTTAGTGATGGTATATTTCTTAACCAATCTAAATATACATTAGAACTGTTAAAACGATTTAACATGAAAATTCAAAAGCAATAAACACCCCTATGAGTACTGCGACTAAGTAAGATATGGATGAAAATAGTGAAAATTTTGATCAAAAAACATATAAGGGAATGATAGGTAGTCTACTCTACCTCACCGCGACTAGACCGGATATTATGTTTAGTGTAGGACTTTGCGCTAGGTTTCAATCAAATCCTAAATTATCTCATCTTAAAAGTGTTAAAAGAATATTTAGGTATCTTAAAGGAACTCCAAATTTAGGATTGTGGTATCCAAAATCTGAAAATTTTGATTTAATAGCTTATGCGGATGCCGATTTTGGCAGATGCAGGATAGATAGAAAAAGTACATCCGGAACATACCAATTTTTAGGACATGCACTTGTTTCTTAGACTTCCAAGAAACAAAATTTAGTTGCACTATCTACGGTGGAAGCCGAATACATTGCTGCAAGTGCATGCTGTGCACAAGTTGTTTGGATGAAAAATACATTAGAAGACTATGGAATTCACTTTAAAAACATTCCCATAAAATGTGATAATACTAGTGCCATATGTCTTACTAAAAATCCAATTCAGCACTCTAGAACTAAGCACATCGACGTGAGGCATCATTTCATACGTGATCATGTCCTTAACAATGATGTTGTTCTAGAATTCATTGACACAAAGCATCAATTAGCATATATATTTACAAAAGCCTTGAATGAAGACCAATTTGAATTCATTAGAAGGGAATTAGGTATGTTAAATTGTCCATAAACAATAAACTTGTTTGAATGGATTTTCCGTAAAGTTTTTCATTCTCTCTCCGTTCCTCGGTGAACTGATCCTTCTCTTTCGATTCTAATGACATGTTAAATTTTCTTATCCTATCTTGAGTCAAACACCGCTCCCATCTGATTAAGATTAATGATTTTATGATATTTTAAATCTCAAAATTGATTTTGATTGCTTGATTATGAGTTTCAAGTTGACGAATTGAATTTGAATAAATTTGTATTCGAATTATGATCTTGACTTATTGGAGTTACTACTTGAAACGTTTTTTGTCTTATCCCAATCTCTTCCTTGTACATCTACAACTTTTGTTACTTATAGAACGAAGAGATTTGATAATATGGATGAATGCTGAATTTTCATTTAAGATGAACTCTGCGTAAATATTTTAGCATACTTAATTTTGAATGATAAAATCTTTGTATGACAAACTATGTGCTTCAAGTCTCATTCCCTTTTTGTTGATGACAAAGGGGGAGAAAAGTGATGACTTGTATCATTTTAATAGCATGACTTATATGAATTGCAAAAGCTTTTCAAAATCTTTGAGAATATGCCTTGCAAAATCTTTGAGAAAAGTGATCGATCGATGAATGTCTTATATGCCTTGCAAAATCTTTGAGAATATTGCAAGATCGATTGAACATATTGAAAGCATGTCTAACATATATATCATGAAATTAATGTTGAAAATATTTATCTCCTGTCGTAGTAAAATTTGTCTCTTATCTTTCGACTTGAATAGGATTTTCATCGAAGTTTCGCATTTACATTATGCTTAATGAGAATAACGATAAGTTCTACGGTTAGAACTTATCGGTTTATGCTTGAATTCAATGGGATGGAATTCAAGTATTTTTATCTTCTCATAATATGACATATAGATAGGGGAAGTTATGTTTAACTCTGTCATCAATTGATTGTCATCATAAAAAAGGGGGAGATTGTTGAATCTCATATTTTGATGATAAAATCAATTGATGGGTTAATTGATATAATCCATATTATTGAGTTAAGTGTGCAGGATTAACTATGAAAACACAGAGCAAGGATACCGGAGTCAAGTTCGATGGACGTTTAAGAGTCCGAAGAATCGTAGGAGATGCTGCCGGAACCAACCGAGAAGAAATCGGGAACTTGTCGAAATTTTCGGAAGTTCGCCGAAGAGATCGTCGGAGGTTCACGGAGATCATCGAGAAGGCTCGGCTACTCATTAAAGTCATCACAAGTTCGGGAGCTTGCTGGGAGCTCGTCGGAAGAAGTTCGTCGGAAAGCTCGCCGGAACAAGACTCGACGTTCGCAGTTGAAAAATTGCTTAGGATATGTTTTGTTATGTAGTTCACTTGTAATTAGGATTAGGATCAAGAGATAATCCTATATCCTGGTTAGGGGCTAACTAGGCCCAAAATTAGACTTGGTTTGGGCAAAATTTGAAGCCCAAACAAGTGAACCGAAGGGTCTGGTGGTGGCACTGCCAGACTGGGCGGTTGCACCGCCCAGCACCCGAGAGCTGGGCGGTGGCACTGCCCAGCACTGTCAGCGTCTGACACTGACAGGCGGTGGCACCGCCAGCATCGGGAACTCCAAGAGAATTTAAATTTTGGAGCCCAAATTTGAATCCTCTTGAGGCCTATAAATACCCCTCAAATCTCAACTGAGATTACAACTTTTTGAGCAGCAATTGTTTAAGAAAAAGGTCTTAGAAAAGTCTTAGCTAGTCTTGTTTTCAATTTGCTAGTGTTCACCTCCTTCTTTCTTGCCGAAAATATGTAAGAGAGTGAACCGCTTGTAAAAGAGTTGTAAGAGGGGTATTCACCCTTCCCTTTCAAGAGATTTGCTAGTGGAAGGTGGGAGCCTCATTGAAGAGAGGCCTCGCAAGTGGATGTAGGTCACTTGACCGAACCACTTCAAAAACGGCGTAATCTCTGGTTTGCATTTTATTACTGCTATTTACATTACTGCAAACCTTCTTACTTGCTTTATTTCATCATTACCTTTACTGCACAACTTTGAGAATACGCTTTCAAGTTAAGCACTTCCGATTCCGATTTTTATCGTACGAAAGATTTGTTGAAACCAACAATTTAATCCGCTGCACTAATTCACCCCCCTTTAGTGTGCCGCTCCGATCCTAACAAGAAAAATATCTAAAGTTATCCCTTTTGTGTGCCAAGAAGTATGTCTAAGTGTATCTACTATAATCATCCACAATGACAAAGGCGCATTTGCTACATCCTAGGCTTGATGTATCAATTGGTCTAAACAAATCTATATGGATCAATTGTAATGGTCTAGAGGTGCTTATTTGATTTTTTGGTTTGAAACTACATTTTATTTGTTTTCCTATTTGACACGCATCACACACATTGTCTTTAACAAACTTAATGTTAGGAATACCTCTTACAAGTTCTTTAGATGAGATTTGAGTGATTAGTTTCATGCTAGCATGACCTAATCTCCTATTCCAAAGCCAAGCATCATCATTCAAAATTGAAAAACACATTTCATTATAAAGATCATTAATGTTAATAGTATATATATTATTTTGTTTAAGGGCAATCATCGATGTGTTTTTGTATGGTTCTTCAACAATATAAGCATTGGATTCAAATCTAATGATGTATCCTTTATCACACAATTGACTAATACTCAAAAGATTATGCTTTAAGCTATCAACCAACAACACATCTTCAATCAAAAAGTTGGATTTGTTACCTATAGTTCCTTTGCTAATGATTTTACCCTTCTTGTTGTCTCCAAAGGTAACATACCCTTCGTTTCGGCTAATGAGCTTAGAGAATTGAGATGTAACTTACGTTATATGCCTTGAGCATCTACTATCAGGGTATCATCTCTTGCTCCTAGTTTGTGATGGTAAACATTTCTACAAAAAAAGGTGATTTTTAGGTACCCATTTGACCTTAGATGCCTTAAAAATCGATCGACTTAACTTATCATTTTGCATGGAGTTCTTTACGGTTCTTTTAGGTGTTAGGATCAGAGCGGCACTAAGAGGGGAGGGGGTGAATTAGTGCAGCGGTAAAGTATGATAAACTTTCGACGATTTAAACACTTACGGACACTTCGTATGATAAAAGCAACGTTTCGTTTGAAATCGTTTCGATTGTGTTTTTAACTTGAAGGCATATGTAAGAAAGAGACAAAGAAGTAGAGCATCAAAGTGAAGATGGTTTGCAGTAATATAAATGACAATAAGATAAATGCAAACCAGATAAGACGGTAGTTTATAGTGGTTCGGTCAATCGTGACCTACATCCACTCCTCCGACTCCTCTTCCGTCGAGGCCACCGGCATCCACTAATGATCTTCCTTTACTAGGCGAAGATCAACCTCCTTCTTACACCCCTCTTACAACCTCTTACAAGTGGTTCACCCTTTTACAATGATTTCAATGAAAAGAAAGGAGGTGAACACTCAAGCTATTGAAAACAAGACTTTTCCTAAAGCTTTTCTCAACTTCTAGCTTCTCAAAAGATTGTATCCTCTGCTGAGAAATGAGGGGTATTTATAGGCCTCAAGAGGATTCAAATTTGGGCTCCAAAATTTGAATTCTCTTGGAGTTCCCGATGCTGGTGGTGCCACCGCCTTTGTCGAGTGGCAGTGCCACCCTGTCCGGGCTGACTCGACGACGGTGCTGGGCGGTGCCACCGCCAACCCAAGTGGTGCTACGCCAGTTTCTTGGCACCACCAAGGCGGTGCCACCGCTTAGCCCACGCCGGGTGTCACCGCCCACGTTTTTTCAGCCCACTTTTACAAGTTGTTTCAAACCTACAAGTGTTATAGGCCCCTATTTGGGTTATCGGATTAATACCTAATCCTAACCCTAATTAACATGCTAACTACGAATTTAAAGACATTTTATAAGCTATTACAAAGTCCATAAGTCAAGACTTCTTCCGTGAGCTTTGTGAACTTTCGGGCGGTCTTCTTCGATAAACTCTCGAAAACCATTCTCATGGACTCGGCAAGCTCTTAAACTTCACGATTTGATCTTGGCGAGTTCCAACGAGCTTCTTCGGACAAGCTCGATCTTTTCGGCAAACTCTCTGCGAACTTCCCACGAACCTTCCGGTGAGCTTCCAAAAACCCTTCGGCAAGCTCCCTACTCATTGTCGGTTAGTTCCTTTAGCTGTTCCCGACGATCCGCCCGGACTTCCGTTTAACTCTTGAACTCCCAACGAATCCTGGTCGTGCTTGACTCGTGACTTTGTTTCGCTTTTATGTCTTTATCGTTATCATAGTTAATCCTGCACATGCAAGCCAAAACTCTACTCCGATCTAGATAGTTATTACAACGCGAATCGACATTCCGTTGTTCGGCATGTCATTGGTTGGCGCCGTCTGATTCTTCAAGATCCTCTCTTGCGGTTTGTTGCCCAATCGACGGTTGACCTCCGCAACCCCGATATCCTTGGCGCAATTCCGCTCTCCTTAGCCCGATGCCCGACGTCCGAAGCCTTCTGCCGTCCAATATCCTGACGTGATCTCCTCCGGCGCAACGTCAATTCCTCCTGCGTTAGTTGTCTAATCCTGATCGAGTAGACCTACATCACTCTAAATGCAGTTTAAATTATAAACACATATCAAGTGGTTTCATCATCAAAATACGAGATTCAACATTAGGAACCTAAATCAATTTATGTGGACTACATCTTTTAAACAGGCATTGATAAGCAATATGTCCAAATTTATAACAAAAGTTATATTTGTTTTGGGGTGAAACATGCAAAATTGGGCCTTTAACAAAGATGGTTGGATTTTTATGTGTTACTCACATAGCCAATTCCATCTCTTCTATGAACATGATTCTTACTTACAAGAAGAATATTTAAGGATTTGCTACCTATTTCAAATTTTTCTAGGGTTTCATGTAGTTGTAAATTCTTCATTTTAAGCATTTCTAATTCGTCACATTTTGTACACGGAGCTAAACTATCATCATACTCGATTTTTAATCTATCAAAATCACTAACAAGAGAAGCATGCTCCTTTTTTAATAGTTTATATTTTTTACTAACTAATTTACATTCATCAAATAAATCATGAAAAGCACTTAATAATTCATCAAAAGATAAATTTACATCTAATGAACTAATTACCTCATCTCTGATAGTCATTAGTACGTAATGAGCAACTTGCTCTTTGTTGGTTGGCTCCTCTTCTTCGGATGCACTTGAGTCGTCCCAAGTTGTTTTAAGCATCTTCTTCTTCTTTGGTTGCTTCTTCTTTGCTTGGGGACATTCCCTTTTGAAATGTCCCGGCTTTTTACATTCGTAGCATATAATTTATTCTTTCTTGGGTTGAATTTTATTTTTAGTGTCATTTTTAAATTAATTCCTTTTTATGAATTTTGTAAACTTTCTTGTCCAGAGTGCCAAGTCATTATTATAGTCCTCATCACTTACTTTCTTTCAAGTAGTCTTCATGAGGTCTTAGTGTCATATCCTTTCAAGTTATTCGTTAGCTCTTCATGAGTATTACAAGTCATCTCAAAAGTCATTAGTGACCCGATAAGTTCTTCAATAGGGAAGTTATTCAAATCTTTGGCCTCTTGAATGACCATTACTTTAGGATCCCAACTCTTTGGAAGGAATCTCAAGATCTTATTAACAAGTTCAAAGTTTGAAAAACATTTGCCAAGAGCTTTTAAACTATTGATGACATCCATAAAACGGGTGTACATATCAACAATAGGTTTGCTTGGCTTCATCCAAAACAATTCATAAGTATGAACTAAAAGATTTATGTTTGACTCTTTTACTCTACTAGTGCCTTCGTGAATGATTTCGAGTGTGTGCCAAATATCAAAAGTCATTTCACAAATCGATTGAACTCATTTTTATCTAAAGCACAAAACAAGGCATTCATAGCCTTAGCATTTAAAGGGAAAATCTTCTTCTCCAACTCATTCCAATTGTTCATTGACAGAGAAGACTTTTGAAAGCCATTTTCCACAATGTTTCATAACTCAAAATCCATAGAAATTAGAAAAATCCTCATTCTAGTCATCCAATAGATGTAATCCGTCCTATTGAATATGGGTGGATATGTAATTGAATGACCCTCTTGGTTACCAACAAATGCCATCTCTCTTGGGTTTCAAACCAAATAAGAGTGACCTTGCTCTGATAACAATTATTAGGATCAAGAGCGGCACTAAGAGAGGGGGGGTGTGTGAATTAGTGCAGTGAAAAAAGTTATCGGTTTTGTAAAATATTTGTTCGTTAAAAACCAATCTCATAAAGTGCTTGACTTTAGAGTAAATGAACTAGCAATTAACTAAGAAAGCAATGACAATAAAGAAAGGCAGAATGGAAATGAGCACACCAGAATTTATAGTAGTTTGGTCATTGTGACCTACATCCACTTTCGATTCCTCCTCCGTCGAGGTCACCAGCATCCACTAATGGTCTTCCTTCAATGGGCGAAGACTAACCACCCTCTTTACAACACTTTCTCCATTTCATGGGTTTAGGAGATAACTCTTATAAGGATCACACCTCTCTTGAATTATCACAATACTAGAAAGGGAGAAGGAGGACTTTTAGCACTTTTACAACACTTTTAACACCCCAAGACTTCAAAATATTATTCACACTTTCATGCCCTTTCATATAGAAAAGGGTAGGGTATTTATAGGCCCAAATGGCTTCAAAATTAGAGCAAAAGAGTGTCACATCCCCAGATTTTGGCGTACTAGCGGTACCACTGCCATTATTGGGTAGTACTACCACTTGCAGACTGACATTGGGTGGTAAGACCACCTGATAGAGCTCGGAGACAGAGCTCTAGCTGTACCACCGCTTGATAGGGCGATACCACCACTTGACAGCATTAATTGTCAATGGTACCATCGCCCAATCTGGGCGCTACCACTACCTAGAGCACCTAGGAGACTGAGTCCCAAGTGGTGCCACCGCCAGCCCTAGCGGTGCCATCGCCGGCCCTAGCGGTGCCACCGCTAGTCGTGACTTTAGGTGCTGAATGGGTTATTCAACCGACCCAATTCGGCCTTGTTAAGGGCCCAATTGGTACCTAACTGAGTTAGTGGGATTACTTCCCAATCTTAACTTAACTTAAGGTCTAACTATGATAATTTAAGACATTAACTAAGTAATCTTAGTCCAGTATGTCAATTGTTCTTCCAGTGAACTTCTAAAAATCTCTCGGCAATGTTCTAGTAGACTTTTGGTAAGCTTCGGGACTTTACAATGATCTTCTTGGTGAGTTCCGATGAGCTTCTTTAGCAGGCTCCTGGACTTCTCAATCAATTCCGACAGAACTTCCGATGAACATCCAGACTTCCGACGAACTCTTGAACTCCTAACGAAATCTCAATCTTGACTCTGGCTCAACATTTGCTTTATGCCTTACTTCTATCGTAGTTAATCCTATACACTTTTCTCAACATATAGACTAGATCAAACAATTTATCAGTTGATTTCATCGTCAAAATCTGAGATTCAACATGATTATCATCATACCTTCTCCCCCTTTATTATCAATAAGAAGGAGAAGTGCAACTATCAAGTTTTAGAGATATGCAAGTTTTACAACATACAAGCTAGCAACAATTTGGAGTTGTGCAAGTTTGCAAATTTTTCCTTCTCTTTTGCATACTAGCAATTTTTCTCCCCGTTTGTCATTGGAAAAAAGAGGAAGTGCAATTAGGGAGTTTTTAGTTATGTAAGCTAGTAAGATAGTTGTTACGAATGAGTCAGCACTAAGAGGAGCGGGAGAGGGGGGATGAATTAGTGTAGCAGATAAAATTACATCGGTTCAAAAATCTTAGTATGATAAAAACCGATTTCATAAAAGATATTAACATGAAACACGTTCGTAAGAGTGTGCAGCTAAAGTACATAAGAAGTATGGCTGTTTGTAATAAATGTAACTAGTAAAGCATAAATGCAAACCAGATTTTATAGTGGTTCGGTCATCATGACCTATATCCACTTTGTCAATTCCTCTTCCGTCGAGGCCACCAGCATCCACTAATGATCTTCCTTCAATGGGTGAAGATCAACTATCCTTTTAAACCTTTTCCTTTTCATAGATTTAGGAGACAACTTTTACACCCCTCTTTTACAAGGTTTCCCTCACACACCTCCCTTAGAACTCTCTCTAAGCTTTAGGAGGAGGGAACTCAACTTTCTAATAGGGTTTACAATTTTAGCATCATAGAGTTTTGCTCAACTTTCTTGTTGTATGCAGGAATAGTTGGGGTATTTAATTGGCTTCAAAAATGGAGCCAAAAAAGGTCTCATCCTGGGTTTTCCGAGTCCTAGCAGTACCACTGCCTGTGTTAGGTGATACCACTGCTTGACATAGTCTTGAAGACTGTGTCGAGGCGGTACCACCACCAAGTCTTGCTACAAGACCCTGAATGAGCTAAACAATAGGCCCAATTCAACCCTAATTCGGGTCGAATTATTTCACCCTAATACCAACTCAATTAGACCTAAACTAACTCGATCTAGACAAATTATTACAAGCATGAATCCTATGTTGTTCGGCATGTCATTGGTTTATTCGATGCTTCGTCCGATCCTTTAGCATATCGTCCTCTCCTTCGGCATATTACCCAATCGACGTGTTGTCTTCCCGTAACATCTGATCTCTTTGGCGCAATATCAGATCTTCTTGACCCGATGCCCAAACTCATGGCATGAAGCCTTCTACCGATATGTCGACTGATCCTTCGGCTCGACGTCCAATCTTTTGACATGTTCACTCTGGCCCAATGTCTGATTCCTCCTGCTTTAATCAATTTGCCTCTCCTTGATCGAAACTAGTCCTGCATCACTTAAACGCATATTAGATGACTAACACGTCAATTGATTTCATCATCAAAATTTGAGATTCAATAATCTCCCTCTTTTTGATGATGACAACCAATTGATGACGGAGTTTAAACTATACTCCCCCGATCAATATGCCATTTTGATAGAACTTTTGAATTTAAAAATCTAAGCAATATGTCATCATAAAATCATGCATAATCAAAATTTTTAATACTTCATTTCATGCATGATCATCAATATAACTTCTCCCCCTTTGTCATCAACAAAAGGAGAAGTGCAACTAGTAAGTTTTTGATATATAATTTTAAATCATTGCATAATTTCTAGTTTTTGACACATCATATATCATCGCATAATTTCATAATTGCATATATCATTATGCAAGTTAGTGATTTTCTTTCTTCTCTTTTGAGAAGTGTAATTTTTTTTGCTTCATTTGTAAAGTGCAAGCTAGCAAAATTTCATATCATTTTATAACATGCAAGCTAACAATAATTTTAAGTTTTGCAAGTTTGTAAATTTTTCGAGATGTGCAAGTTAGCATATTTTCTTTTTTTACGATGTTCAAACTAGCAAGTTTTTTAATGCGAGATAGTAAATAGCAAGTTTAGAACATGCAAGGTAGTAAGTTTTTCATATATGAAAGTTAGCAAAATTTTTGCATCTTTTGAGATGAGCAAGCTAGCAAGTTTTTCTTCCTCTTGCAATGTGCAAGCTTCCAAATTTTACATTTTGAGCTAGCATAATTTTGCGAGCTAGCAAGTTTTTGATATGAAAGTTAGTAAATTTTTGCATCTTTTAAAATATGCAAGATAGCACTTTTGCTTCTCTTAAGATTGCAAGCTAGCAATTCTTGGTGATGTTCAAGATAGCATGTTCTTCTCTTTTGAGAAGTGCAAGCTAGCAATTTTTGCTTCATAACAAGTTTTCTCCTTGCAATTGTTAGGATCGGAGCAGCACTAAGAGGGGGGGGGGTGAATTAGTGCAGCGGTGAAGTGCGATAAACTTTTCACGATTTAAACACTTTTCAGAAACTTCGTACGATAAAAGCAACGTTTTCGTTTAAAACTGTTTCGATTGCGTTTTAACTTGAAGAGATAAGTAAGACGGAGACAAAGCAGTATAGCATTAAAGTGCAAATGGTTTGCAGTAATATAAATGACAATAAGTAAATGCAAACCAGAGATCACGCCGATTTTACAGTGGTTCGGTCAAATGACCTACATCCACTTGCGAGGCCCCTCTTCGATGAGGCTCGCACCTTCCACTAGCAAATCTCTTGAAAGGGAAGGGTAAATACCCCTCTTACAACTTTTACAAGCGGTTCACTCTCTTACAAATTTTCAGCAAGAAAGAAGGAGGTGAACACTAGTAAATTGAAAACAAGACTAGCAAAGACTCTTCTAAGACTTTTCTCTCAATCAATTACTTCTCAAAAAGTTGTAATCTCAGCTGAGATTTGAGGGGTATTTATAGGCCTCAAGAGGATTCAAATTTGGGCTCCAAATTTGAATTCTCTTGGAGTTCCCGATGCTAGTGGTGCCACCGCCTATCAGTTTCTGACCCTGACAATGCTGGGCGGTGCCACTGCCTAGCTCTCGGGCACTGGGCGGTGCCACCGCCTATAGTGTTTCAGCCCACTAGTTGGGCTTCAATCTTGGCCCAAACTAGTCCGAACTCGGGCCCAATTGGCCCCTACTTGGGTTATAGGATTAATACCTAATCCTAACCCTAATTAACATGCTAACTATGAATTTAAAGACATTTTATAAGCTATTACAAAGTCCATAAGTCAAGACTTCTTTCGGTGAGCTTCCGGCAAACTTTCGGCGGTCTTCCGATAAACTCTCGGAAACCATTCTACGGACTCCCGGCAAACTCTTAAACTTTACGATTTGATCTTGGCGAGTTCCAACGAGCTTCTTTGGCAAGCTCCGATCTCTCTCGGCGAGCTCCGCGAACTTCCCACGAACCTTTCAGTGAGCTTCCAAAAATCTCTTCGGCAAGCTCCCTACTCATTCTCGGCTAGTTCCGGCAGCATTCCCGACAAACCTTCGGACTTCCGTCGAACTCTCGAACTCCCAATGAATCCTTCGCGCTTGACTCCGCACTTTGTTTCGCTTTATGTCTTTCTCATTATCATAGTTATTCCTGCACACACAAACTAAAACTCTACTCCGATCTAGACAATTATCACAACGCGAATCGACATTCCGTTGCCCGGCACGTCATTGGTTGGCACTTCATCTGATTCTTCAGCGCATCATCCTCTCTTGCGGCTTGTTGCCCAATCGGTGGTTAACCTCCGCAACCCCGATATCCTTGGCGCAATTCCGCTCTCCTTGGCCCGATGCCCGACGTCCGAAGCCTTCTGCCGTCCAATATCCTGACGTGATCTCCTCCGACGCAACGTCAATTCCTCTTGCGTTAATTGTCTAATCCTGATCGAGTAGACCTGCATCACTCAAAATGCAGTTTAAATTATAAACACATATCAAGTGGTTTCATCATCAAAATACGAGATTCAACAGCAATTTGTAAGCTAGCAAATTTATTTCCCCTTTTGTCATTGTCAAATAGAAAGGAAGAATACAATTTTGTAATTCTTTTCCCTTTACATCAATTTTCAAATCATGACAAAGGTAAAGTATCAATCTTATTTCAATATGTGTGTGCATCATTATAGTTTCAAATTAAAACATGCATAATTTCAATACTTTATATTTCATCCTTACTTTATGCATGATACCAAAAATAAATTAATCATCACTATGGGAATATCATACATGATACTCAAGCATTCACGATTCATTATTTTGGGTATAACATTCATGATGCTAAGCCATTAAAATTTTTAAGTATTTATCACTTCAGGCATTAAGTCAACGTTTTGATGATTACATTCATCATTTCTCTCATGCATGACACTCAAGCATTCATGATACCAAACATTAAATCAACATTTTTAAGCATTTATCATTTCATAATTGTTGGTACCAAACATTCATCATTTATTTTCTCCCCCTTTGTTATAGGCAAAAAGAGAGGAATAGCACAAAGGTATAAATATTCAAGTCATCATAAGGAAGATATCAAGAAAAATTAGTGATGAGATATACTTTATTAATACAGGGAATTATATAAAGAAAAATCATATCATGAAAGATAAGATCATATGAATACCAAAAGACATGATTCAAAATATTCTCTTTAATAGAATATAAGAAATCATTCAAGAATTCAAGTTTTGATTAATATAAAGCAAGGGATCTCGATTCATATAAGGAAACTATCAAGTTTTGATTCCAAGAAATCAAGATCGATCATGATATAGATAAAAAAATTCCTATAGCAAAAAAATGAGTTATGAGAGGACATATAAAGGATCTCTATTTATGTATAATAATTCTCATGATTCATATAGTAAATCTCCTCTTTAAATAAAATACCAAGAAAAATCGTAAGAGTGCAAAGAAGAGATCTTGATTAAAAAAAGACTCAAATAATTCCAAGAAATTGAGATCACGATTTGGATAAAACTTATTCAAATTCAAATCATCAAATTATTAATATTACTTTCAAGAGATTCAAAATTGTATAAATAATTTTATTAATCTCTTAGTGAAAAATCAATAAGATAGAGAAAAAAAAAATTTCAAGAAAAATGCTTTCCTCTTTTTAGTTGTTTCAATTTAAGTGATTTGGTTTCTTATAAGAATGCCCAAGTTTATACACCAAATTGAAACATGCATCATCGTTTAAAATCGAAAAACAAATTTTATCATGAAAATCATCATGACCAAAAATATAACACATTAAATATAAGGCTTCTTTAAACAAGCGATTTGATTTTTTTTTTATTCCAATGATAATATATTTTCCTTTTTATGTGTTTCATTTTATGTTATTGATTTCATATAAATATGCTCAAGTTTTTCATACAAAAACCATTTATCATGTTTAAAACCAAAAAGCAATACAAAATCATCAAGATACACATAATTGTTTCTTATAACATACAAGGAATTAATCTTATTTTATGTGCAAGTATTATTACAAAATATATAATTATCATGATCAAATATATATACAAGTAATCATGAAAAATATGAAGTAATTTCATGGTAAGGAAAGAGAGATTTGATTGAGTCGCTTACCTTATTGTTGAGAGTCACCAAAGCGAAGTTCACCACTTTGTCTTCATTGATTTGCTCCTCGTCTTCGGATGTACTCATTTCAACCCAAGTCACCTTGAGTATCATCTTCTTATTTTTAAGTTTATTTTTAATTTTTAATTACTATTTCATGAACTTTTTAAATTTTATAGTGAGAAGTTCAAAGTCATCATCATCATTACTTTAGCTTTCACTCGAATGGTCTTTTTGAGTTCTAAGTGTCAAATCCTTCCTGTTCTTTGTAAGGTTGTTCTCAAATTTATCAAATTCATCATGCGCCTTGCATGTCATTTCATAAGTTGTTAATGACCCCATAAGTTCTTTAAGAGGGAAATGGTTTCATCATCAAAATCTGAGATTCAACATGATGAACTTGGTTAACTTGAGAACAACCTTCCAAAGAACATAAAGGATTTGGCACTTAGAACTCAAGAAGACCACTCAAGCGAAAGCTCAAGTGATGATGATATAGAACTCCTCGCTAGTAAATTTATAAAACATGAAACTAAGAATAAAAATGAACTTAAAAAAAAAGTTGCCAAAAAATAAGAAAGCACTTAAGGTAACTTGGGACGAAATGAGTACATCCAAAGACGAGGAGCAAACCGATGAAGACGAAGTGGTGAATTTCAATTTGGTGACTCTCGAAGATGAGGTAAACAACTTAAACAAAACTCCTTTACTTTATTTTGAAATTACTTGATGCCTTTTCATTAGTTATTTTTAAAATTAGTTAGTAAATAAAAATAAAAAAATGAAAAAGTGATATGCTTCTCTTTTTGTCACTTTGAAAAAATTAAAATTTGAGTATAACAATTGCATGTTACTTCCTAGCACTATGTATGAAAAGTTAAATTCACTTAAAAAGAAAAATGTATTACTACAACAAACAAAATAATTTTGAAAATACTTCATATTTGATGAAATCAATTTTGATGATTTAATGATGTTTAATGATGTAATGATGTAATGAAAATATTAAAAGTTTTGGTACAATGCTTGATGATTTTATTCTATGCATGAGATTTTGAAGTTATACATGATGATTTTTGTGATTTATTGATCTTGATAATTTTTGTGATAAATCTTGCACTTTCGTTTTAAATGATGATATATGTATTGATCTGGCAAAAACAAGGACAAGAACATGCTTGTATGAAATCAAATCACTTAAATTGAAACAACTAAAAGGGAATGCATTTTGAAAATTAATGTTTGTATCATATTTGATGCTTTTATATTTTGAAACTATGCATGATGAGTTGAAGTAATAATGATTTGAATGCACGAATCTACAATATTTTTGTCACACAAATCATGATTCCTTCACTTGATACTCTAATTTTTTTATGATTCATAATAAATTGAGATATTATGTATGAATCAAGTTCTCATGTAAATCTATTTACGTGCCTTCATTAAATTTACCGAAAAGTGATTTTGATGATTTGAATTTGAATGAAAAATTTTCAACCGAATCATGAACTTTCATTTGATTTCTCTACTTGAACTATCTTTTATGAGAATCAAAATATTTTCTATCTTTGATGATTTCTTCTTACCATTTACTAAAGAAAAGACTTATGCAAACAAACTATGACCTTGATAATGGTTTGCAATTGTTTGAAATTATGCATGTTATATGTTGAAGGCTTGAAATCATGTTTTGGTATCATGCATGCCCAAGTAATATTAATTTGAAATTTTATTGATTTATTATCATGCCCAACGTAATAATGATGATGACTTGGCATTTCATACAAGAAAACTTTATGGGTTAAGATTTATTTTTGTATCCAAATCATGATCTTGATTTCTTGATATTTGATACATGAGATTTTTCTATGAATCAAGATCTTATTTTTGTTCTCCTACGATTCTTTTTGTTATTCACTAAAAAGGAGACTTATCCTAAAAAACCATGATATGCTACTTGACATCTTGAGAATTTATGACTTGAGTTTTGTTATGAATTTATTCCCTTCTTCTTTCTTGTTTACAATGACAAAAGGGGGAAAAAAAATAGCTAGCATCTCAAGAGAACCAAATTTGCTAGCTTGAATGATAAACTTAGACATGTTAAATCTCCCAAATGCATAAATTCTTCTTAAACATTTTTTGAATCATGATATTTATTTCTCGATTTTTAGACTTGAATTTTCTTTTTGAATCAAGATCGTTTCCTATCATTCCTTCTATATACAAAAAATGAGATATGTCAAAAATCATGACTTGATCTTTCATTTTTTATGATTGGAATAATGATTGGAATATTGATGTAAATTTATTATTTATCTTTGTCAAAAATTATTGTAAAGGGAAAAAGAATTATAAAATTATATTCTTCCTTTCATTTTGATAATGACAAAGGGGGAGATAAAATTAGCTTGCATGATGATATATGCAAGAAGAAGCTAAAACTTGGTACCTTACTCATCTCAAAAGAGAAGCAAGAAGAGCTATCTTCCAAATCTCAAGAGAAGCAATGTTTGCTAAGTTACACATTTTAAAAAGATGCAAAAAACATGCTATCTTGTATATTTCAAAAATTGCTAGCTTAAGATACAAAATTTGGAAACTTGCCCATTGCAAAAGGAAGAGAAACTCACTAGCTTGAATGTTCTAAAGTGATGAAAAATTTGCTAAATAGCTAAGCTTTCATATCTCTAAAACTTGATAGTTGTACTTCTACTTTTTGTTGATGATAAAGGGGGGAGAAGATATGATGATATGAGAATCATATATGGTAGGATGTAATATACTTTGATATTTTGATACAATGATGATTTGAAATAAATATGATGATGCATGCAAAACTTATGATAATGATGCATGCAATACATTGATAAATACATTGATATGCATATAATGTATGAAATATTCATGAAGAAATATTGCTTTGGCTTGAATTCAACTTAAATTCAAGGTTCTATCAATATGGCATATTGATAGGGGGAGTTAAGGTTAACTCTGTCATCAATTGGTTGTCATTATAAAAAAGGGAGAGATTATTGAATCTCAGATTTTAATGATGAAACCAATTGATAGGTTTTATCTGATCTACGTTTTAAGTGACATAGGAAGCTTCGATCAAGGAGAGATAATTAAAAGTTGGAAGAATTATGTTGGGCCAGAGTGGAACATATTAGAAGATTGGACATCGAGCCAAAGGATCGGTCAACATATCGGTAGAAGACTTCGGGCCATGGGTTTGGGCATTAGGCCAAAAAGAGTGGAAACTATGTTAAAAAAATCGGAGTTACGGAGGTCAATTGGTCGATTGGGCAATAGGCCATAAGAGAGGATGATGCGCCGAAGAATTGGACCAGGCGTCGATGAACCAATGACATATTGGATAATATTTGATCAGCTTTATAATAATTATCTAGATCGAAGTAGGTTTTAGGCATAATTGGGTTGAAACTGGGCCAACTCAATTAGAAGCTAGTTGGGCCCAAGTTTGTGTTGTGTTTGGCCAAGTGAAAGGCCTAAATAATGACCTAACAGATGGAACCATCGATGGCACAGTCTCCGAGACTATGTCAAGTAGTGGTACCACCTAGACTTAGTCTTCGAGACTATCAAGCAGTGGTACCACCGGTTTAGGTGGTGCTACCACCCAGACACAGTCTCTCAAGCAATGGTACCACCCAATGTCAGTGCTGTAGGCGATGGTATTGCCCACCACAAGCGGTGGTACCATCAGGACTCAGGATGAGACCTTTTTTGGCTCTATTTTTGAAGCCAATTGGGGTCGATAAATACCCCAGTTATTCTTGCATGGAACAACAAGAAAGTTGAGCAAAACTTTATGATTCTAAAGTTGTAAACCCTATTAGAAAGTTGAGTTCCCTCCTCCTAAAGCTTAGAGAGAATTCTAAGGGTGGTGTGTGAGGGATACCTTATAAAAGAGGGTTGTAAAAGGTTATCTCCTAAACCTGTGAAAAGGATAAGAGGGGTATAAAAGGGTAGTTGATCTTCACCCATTGAAAGAATATCATTAGTGGATGCCGCTAGCCTCGAAGGAAGAGGAATATATGGATTGGATGTAGGTCACGATGACCAAACCACTATAAAAGTCTAGTTTATATTTATTTATTGCTATTTACCTTTATTACAAATGGAATTCTTACTTTCACTACGCTTCCACATGCTTTCAAGTTAAGTATTTTCGATATCAGTTTTCATCGAAAGAAAAGATTTTCAAAACCGACGTTTTTATCCGTTGCACTAATTTACCCTCCCCTCCCCCCTCTTAGTGCCGCTCCTGATCAGAACAGCATGCAATACAATGATATGCATACAATGTGTTGTATATGATCATAATTATAATTGCTTTGATGTGGATTCATAATTTTATTGAATCTTGAATTTTGATAATGAAATCAATTGATAAATGATCTAATCCATATGTTATGATAAGTGTTGTAGGATTAACTACAATAATGGATAAGGCATTAAGCAGATATTGGGTCAGAGTCAAAGATCGGATGATATGTCGAAGATTTGAACGATGTGCCGGAAGCTTGTCGAGAGTTCGACGGTAGTTCGCCGAGAGCTCGTCAGGAGTTTGTCAAAAGCTTGCTGAGAGTTCGTTAGGAGTTTGCTGAGAGTTTGTTAGAAGTTCGCCAAGAGTTTATCGGGAGTTTGCCAAAAACATGATGAAAAGTTCACCGAAAGTTCGTTGAAACTTCGTTAGAAGAACGATTGACATACCAGACAAAGATTGCTTAGTTAATGCCTTAATTATAGTAGTTAGAACCAAGATTAAGTTCGGATTGGGAGGAAATCTCACTAACATAGTTAGGAGCCAATTAGACTCAAAACAGGACTGAGTTGCGTCGTATGGAAGGCCCACTCGGCCATTTAGAGCCTTGTCAAGCAGTGGCACCGCCCACCTTGCTTGAGGCTCAGCCTCCCGTCCAGACTGGGTGGTGGTACCATCAACAGTTAATGTTGCCAAGTAGTTGTACCACCCTATCAAGTGATGGTACTGCCAGAGCTTAGTCTCCGAGGCTCTGTCAGGCGATAGTACCGCTAGACTGGGCGATGGTACTGCCTAGTGTCAGACTACCTAGCGGTGGTATCGCCCTATAATGGCAATGGCACCGCTAGTACCCCAGAAATTTGAGAAGAAATTCATTTTGGCTCCAATTCTGAATCCTTTGGGGCCTATAAATGCTCCACTCCTTTCTACATGAAAAGATAACAAAAAGAGCAGAAAAGTGTGAAAAAATTCTTTAAGTGTCGGGGTGTAAAAGTGTTGTAAAAGTGCTAAGGGTCCTTCTCTTTCTTCAGCTTTGTAATCATTAGAGAAGAGGTGTGGGGCTTGTAAGGGTTGTCTCCTAAACCCGTGAAATGGAGAAAAGCTTTGTAATAAGGTGGTTAGTCTTTACCTATTGAAGGAAGACCATTAGTGGATACCGGTGACCTCGACATAGGAGGAATCAGAAGTGGACGTAGGTCACAATGACCAAACCATTATAAATCCGGTGTGTTCTTTCCTTAATGCTTTCTTTTATTACTTATCTACACTCTATGCTTTACATTTACCCTAAATCATTACTTTCATTACTTTCTGATATGGGCTTTGACGAAACGATTTTGTCGAATCTTTCTAAATCAACATAATTTTTATCACTGCACTAATTCACCCCCCCCTCTTAGTGACATATTGATCCTAACATCTTTTACACTAAGACCTCACTTCTCCCACTTCTAAACACTAGGAGGAAGAGACTATATACTTAAAGAAAGTTTACAATACTTTTTTCTTAAGTATTCTTTCCCCTTTCTACTTTTTTTCTTGTTGACCTAATCAAGAATAACTAGGGTATTTATAGATTCCAAATGACTTCAAAAAATAAAGCCAAAATTTAAATCCCCAGATTTTCTGGGTACTAGCAGTACCACCACTTGCATTATACAGTACCACTATCTACAGCCCTGACCATTAGCGGTACCACCACCCAGTTTAGGTGGTACCATTTCCTGATAGTCTGGGAGATTATGTTTGTATGGTACTACTGCTAGTCTATGCGGTACTACCGCTTGACGTTGGCGGTACTATCGCTTGACACTAGCGATACCACCATCGTGTCACAGACAAACTTCTAAATAGGATGTTTGATATAATACTTATGTCTAAAGGCTTAATAGTCCCACTTTAGTTAGGTTTGGTGGCCGCTTTAGGCTTGTAAATAAAGGTTGTGTCATATGGACACTTGTGAGAAATTTTCAATATGTAGTGAACCATTTTGACCCTTTATTATGCAACTATTTAGAGCTTATAAAGTATGTTTATAATTTACATTGTCTATGAAGTGTTTCCTGGAATGTTTGGTTATGGATCCCAAGTGAGGCATTCTCTCTAACATGTTTTCTCTTTTGTAGGTCCTAAGGGACTATAGGAGGCTTCGATGAGGCTTACCTATGCGGACGGACACACAAGGGTGCTGCACGACGTAGGTAAAACCAGCTAAGACCATGACAGATGGTATCAGAGTGGGACAAGCAAACGTGGGGGACCTAGCGGGGCTACGTTGAGGGTAGTCAGCACACGCGCGACCGTTTGGGGGAAAAACGAGCATGGAGATGTAGGAAAAAGGAATCATTCGGAGAAGTGGGTATCTGAGATTGGCATTCAGAGGAATGGCTAATCCTTCGCGTAAGAGGCACCACAAGAACAGGCAAGTTTGGAAGAATACGGAGCGCACAAAGGTTAGGATGGCTGAGTTTGAGCTACGGCTCAACGTTGACAACTATACTTGATGGTGCTTAAGGCAAGCGAGGCGCTTGGTAAAGGATAAGACCATGCAAGGTAGAATGAGTTGCTCAACAACTGAAAGAGTTGTGTAAATCTCACAGAGGTGAGGGAAATTGCTAATTCGAAGAATTCGATACTCATGCATGGGCTTGTCTGCGGACGATGGAATGTTCGCAGCCATCCCAAGGTGACCGAAACTCGACGCCATGGAGCATTGTAACTTTCCCTTTGGCATGTGAAGGATACATCCATAGGAGGCTGAAGTGTGCAACGAGTTCAGCATGTTGCTGTTAGGATCGAGAGGGGGGGGGGGTGAATTAGTGCAGCGGATATCTTTCAGCGATTTAAAAACGAAAGCTGCGTTCGTCCGATAAAAACGATTTCGATGTCAAAGCCGATTCACAGTTTGTATCTAATGTAGTTTACGCAGTTTGCGCCTAAATGCAGTTTGTGTCTAAATGCAGATTACGCCTAAGCTTAGTTTGCATTTAAGCGCAGTTTGCGCCTGTTTTTAGTTTTGCGTCTAAACACAGTTTGGCGCCTAAACATAGTTTGGCGTCTAAAGCGCAGTTTGCATCTAAACACAGTTTGCGTCTAAACACAGTTTGCGTTTAAAAAGTTTAGTTTTGCGCCTGAGCAGTTTTTGCGCCTAAACGCAGTTTTACGCCTAAGTGCAGTTTTACGTCTAAGTGCAGTTTTACGTCTAAACGCAGTTTTGCGTCTAAACGCAGTTTTACGTCTAAACGCAGTTTTATGTCTAAACGCAGTTTTACGTCTAAATGCAGTTTTACGTCTAAACGCAGTTTTGCGTCTAAACGCAGTTTTACGTCTAAACGCAGTTTTTACGTCAAAGCGTAATTTTACGTCTAAACGCAGTTTTGCGTCTAAACGCAGTTTTGAACTTTAAAAAGTGTTTTATGAATACGCAAAAAGCAATTTGCAGTTATAAATGGAATCAAAACGTAAGCGTAAACTGCAGTGTAAAGATCGTACGAAAACACCGATTTACGTCTGAATGCAGATTCGGAAAGATCAGAACTTAGAGACACGTTCGTAAAAGCGCAGAGGGCAGTAGCTATGTAGGAGGTTTGCAGTAATGATAAAGTGCTCAAAGTAAAAGCAAACCAGAGATTTAGAGTGGTTCGGTCAGTCTTGACCTACTCCACTTTTGGCTTCCTCCTCCGACGAGGTCATCGACGTCAACTAGCTGCCTTCCTTCAATGGGCGAAGGCCAACTACCCTTTTACAGTTTCACTCCTTTTGATGGGCTCAGGAGACAACCCTTACAGAACCTTTCTCTCCTCACTTTTACAATTCAGAAACTTAAAGAACAGAAGGAGGAGACTTAAAGGCTTTACAACAATTTGAGCTTAAGAATCACAGAGAAGATCAAGATTTCGGTGTGGGTCTCTTGCTCTTTCTGTGCTGAATGGGTGGGGTATTTATAGGCCCCAACCCAGTTCAAATTTAGAGCTCAAAACGATCAAATCCCGAATTTCCGGGATCAGGCGGTTGCACCTCCTGACTGGAGAGGTTGCACCGCTTGGCGAGCTTCGAAGATCGAGCCCTGGCGGTGCCACCACCGCCGAGGTGGTTGCACCTCTCCGCCGAGCTCGAAGACCGAGCTCGGCGGTTGCACCGCCGACTGGAGAGGTTGCACCGCCGGCAGAGCTTCGGAGATCGAGCCCAGGCGGTTGCACTCTTTGGTGGGCGGTTGCACCGCCTAGCCTCGCTGGGGAGACATAGCCCAAGCGGTGCCACCCTCTGGCCTAGGGCGGTTGCACACCTCCGGTGAATCGTGGTCCGAATGGTAAGCTCCATTCGCCCAATTTCAATCTTTTCAGGGGCCCAATTGCCCCAAGATTAAGTTAATGGGATCACCTCCCATTTTCCAACTTAATCAACGTGCTAACTACGATTAAATCTAAGACAATTTCTGCAGCTTTGCTCCGATGCGTCAATCGCTTCTTCCGGCGAGTTTCCGGCGAACTTCCGTCGATCATCCGATGAATCCTCGGTGATTCTTCTGCGGACTTCCGGCAAACTCCTGGACTTTGCGACGATCCACTTGGCGAGTTCCGACGAGCTTTGCTTAGCAAGCTTCTGGACTTCTCGGATCTGTTCTCGCAGAACCTCTGACGACCGTCCGATCTTCCGTCGAACTCTCGAACTCCCAACGTGATCATGATCTTGACTCCGGCGCAACTCCTGCTGCTTGTCTAACTTTCATAGTAGTTAATCCTGCACACTTAAAACAAAACTTCGATCGAGACAATTAATCCTAAGCAATTTAACCAAGTTGTCCGACATGTCATTGGTCCCTCGACGCTTCGTCCGATTCTTCGGCGCATCGTCCTCTCCTGTAGCCTATTGCCCAATCGGCCAGTTGACTCTGTAACTCCGATATCCTTGGCACAATACCCGCTCTTCTTGGCCCGATGCCCGTGTCCACGGCCCGAAGCCTTCTGTCGATACGTCGACCGATCCACCGGCCCGATGTCCAATCTTCTGACATGTTCCTTCGGCACAACATGATGTTCCTGCTTTAATTGTCTCATCCTGATCGAAGCACCCTGCATTACTCAAAACACAGATTAAATCATAAACATATATCAAGTAGTTTCATCATCAAAATACGAGATTCAACAGTTGCTAGGCCTTAAGTGATGCAGTATGGGTTGTATTGATGTGGAGTCGCAATCTAACAAGTACATTTGCAAGAGGTAGAACAATGCATAGTTTGTTTAGTAAATCGGAGTAGTCCAAGGGGATGGTGGTCTCTGAAATGAAGAGAGATGTTACTCCAACGGGACAGTTATCCAGAAGGGATAAGTCTTGGCTCTCTAGAGGGAGAATCATGTGGGACGGACTGCACATGTTAAGGAGGAGTACCTCAACAAACAATAACTCCATGAAGCTCAATGGATTGAGCAAGCGGCTAGGAGTCATTGCATGATCTCACTTGAGAGAATGTATTGGTGGATGCATTGCGAGATTAAGTGGGGGAGCAACCCAAAGCAACACAAATGAAGGCACACTTGGAATCGATATGGAGATCCGACTCAATGGAGGGTTGACCCGTGGAATGGTGGGTGCGAGGGCTACCATCAACTCAATACAAAAAAGAGGAGTGGAGTAACTTGGGTATAACTTGGCGAAGTACCCAAGCCGCATGAAGGGAGCCAGCATAGAAGATGAAACACGGAGCGAAGACATAGTGCTTTCCTTGGACAAAGGTCAAGGACACAAACTCTTAGAGAGGCAAGAGTAGGATCATATTGTTCCATGGTTCCTTCATTCTGATGGATCGGACTCATCTTGCATAGTGCTAAAGATGAAGGGAGCTTCTGGGCACATGCACCTTACCTCGGAGAAGCATTTGATGGAGGAACTAAGGCAACTCAACTTGCAGAGGCAAAGTTGGGTTCAGAAGGCCTTGGCACGGGGTAAGAGGATACGGAGGCAGGTACTCTTGAAGAATATGCCACAGTGTTGCTAGTCAAGTTGCTAGGCAGGAAGCGGTGCGCAGCGGAGATTGTACTAGTAGGGGCAGAGGCCCAGGATCCAGACAATGGTGCACCATTTTCAACGAAGTCGGTGGACTTCGGGAGCTACTAGGCGATGGACTATCCTAGAGCAGTGCTTCATCTAAGTGTGACCCAAGAGTGGGTGGATGAAGTTCAATTTCCAAAGGAACAAACAAAATAGAAGGTGGAAGAGACCCTATGATGTATTGGCAGAGGCCACACATGGAGGGAATCACAATTCGAGTTCATCCCACAAGGATCAGAATGCAATAGAGATATCACTAGGAGGCGGCATGGTGCAACGGATCATAGTAGAACAGTTTGTGGCAATGTAATACACATGACATAGTCCCGTGAGGGACTAGATCATACGGAGGTATGATCGGGAGCTACTGGAAGCTCCACTTCGGTGAACAACATGACAGCAAGAAGGGCTATGGATTCAAGGAGTGAAGGCCATGGTACCATAGAGGCGAGACTTCTGTGCGTGCATCAAATTTTGCATCGGATGAAAGCCTTAGTCATCAGCATATGGGGGCTGTGTTCCACTAAGGAAAAAGTTTGAATGTATGTACTAGTGAGTCCCATAGGAGGGACTTGATCATATAGATGTATAATTGAAGCAGCTAGAGAGTTGGACTGCTCCAAAGCCCATATTCGCTTAAGGGAGCCCGTCAAGTCAAAGGACAAGGTCGAGTAAGCGAATGTTGCTACCAAGGAAGCTAAGGAGAACAGAATCGGTGCAAATCCTACAATGTAATGGTAGAGGCCATGCATGGGAGTTGCAGTCTGTCTTTCCATCAAAGGGAGCTGCTTGGAGAACACAAAGGTGTTGAAGTAAGGGGTCGAAAGGGGCGAGGAAGCGACGTCGAGTCTAAAAGGACTTAGCTACCCAAAATCAAGCATCAATTAGAATGGAGGTGGACTCGGAGGAGTTCCACAGAGACATATCTACTAATCGTGAAGAAAAGGGATGCAGATGCGAGGCAACGGATAGTAGGGCCATGGGCATGGCAACACCATGGTACCGCAGAGGCAAGGCTTCCATGAAAGTCATTGATCCCTTGCTCTCATGGAGGGAGAGTGCTTGGTCGTGAAAGGGGCCGAGGAGGTGGAGCATGCAGAGGCAAACTCCAAGTACTAAGATAAGGCTAAAGGACAGAGACCAAGGAACTTTGTAAGATCGGTGTCAACGAGCTTCTCATCAAGATAGCCGAAAGTGAAGAACTTCGGGTCATGCAAGGGTACACGTCCAAGGAACGAAGCAGGCAGTACGCGATGTTGTACCTTTGTTACTCAGTGGAGTAGGCGACAGGGTTGATAGAGAAGATGGTACAATCCCAGAGGCGACCAAATCTATTAGAGAAGTACTCTAAGTTGGGGTAAAAACTTCCTGCATTACAGAAGTTCGATGGCATTAAGAAGGTGATGTTGAATCTCGGATTTTGATGATGACATCAATTGTCATTTGTTATCTAATCCATATGTTGAGATAAGTGTGCAGGATTAACTACGATGAAAGTAAGACATGCAGTAGGAGTTGCGTCGGAGTCAAGACTATGATCACGTTGGGAGTTCGAGAGCTTGACGGAAGTCCGGACGGTCGTCGGAGGTTCTGCGGGAACAAATCCGAGAAGTCTAGGAGCTTGCCAAAAGAAGCTCGTTAGAACTCGCCAAGTGGATCGTCGCAAGTCCAGGAGTTTGCCGGAAGTCCATAGGAGCATCGTCGGAGGACCGTCGGATGTTCGACGGAAGTTCGCCGGAAGAAGCGATTGACACACCGGACCAAGCTGTAGTAAAAGTCTTTAGAATTGTCGTAGTTAGCATGATGATTAAGTTAGAATTGGGAGGTGATACTATTAACTTAATCTATGGGAAATTGGGCCCTTGAAAGAATCAAATTAGGCCGAATGGATCAACCCATTCTGACCCAGATCACTTGCCCAGAGGTGGCACCGCTTGGGGCGGCGGTGGCACCGGCCAGGGCTCAGTCTCCGAGTTCTGGCTGGGCGGTGCAACCGCCTCTGACAGCGGTGCAACCGCCTGAGCTCGGTCTCCGAGATCTGGCTGGGCGGTGCGACCGCCCCAAAGGCGGCGGTGGCACCATCTAAGCTCGGTCTCTAAGCTCTGCCAAGCAGTGCAACCACCCCTGACAAGCGGTGGCACCACCCAAAGGCTCAGTCTTCAAGCCCTGTCAGGCGGTGCAACCACCCCAATCAGGTAGTGCAACCGCCAGACCCCGGAATTCTGGGAATTTACAATTTTGAGCTCGGAATTCAAACTGGTTTGGGGCCTATAAATACCCCACTCTTTCAGCAATGAAAGAGCAACGAAAAATCACCAAAATCCTGATCTTACTATGATATTTTTGAGCTCAAAAGTGTTGTAATAAGCTAAAGGTTCTTCTCCCACTTTTCTTCCAAGTTCAGATCTTTCAAGAGAGGAGAGAAAAGTTTATAAGGGTTGTCTCCTAAGCCCGTCAAAAGGAGTGAATCCGTAAAAGGATAATTGGCCTTCACCTATTGAAGGAAGGCCTCTAGTGGACGTCGGCGACCTCATCGGTGGAGGAAGCCAGAAGTGGATGTAGGTCAAGATTGACCGAACCACTCTAAATCGTGCTGCTCTCTGGTTTGCATTTACTTTGAGCTTATTAACCTTACTGCAAACCTCCTTCATAGCTTACTACCTTCTGCGCTTTTACAATTGCGTTTCCAAGCTCAATATTTTCCGAATCGTGTTTAGACGTAAATCGCTTTTCTCGTACGAACATCGTATTTCAGTTTGTGCTTACATTCTGATTTCCATCACAACAGCAAACTTCCTTAACAGATTCATTTTAACTGCTTCTTGCCTAATCACAAGTTAAAGTGATTTACGAATCGGCTTTTCTACTGAAATTGCTTTTACCGTACGAACATCGTATTTTAGTTTGCGCTTACATTCTAATTTCCATCATAACTGCAAACTGCCTTTATAGATTTGTTTTAACTGCTTCTTACCTGATCTTAAGTCAAAGAAATTTACGAATTGACTTTTCTATTGAAATTGGCTTTGTCGTACGAACGCAGTTTTAAACGTTGAAAGTTTTCCGCTGCACTAATTCACCCCCCCCCCTCTTAGTGCTCTTGATCCTAACAATTAGTATCAGAGCGGGGTTCACTCTCAAATGGATTAAAACCCAAGAGAGATGGCATATGCTGGAAACCAAGAGGGCTATTCTATTACACGTCCACCCATGTTCAATGGGACGGACTACACCTATTGGAAGACCCGAATGAGGATCTTCCTTATTTCGATAGATTTTAAACTTTGGAATCTTGTCGAAAATGGTTTTTCGAAATCTTCTCTTCCAATGATCGATTGGAATGAATTGGAGAAGAAGACTTTCACTCTTAATGCAAAGGCTATGAATGCCTTATTTTGTGCGCTTGATAAAAATGAGTTTAATCGTGTTTCGATTTGTGAAACCGCGTTTGATATTTGGCATACACTCGAAGTGACTCATGAAGGCACAAGTAGAGTAAAAGAGTCAAAAATCAATCTTTTGATATACTCTTTCGAACTTTTCCGAATGAAACCGAGTGAGACTATTGGCGACATGTACACCCGTTTCACGGATGTCGTCAATGGTCTAAAAGGACTCGGCAAAAGCTTTTTGGACTTTGAGCTCGTAAATAAGATTCTAAGATCCCTTCCTAAGAGTTGGGACCCTAAAGTCACTGCTATTCAAGAGGCTAAAGATTTAAGCAACTTCCCTCTTGAAGAACTAATCGGGTCATTAATGACCTATGAAATGACATGCAAGGCTCATGAAGTGCAAGAAGACATTCTTCCAAAGAACAGGAAGGATATGACACTTAGAACTTTAGATGACCACTTGAGAGAAAACTCAAGTGATGAGGACTGTGACGATGACTTGGCACTTCTAACTAGGAAATTTAAAAAATTCATTAAAAGAAACAAGTTTAAAAATGACGCAAAAAATAAACTTGAACCCAAAAGGGACCAAGTTATTTGCTATGAGTGCAAAAAGCCGGGACACTACAAGAGTGATTGTCCCCAAGCCAAGAAGAGAACATCAAAGAAGAAGGCACTCAAAGCAACATAGGATGATTCGAGCGCATCCAAAGAAGAGGAGTCCAACACCGAGCAAGTTGCTCATTACGCCTTAATGGCCATCGGAGAGGAGGTAACAAATTTAATTGATGCAGATTTATCATTTGATGAATTATTAAATGCCTTCCATGATTTATTTGATGAATGTAAGATTATTAGTAGAAAATATAAATTACTAAAAAAGCAGCATGATAGTCTTAATTGTGATTTTGATAAGTTAAAGACTGAATATCATGATAGTTTAGGCTCTTGTATCAAATGCCATGATCTAGAAACTATCCAAAAGCAAAACTTGCTACTCATGGACACCTTGAAGAAATTTGAGGTTGGTAGCAAGTCTTTGAACATGATCCTTACAAACAAGGGTCACGTTCCCAAAAGAAATGAAATCGGATTTGTGAGAAATTCTCACCAAAATCCAACCACCTTCATAAAAGGCCCCATCCTACATATTCGACACCAAAGTAAATGCAACTTTTGTTGCAAGCATGGACACAAAACGCATTATTGTCCATTCAAGAAAATTAGTCTGAACAAATGAATTTGGATTCCTAAAGGAACCATGATAAACTCTATACAACATGACGAACAATATAGATCAACTTTTGAGGCACCAAAAAGTAAATGGGTACCTAAAAATTATCCTTTCTTGTAGAGACATACACCATCACAAACTAGGAGCAAGAGATGGTACCTTGATAGTGGATGCTTAAGGTATATGACCGGAGATCCATCTCAATTCTCTAAGCTCACTAGCATAGACGAAGGCTATGTCACCTTCAGAGACAACAACAAGTGTAAAATCATTGGCAAAGGAACCATAGGTAACAAATCCAACTTCTTTATTGAAGATGTTTTGTTAGTTGGTAGTTTAAAACATAATCTCTTGAGCATTAGTTAATTATATGATAAAGGATATATTGTCAAATTCGAATCTAATGCATGCATCCTAAAAAAATCACACAACAACACATCTATGATAGCATTAAAACAAAATAACGTATACACCATTGACATCAATGATTTGTGTAATGAAATGTGTTTTTCGGGTTTAAATGAGGATGCTTGGCTATGGCACAGAAGATTAGGTCATGCTAGCATGAAACTAATTACTCAAATATCATCCAAAGAACTTGTACGAGGAATTCCTAATATCAAGTTCATCAAAGATAATGTGTGTGATGCTTGTCAATTAGGAAAACAGATTAAGAGTAGTTTCAAATCTAAGAATCAAATAAGCACATCAAGGCCCTTACAATTGATCCATATGGACTTGTTCGGACCAATCTCTACATCAAGCCTAGGAGGTAGCAAATACGCCCTCATCATTGTAGATGACTATAGTAGATACACATGGACTTATTTTTTGAAACACAAAAAAGAATGCTTTAGATATTTCACCAAGTTTTGCAAACTTGTTCAAAATGAAAAAGGTTTTATGATTTCATCAATTCGAAGTGATCACAGTGGTGAATTTCAAAACCGTGATTTCCAAGAATTCTGTGAATCTAATGGATTCAACCACAACATCTCTACTCCAAGAAATCCTCAACAAAATGGAGTAGTAGAAAGAAAGAATAGAAATTTACAAGAAATGGCAAGAACCATGTTGAATGAACAAAGCCTACCCAAATATTTTTGGGCCGAAGCTGTAAACACTGCATGCTATATTTTGAATAGAGTTTTAGTAAGATCCTTACTCACCAAAACTTCCTATGAGTTGTGGAACAATAAAAAACCCAATGTTTCATATTTTAAAGTTTTTGGGTGTAAGTGTTTTTGTTGAATCTCGTATTTTGATGATGAAACCAATTGATAATTGTGTTTATGTTTTAATCTGCGTTTTGAATAACACAGGATGCTTCGATCAGGATGCGACAATTAAAGCAGGAAAAATCATATTGTGCTAGAAAAACATGTCAGAAGATTGGACGTCGGGCCGATGGAACGGTCGACGTATCGATAGAAGGCTTCGGGCTGTGGACTTGGGCATCGGGCCAAGAAGAGCGGGTATTGCACCAAGGATATCGGAGTTGTGGAGTCAACTGGCCGATTGGGCAAAAGGCCGCAGGAGAGGACGATGTGCCGAAGAATCGGACGAAGCGTCGAGGGACCAATGATATGCCGGACAACTTAGTTAATTGCTTAGGATTAATTGTCTCGATCGAAGTTTTGTTTTAATTGCGTAGGATTAACTATGATAACGATGAAGACATAAAGCGAAACAAAGTGTCGGAGTCAAGCGCGAAGGATTCGTTGTGAGTTCGAGAGTTCGAGAGTTCGACGGAAGTCTGAAGGTTCGTCGGGAATACTACCGGAACTAGCCGAGAATGAGTTAGGATCTTGCCGAAGGGTTTTTCGGAAGCTCGCCGGAAGGTTCGTTGGAAGTTCGCGGAGCTCACCGAGAAAGATTGGAGCTTGCCAAAGAAGCTCGTTGGAACTCGCCAAGATCAAATCGTGAAATCTAGGAGCTTGCTGGGAGTCCGCAGAATGGTTTCCAAGAGTTCATCGGAAGACCGCCGGAAGTTTGCCGGAAGCACGCCAGAAGAAGTCTTGACTTGCGGACTTTATAATAGCTTAGAAAATATCTTTAAATTCATAATTAGCATAATAATTAGGGTTAGGATTTGGTGTTAATCCTATAACCCAAGTAGGGGCCAATTGGGCCCAAGTTCGGACTGGTTTGGGCCAAGTTTGGAGCCCAACCAGTGAGCTGAAACAGTGTAGGCGGTGGCACCGCCCAGGAGAGGGTCTCCCAGGAAAGCTAGGCAGTGCAATTGCCCCAAGCAGGCGGTGGCACCGCCAGGGCTCAGTCTCCGAGCGAGACTAGGCGGTGCAACTGCCTCTGACAGCGGTGCAACCGCTTGAGCTCATCTCCGAGCTCTGGCTGGGTGGTGCAACCTCCCCAGTCAGGTAGTACAACCGCCCCTGACAAGCGGTGGCACCGCCTAGAGGCTCAGTCTTCGAGCCCTGTCAAGCGGTGCAACCGCCAGACCCCGGAATTCCGGGAGATGACAGATTTGAGCTCCAAATTCAAACTGTTTGGAGCCTATAAATACCCCTCCAATCCCTAGGTAAAAAATACAAGCATAGAGAGATTGAAAGAGAGAAAACACTGCTACAATCTCTAGAATTTCCCTCCTCTAGCTTAAGTGTTAGAATTTTGTTTAAGAGAGGAGAGTGAGTGCTTGTAAGGGTTGTCTCCTAAACCCAGAAAAGGAGAAGATGGGTGTAAGAAGTAGGTTAATCTTCGCCTAGTAAAGGAAGATTGTTAGTGGATGCCGGTGGCCTTGACGGAAGAGGAATCAGAGGAGTGGATGTAGGTCACGATTGACCGAACCACTGTAAACTCCCGTCTTCTCTGGTTTGCATTTACTTTGAGCTGATTATCCTTATTGCAAACCTCCTTCATAGCTTACTGCCTTCTGCGCTTTTACGATTGTGTTTCCAAGCTCAGTATTTTCCGAATCGTGTTTAGACGTAAATCACTTTTCTTGTACGAACATCGTATTTCAGTTTGCGCTTACATTCTGATTTCCATCACAACTGCAAACTGCCTTAATAGATTCATTTTAACTGCTTCTTGCCTAATCTTAAGTTAAAGAAATTTACGAATCGACTTTTTAATGAAATCGACTTTGTCGCATTTAATGCAGTTTTAAACGTTGAAAGTTTTCTGCTGCACTAATTCACCCCCTCTTAGTGCTCTTGATCCTAACAATTGGTATCAGAGCCCGGTATTTCTCATTTCGGATTTACACCCGAGAGAAATGGCTCTTCATGGCTTTAAAGAGGGTTTTTTAGTTGTTCGTCCACCATTGTTTAATGGATTGGACTACACTTTTAGAAAACTCGAATGAGTGTTTTCTTGATTTCTATGAATTTGGATTTATGGAATATTGTTGAAAACGGTTTTCAACTTCCCTCTAAACCGATGAACGAATGGTCGGATTTGGAGAAGAAGTATTTTTCTTTAAACGCAAAGAGGCTATGAATGCCTTGTTTTGTGCACTTGACAAAAATGAATTTAATCGCGTTTCGATGTGTGATTCGGCTTTTGATATTTGGAGAACTCTTGAGGTCACTCATTAAGGCACTAGCCGAGTGAAAGAGTCTAAACTCAACATTCTCGTGCATTCTTACGAACTTTTTCGAATGAAGCCTTGCGAAACCATTGTTGACATATACACCTGTTTCACAGATGTCGTCAATGGTTTAAGAGCTCTTGGCAAATGTTTTTCGGATTTTGAACTCGTAAACAAGATTTTACGTTCTCTTTCTAAGAAGTGGGATTCAAAAGTAACTGCAATACAAGAAGCTAAAAACCTAAACAACTTACCACTTGAAGAACTAATTGGTTCATTGATGACATATGAAATGGTGCACAATGCATATGATGAACATGATGAACAAAACAACCTTCCAAAGAACAGGAAGGATTTGGAACCCCGAACAAATGAATACCACTTGAGCGATGACTCAAGTGATGAGGACAATGATGAACTTGAACTTCGAACACTAAATCTTAATAAGTTTATTAAATAAAAATCTAAAATAAACAATGAACTTGAACGGAGGAAGAGGCCAAATAAGAAGACCACAAAGTGGGATGAATCGAGCTCCTCCAAAGACGAGGAGAAAATCAAGAAATGCGAGGTGGCAAACTATGCCTTAACCGCCTTCAATGAAAAGGTAATCGAAATACCCCTGATTTATTTTGAAATTACTTGATGCTTTCATGATGTATTTTCTTTTTTAGTTTAGAATTAATTTTCTTAAAAATTACATGTTTAAAAATAAAAATACAAAAATTATGATCATGCTAGTAATTTCGAAAATGATAACATTGCATATTTTATGATAAATAAACAAAATGATTTTGATTGAAAATATAAAATCATAATGTGTATCATGTTTGAGTAACATTGTTGAATGAAATCATGTTTGATTTGAAGTAATGCATAATGATGTAATGAAAATATTAAATGTTTTTGATACAATGATTGACAATTTTATGCATGATATTTTAAGTTATACATGATAATAAGCATGTTTTATTTTCATGAGTGTATATGACAAAACCATGTCCGAATGCATGAAAGTGTTAAATTTCATTTTCGGATTTTCTTGACCATAACAATTCATTTTTGAAAATCTATTGATCTTGATGGTTCTATGACAAAATTCATTTTTCGATCCTAAATGTTGATGCATATTTTTATATAACATAAATGAAAAGGCATGCTAACATGAAATCAAATATTTAAAAAAGGGGGAAGTGATTATTAGTAGAAAATACAAATTACTAAAAAAGGAGCATGATAGTCTTAATTGTGATTTTGATAAGTTAAAGACTGAATATCATGATAGTTTAGGCTCTTGTATCGAATGCCATGATCTAGAAACTATCCAAAAGCAAAACTTGCTACTCATGGACACCTTGAAGAAATTTGAGGTTGGTAGCAAGTCTTTGAACATGATCCTTACAAACAAGGGTCACGTTCCCAAAAGAAATGAAATCGGATTTGTGAGAAATTCTCACCAAAATCCAACCACCTTCATAAAAGGCCCCATCCTACATATTCGACACCAAAGTAAATGCAACTTTTGTTGCAAGCATGGACACAAAACGCATTATTGTCCATTCAAGAAAATTAGTCTGAACAAATGAATTTGGATTCCTAAAGGAACCATGATAAACTCTATACAACATGACGAACAATATAGATCAACTTTTGAGGCACCAAAAAGTAAATGGGTACCTAAAAATTATCCTTTCTTGTAGAGACATACACCATCACAAACTAGGAGCAAGAGATAGTACCTTGATAGTAGATGCTCAAGGCATATGACCGGAGATCCATCTCAATTCTCTAAGCTCACTAGCATAGACGAAGGCTATATCACCTTCAAAGACAACTACAAGTGTAAAATCGTTGGCAAAGGAACCATAGGTAACAAATCCAACTTCTTTATTGAAGATGTTTTGTTAGTTGATAGTTTAAAACATAATCTCTTGAGCATTAGTTAATTATATGATAAAGGATATATTGTCAAATTCGAATCTAATACATGCATCCTTAAAAAATCACACAACAACACATCTATGATAGCATTAAAACAAAATAACGTATACACCATTGACATCAATGATTTGTGTAATGAAATGTGTTTGTCGGTTTTAAATGAGGATGCTTGGCTATGGCACAGAAGATTAGGTCATGCTAGCATGAAACTAATTACTCAAATATCATCCAAAGAACTTGTACGAGGAATTCCTCATATCAAGTTCATCAAAGATAATGTGTGTGATGCTTGTTAATTAGGAAAACAGATTAAGAGTAGTTTCAAATCTAAGAATCAAATAAGCACATCAAGGCCCTTACAATTGATCCATATGGACTTGTTCGGACCAATCTCTACATCAAGCCTAGGAGGTAGCAAATACGCCCTCATCATTGTAGATGACTATAGTAGATACACATGGACTTATTTTTTGAAACACAAAAAAGAATGCTTTAGATATTTCACCAAGTTTTGCAAACTTGTTCAAAATGAAAAAGGTTTTATGATTTCATCAATTCGAAGTGATCACGGTGGTGAATTTCAAAACCGTGATTTCCAAGAATTCTGTGAATCTAATGGATTCAACCACAACATCTCTACTCCAAGAAATCCTCAACAAAATGGAGTAGTAGAAAGAAAGAATAGAAATTTACAAGAAATGGCAAGAACCATGTTGAATGAACAAAGCCTACCCAAATATTTTTGGGCCGAAGCTGTAAACACTGCATGCTATATTTTGAATAGAGTTTTAGTAAGATCCTTACTCACCAAAACTCCCTATGAGTTGTGGAACAATAAAAAACCCAATGTTTCATATTTTAAAGTTTTTGGGTGTAAGTGTTTTTGTTGAATCTCGTATTTTGATGATGAAACCAATTGATAATTGTGTTTATGTTTTAATCTGCGTTTTGAATAACGCAGGATGCTTCGATCAGGATGAGACAATTAAAGCAGGAAAAATCATGTTGTGCTAGAAAAACATGTCAGAAGATTAGACGTCGGGCCGATGGAACGGTCGACGTATCGATAGAAGGCTTCGGGCTGTGGACTTGGGCATCGGGCCAAGAAGAGCGGGTATTGCACCAAGGATATCGGAGTTGTGGAGTCAACTGGCCGATTGGGCAATAGGCCGCAGGAGAGGACGATGCGTCGAAGAATCGGACGAAGCGTCGAGGGACCAATGATATGCCGGACAACTTAGTTAATTGCTTAGGATTAATTATCTCGATCGAAGTTTTGTTTTAATTGCGTAGGATTAACTATGATAACGATGAAGACATTAAGCGAAACAAAGTGTCGGAGTCAAGCGCGAAGGATTCGTTGTGAGTTCGAGAGTTCGAGAGTTCAATGGAAGTCTGAAGGTTCGTCGGAAATACTACCGGAACTAGCCGAGAATGAGTTAGGAGCTTGCCGAAGGGTTTTTCGGAAGCTCGCCGGAAGGTTCGTTGGAAGTTCGCGGAGCTCACCGAGAAAGATTGGAGCTTGCCGAAGAAGCTCGTTGGAACTCGCCAAGATCAAATCGTGAAATCTAGGAGCTTGCCGGGAGTCCGCAGAATGGTTTCCAAGAGTTCATCGGAAGACCGCCGGAAGTTTGCGGAAGCTCGCCAGAAGAAGTCTTGACTTGCGGAATTTGTAATAGCTTAGAAAATATCTTTAAATTCATAATTAGCATAATAATTAGGGTTAGGATTTGGTGTTAATCCTATAACCCAAGTAGGGGCCAATTGGGCCCAAGTTCGGACTGGTTTGGGCCAAGTTTGGAGCCCAACCAGTGAGCTGAAACAGTGTAGGCGGTGGCACCGCCCAGGAGAGGGTCTCCCAGAAAGCTAGGCGGTGCAATCGCCCCAAGCAAAGCGGTGGCACCGCTGGGGCTCGATCTCCCGAAGAGACTAGGCGGTGCACAACTGCCTCGACAATGGTGCAACCGCTTGAGCTCATCTCCGAAGCTCGGGTGGGTGGTGCAACCGCCTTGGTCGTAGTGCAGTGCAACCCACCGACAAGCGGTGGCACCGCCTAGAGGCTCAGTCTTCGAGCCCTGTCAAGCGGTGCAACCGCCAGACCCCGGAATTCCGGGAGATGATAGATTTGAGCTCCAAATTCAAACTGTTTGGAGCCTATAAATACCCCTCCAATCCCTAGGTAAAAAATACAAGCATAGAGAGATTGAAAGAGAGAAAACACTGCTGCAATCTCTAGAATTTCCCTCCTCTAGCTTAAGTGTTAGAATTTTGTTTAAGAGAGGAGAGTGAGTGCTTGTAAGGGTTGTCTCCTAAACCCAGAAAAGGAGAAGATGGGTGTAAGAAGTAGGTTAATCTTCGCCTAGTAAAGGAAGATTGTTAGTGGATGCCGGTGGCCTTGACAGAAGAGGAATTAGAGGAGTGGATGTAGGTCACGATTGACCGAACCACTGTAAACTCCCGTCTTCTCTGGTTTGCATTTACTTTGAGCTGATTATCTTTATTGCAAACCTCCTTCATAGCTTACTACCTTCTGCGCTTTTACGATTGTGTTTCCAAGCTGAGTATTTTCCGAATCGTGTTTAGACGTAAATCGCTTTTCTTGTACGAACATCGTATTTCAGTTTGCGCTTACATTCTGATTTCCATCACAACTGTAAACTGCCTTAATAGATTCATTTTAACTGCTTCTTGCCTAATCTTAAGTTAAAGAAATTTACGAATCGACTTTTCTACTGAAATCGGCTTTGTCGTACGAATGCAGTTTTAAACGTTGAAAGTTTTCTGCTGCACTAATTCCCCTCTTAGTGCTCTTGATCCTAACAATTGGTATCAGAGCCCGGTATTTCTCATTTCGGATTTACACCCGAGAGAAATGGCTCTTCATGGCTTTAAAGAGGGTTTTTCAGTTGTTCGTCCACCATTGTTTAATGGATTGGACTACACTTTTAGAAAACTCGAATGAGAGTTTTCTTGATTTCTATGAATTTGGATTTATGGAATATTGTTGAAAATGGTTTTCAACTTCCCTCTAAACCGATGAACGAATGGTCGGATTTGGAGAAGAAGTATTTTTCTTTAAACGCAAAGAGGCTATGAATGCCTTGTTTTGTGCACTTGACAAAAATGAATTTAATCGCGTTTCGATGTGTGATTCGGCTTTTGATATTTGGAGAACTCTTGAGGTCACTCATGAAGGCACTAGCCGAGTGAAAGAGTCTAAACTCAACATTCTCGTGCATTTTTACGAACTTTTTCGAATGAAGCCTTGCGAAACCATTGTTGACATGTACACCTGTTTCACAGATGTCGTCAATGGTTTAAGAGCTCTTGGCAAATGTTTTTCGGATTTTGAACTCATAAACAAGATTTTACGTTCTCTTTCTAAGAAGTGGGATTCAAAAGTAACTGCAATACAAGAAGCTAAAAACCTAAACAACTTACCACTTGAAGAACTAATTGGTTCATTGATGACATATGAAATGGTGCACAATGCATATGATGAACATGATGAACAAAACAACCTTCCAAAGAACAGGAAGGATTTGGAACCCCGAACAAATGAATACCACTTGAGCGATGACTCAATTGATGAGGACAATGATGAACTTGAACTTCGAACACTAAATCTTAATAAGTTTATTAAATAAAAATCTAAAATAAACAATGAACTTGAACGGAGGAAGAGGCCAAAGAAGAAGAACACAAAGTGGGATGAATCGAGCTCCTCCGAAGACGAGGAGAAAATCAAGAAAGGCGAGGTGGCAAACTATGCCTTAACCGCCTTCAATGAAAAGGTAATCGAAATCCCCCTGATTTATTTTGAAATTAGTTGATGCTTTCATGATGTATTTTCTTTTTTAGTTTAGAATTAATTTTCTTAAAAATTACATGTTTAAAAATAAAAATACAAAAATTATGATCATGCTAGTAATTTCGAAAATGATAACATTGCATATTTTATGATAAATAAACAAAATGATTTTGATTGAAAATATAAAATCATAATGTGTATCATGTTTGAGTAACATTGTTGAATGAAATCATGTTTGATTTGAAGTAATGCATAATGATGTAATGAAAATATTAAATGTTTTTGATACAATGATTGACAATTTTATGCATGAGATTTTAAGTTATACATGATAATAAGCATGTGTTATTTTCATGAGTGTATATGACAAAACCATATCCGAATGCATGAAAGTGTTAAATTTCATTTTCGGATTTTCTTGACCATAACAATTCATTTTTGAAAATCTATTGATCTTGATGGTTCTATGACAAAATTCATTTTTCGATCCTAAATGTTGATGCATATTTTTATTTAACATAAATGAAAAGGCATGCTAACATGAAATCAAATATTTAAAAAAGGGGGAAAATATAATCATGAATATACCTATGTTATGAATTTTGCGAACCATAAAAGTGATTTTGATGATTTAAATTTGAAATGAGTTTTATCAAAATCATGATATTGATTTCTTGGAATAACATGAGATTACCTTTGATGATCATTTTGTTTCATGAATTTTGGATTCATGACTTGGTCTTACATTTATTTATGAGATGGTTGAAATCTTTGTACCTTTGAATTCTTCCCTTCTCCTTTCAATTTTTGAATTTATGCATGTTATATGTTGAAGATTTGTATCATGCATATCTAAGAAATATTGATGTAATGATGATTTTTCTCTTGAATATATCTTGTGATATTTTTTATATAAATCATCATTTTGATTTCTCGACATTCAATACATGAGATTTTATTATAAATCAAATTTCGCATTAATCGATCTTCTACAATTTTACTTGATATTCTCTTGAGAAGATATTTTCTAAATGAATCATGATTTTTCCTTGTGAGTTCTTGGAGTTATTACTTGATTTTCTTTTAAAGCAAGATCTCTTCTTTGTACTCCTATGATTTTTCTTGATATTTTATTTAAAAGAAGATATTTACTATATGAATCATGTCTTTTGGTATTCAAATGATTTTATCCTTCATGACATGACTTCTTTGTATTTATGGCTTGCATGGCTTGAAATGTTTTGGTATGATGCATGCAATGATGAAATATTCATGAAGTTAAAATGATGTATGCAATACATATGATAATGATATACATGATGTATTGCATATGATGTGTATCATGAATGCTTTAAATGATGAATGTTTGGTATTATGATCAACATGTTGATAAATGCTTAAAAATTTTAATGTTTGAGTATCATGTAAGATATGCCCATTAATGATGATTGATTTATATTTCGGTATCGTGCATGAAAAATAAGGTTTTTGAAATTGTGTATGTTTTAATTTGAATACATAATGATGCACAAATAAGATTGATACTTACCTTTGTCATAATATGAAAATTGATATAAGGGTCTTCCCTTGTTTTTGACAATGACAAAGGGGGAGCAAGAATTTCGAGTGTGGACATCATGTAAAGAGGCAAACTAGCTAGCTTGCACAATTCAAGATGAAAGCAAAAATTGCACTTCTCAAAAAAGAAGATGCAAATGCAACATTTGCCAAATTGTTTGCTTGTCTCATGTAAAACATTATCTCTTGCTAGTTTGGCATTCTGCTAGCTTGCACATTGCAAAGAAAGCAAAAATGACACTTCTCAAAAAAGAAGAAAGAGCTTGTTATCTTGAACATCACAAGCTTGCCTATCTTAAGAAACAAAAATTGCAAAAGTGCTATCTTGCCTATCTCAAGAAGCAAAACTTGCAACTTGCACATTGCAATAAGAAGCAAGAATCATGAGCTTACACAAGAAAGCTATTTTGCATTTGCTTTCGAAATTTTTGCTAGCTTATATATTGTGAAACTTCTATATCGTAAAAATTACTAGCTTGTGGTCTAAAGAGGAGCAAAAAGTTGCTATCTCAAAAGAAGCAAATGTGCTATCTTGCCTATCTCAAGAGGCAAAAATGCTAACTTGCACATCTAGCAAAACTTGACAAATTTGCATATCTCAAGAAGCAAGAGTTGCTTTCTTGAACATCTCAAAACTGCTAGCTTGCCGAACTTGCTATCTTAAACATTACCAAAAGTGCTATCTTGTATGCTGTAAAACTTGCATATCTGAAACTTGATAGCTTAAATGTTCTAAGCATGATGTAATACTTGCTAAATTTTCTGGCTTCAAAACTGCATGATGATAAAACTTGATATTATGTTTTTCATGCAATAAGTTGAACTAATATTCCAAACACCTGATTGTGATACTTCTTCTTTTTATTGATGACAAAGGGGGAGTAGTATATTGATGTCATGACATGTTATGCATAAGTTTATGCATAAGTTCATGATGATGTGTTGCAAGTATTCATGATGAATATTGCAATGACTTGAATTCAGTTTGAATTCAGATTCTATCAATATGGCATATTGATAGGGGGAGTTTGTTTAAACTCCGGGAGTTAAGTTTAACTCCGTCATCAATTGGTTGTCATCATAAAAAAGGGGAAGATTGTTGAATCTCGTATTTTGATGATGAAACCAATTGATAATTGTGTTTATATTTTAATATGCGTTTTGAGTAATGCAGGATTCTTCGATCAGGATGAGACAATTAAAGCAGGAAAAGTTATGTTGTGCTGGAAAAACATGTCAGAAGATTGGACGTCGGGCCGATGGAACGATCGACGTATCGACAGAAGGCTTCGGGCCGTGGACTTGGGTATCGGGCCAAGAAGAGCGGGTATTACGCTAAGGATATCGGAGTTGTGGAGTCATCTGGCTGATTGGGTAATAGGTCGCAGGAGAGGATGATGCGCTGAAGAATCGGACGAAGCGTCGAGGGACCAATGACATGCCGGACAACTTAGTTAATTGCTTAGGATTAATTGTCTCGATCAAAGTTTTATTTTAATTATGCAGGATTAACTATGATAACGATGAAGACATAAAGCGAAACAAAGTGTCGAAGTCAAGCGCGAAGGATTCATTGCGAGTTCGAGAGTTCGATGAAAGTCTGAAGGTTTATCGGGAATACTACCGGAACTAGCCGAGAATAAGTTGGGAGCTTGCTGAAGGGTTTTTCGGAAGCTCACCGGAAGGTTCGTTGGAAGTTCGCGGAGCTCGCTGAGAAAGATCGGAGCTTGCCGAAGAAGCTCATTGGAACTCGCCAAGATCAAATCGTGAAATCTAGGAGCTTGCCGGGAGTCCGCAGAATACTTTCCAAGAGTTCATCGGAAGACCGCTGAAAGTTTGCCGGAAACTTGCCAGAAGAAGTCTTGACTTGCGAACTTTGTAATAGCTTAGAAAATGTCTTTAAATTCATAGTTAGCATATTAATTAGGGTTAGGATTAGGTGTTAATCCTATAACCCAAGTAGGGGCCAATTGGGCCCGAGTTCGAACTGGTTTGGGCCAAGTTTAGAGCCCAACCAGTGAGCTGAAACAGTGTAGGCGGTGGCACCGCCAGGTTGGTGGTGGCACCGCTCAAGAGAGGTTCTCCCAGGAAAGCTAGGCGGTGCAACCGCCCCAGGCAAGCGGTGGCACCGCTAGGGCTCAGTCTCCGAGCGAGACTGGGCAGTGCAACCGCCTCTAACAATAGTGCAACCGCCTGAGCTCGGTCTCCGAGCTTTGGCTGGGCGGTGCAATTGCCCCAGTCAGGTGATGGCACTACCTGAGCTCGGTCTCCGAGCTCTGCCAGGCGGTGCAACCGCCCCTGACAAGCGGTGGCACCACCCAGAGGCTCAGTCTTCGAGCCTTATCAGACAGTGCAACCGCCAGACCCCGGAATTCCGGGAGATAACAGATTTGAGCTCCAAATTCAAATTGGTTTGGAGCCTATAAATACCCCTCCAATCCCTGGGTAAAAAATACAAGCACAGAGAGATTAAAAGAGAGAAAACACTATTGCAATCTCTAAAATTTCCCTCCTCTAGCTTAAGTATTAGAATTCTGTTTAAGAGAGGAGAGTGAGTGCTTGTAAGGGTTGTCTCCTAAACCCAGTAAAAGGAGAAGAGGGGTGTAAGAAGAAGGTTGATCTTCTTCTAGTAAAGGAAGATCGTTAGTGAATGCCGGTGGGCTCGACGGAAGAGGAATCAGAGGAGTGGATGTACGTCACGATTGACCGAACCACTATAAACTCCCGTCTTCTCTGGTTTGCATTTACTTTGAGCTGATTATCCTTATTGCAAACCTCCTTCATAGCTTACTACCTTCTGCGCTTTTACGATTGCGTTTCCAAGCTCAGTATTTTCTGAATTGTGTTTAGACGTAAATCGCTTTTCTCGTACGAACATCGTAATTCAGTTTGCGCTTACATTCTGATTTCCATCACAACTGCAAACTGCCTTAACATATTCATTTTAACTGCTTCTTGCCTAATCTTAAGTTAAAGAAATTTACGAATCGACTTTTCTACTGAAATCGGCTTTGTTGTACGAACGCTGTTTTAAACGTTGAAAGTTTTCCGCTACACTAATTCCCCCTCTTAGTGCTCTTGATCCTAATAGTTTTATCTTGAATGAGAAAGATGCTTTAGGAAAATTTGATGCTAAATCCGATGAAGGAATTTTTCTTGATTATTCTTCGGTTTCTAAAGTTTTTCGTATCTTCAATAAAAGGACTTTAATAATAGAAGAATCTATTCATGTTGTTTTCAATGAGATTTCCGAAATCAAGAAAAATGACTTTGATGATGATGTTAATTTCGATTCTTTGAATTTAAATGAAACCCCTTCTCCAACTAGCAACTTGGATGCATCCATTTCCGAAACTTCTTTACCTAAGGACTGGAAGTATGTAGATTATCGTCCTAAGGAGCTAATCCTAGGAGACACATCTAAGGGGGTTCAAACACGTTCATCTTTTAAAAATTCTTGTGCCAACGCCGCTTTTCTCTCCCAAATTGAACCTAAATGTATTGACGAAACCATGAAAGATGATTCATGGATTATCGCAATGCAAGATGAGTTAAATCAATTTGAGAGAAATAAGGTGTGGAAGCTTGTTCCTAGGCCAAATGACCATTTAGTTATTGGTATTAAATGGGTCTTTAGAAACAAGCAAGATGAATATGGTATCGTGGTGAGAAACAAGGCTAGACTAGTGGCCAAAGGTTTCAACCAAGAAGAAAGTATCGATTATGAAGAAACCTTCGCTCCTGTGGCTAGATTAGAAGTCATAAGGATGCTCGTTGCCTATGCTAGTAATAATAATTTTAAGTTATTTCAAATGGATGTTAAAAGTGTTTTTCTAAATGGCTTTATTTCTGAAGAAGTTTATTTTGAACAGCCTCCTGGATTTGAAAATAATAGCCTCCCTAATCATGTATTTAAATTAACCAAAGCTCTCTATGGTTTAAAACAAGCCCTAAGGGCTTGGTATGACAGACTAAGTACTTTTCTTATTGAAAATAATTTCACAAAAGGCAAGGTCGATACTACATTATTTATCAAAAATTTTAAAAATAACTTTCTCATTGTTCAGATCTATGTTGATGACATTATCTTCGGTTCTACGAATGAATCTCTTTGTGAATCTTTTGCTAAAACCATGAGTCTCGAATTTGAAATGAGTTTGATAGGAGAATTAACCTTTTTCTTAGGCTTACAAATTAAGCAACTAAGCAATGGTATCTTTATTAGTCAAACTAAATATGCCCCAGATCTACTAAATAGATTCAATATGAATAGCTCAAAAGCTGTTAACACTCCTATAAGCACCTCCACAAAGTTGGAAGTTGATGAAAGTGGAGAAAGCTTCGATCAAAAAACTTATAGGGGTATGATAGGAAGTTTACTTTACCTCACTGCAACCAGACCAGAAATCATGTTCAGTGTATGACTTTGTGCAGGTTTCAATCAAACCCTAAGATATCTCATCTCAAAGCGGTTAAAAGAATACTTAAATATCTTAAAGGAATCACAAATCTAGGATTATGGTATCCAAAATCCAAAAATTTTCAGTTAATTGCTTATGTTGATGCGGATTTTGCCAGGTGTAGACTAGATAGAAAAAGCACATCAGGAACATCTCAATTTTTGGGACATTCCCTTGTTTCCTGGTCATCTAAGAAACAAAACTCGGTTGCTCTATCAACAACTGATGCTGAATATATTGTAGCTAGTGCATGTTGTGCACAAGTTGTGTAGATGAAAAACACCTTAGAAGATTATAAAGTTCATCTTAAAAACATTCCCATTAAATGTGATAACACGAGTATAATATGTTTAACAAAGAATCTTATTCAACACTCAAGAATAAAACATATTGATATTAGACATCACTTTATACGAGATCATGTTACTAATCATGATGTAATTATAGAATTCATAGATACTAAGCATCAACTAGCTGATATTTTTACAAAACCTCTAAGTGAAGAACAATTTGATTTTATAAGAAGAGAATTAGGAATGTTGATGTGTCCGAATGCATAAACTTGTTAAAATTATTATTTGGACTTTATTGATTGAATGATCAAATCACTTAATCGCCATTACATGCCAAAAATAACATGTTGGAAATTAATACAAAAATTTTCAAAAACGATGAGCATGTCCTCGTAGTCTTGCATGAAAGTATTAAATTAAATTTTCGATTCCAATCGGATTTCATTATTCTCTTTCGGATTTTGATTCACATCGTTAATTCTTGACAAAAAAATTATCTAGCAAATTTATGGCTTTTAGACTTATAATGTGAAAAATATTGCCTTTGAGAAATAAATTTGATGATTCCTTCTTGCAAAAGGAAGATATTTTTTTGCAAGGACTTTACTCACATAAATATCCTGATCCTTGTAAAGCATGCTATCGATTTGAACTACACAAATGGCTTTTCTCCTTCATGCAAAAAGACTAATAACAAATAAAAAGGAAGAAGTTTTCACTCTATGTAGATAATCTCCATGTCATGGTCTTCTTGAGATGTTTATATCCTATAAATGACATGAACCTACTTATGGCATCACATGTATATTCAAAAGATGCTTATATCATTCTCTTTTTTGTTGATGACAAAAGGGGAGAAGTATATGAGTTGATACTATAAATACCATATTATATTGAAAGAAACAGACATATGATTATTGATGCTATGCCATGTTTGCTATGATTGCCATATTTGTATCATATTAAGATATCAAGAACTTGCATTGTAATTTTACATGTTGATATCTTTCCATATTATGAATTGCTATCATTACAACAATTCACATTTGAAATTTGAAAATGGATGTCGAGTCTTGACATCATACAGAGAGATACATCATGATAGGAATTATGATGGGAGTATTGATAAGGTTAAATGACTTTAACTTATCAATATGTCTCTTGAATTCAAAGGCTTTGAATTAAAGAATGACTTATCTCAATTATGGCACATAGATAGGGGGAGTTAAGGTTAACTCCGTTATCAATTGATTGTTATCATCAAAAAGGGGGAGATTGTTGAATCTCGGATTTTGATGATGACATCAATTATCATTTGTTATCTAATCCATATGTTGAGATAAGTGTGTAGGATTAACTACGATGAAAGTAAGACAAGTAGCAGGAGTTGCGCCGGAGTCAGGACTATGATCACGTTGGGAGTTCGAGAGCTTGACGGAAGTCCGGACGATCGTCGGAGGTTCTACGGGAACAAATCTGAGAAGTCCAGGAGCTTGCCAAAAGAAGCTCGTCATAACTCACCAAGTGGATCATCGCAAGTCCAGGAGTTTGCCGAAAGTCCGTAGGAGCATCGTCGGAGGACCGTCGGATGTTCGCCGGAAGTTCGCCGGAGAAGCGATTGACGCACCGGAGCAAGCTGTAGTAAAAGTCTTAAGAATTATCGTAATTAGCATGAAGATTAAGTTAGAATTGGGAGGTGATCCCATTAACTTAATCTAGGGGCAATTGGGCCCTTGAAAGAACCAAATTGGGCTGAATGGATCAACCCATTCGGACCCAGATCTCTCGCCCAGAGGTGGCACCGCCTGGGTCGGCGGTGGCACCGCCCAGGGCTCAGTCTCCGAGTTTTGGCTGGGCGGTGCAATCGCCTCTAACAGCGGTGCAACTGCTTGAGCTCGGTCTTCGAGCTCTGGTTGGGCAGTGCAACCGCCCCAGTCAGGCGATGCCACCACCTGAGCTCGATCTCCGAGCTCTGCCAGGCGATGCAACCGCCCTTGACAAGCGGTGGCACTACCCGGAGGCTCAGTCTTCGAGCCTTGTCAGGCGGTGCAACCACCCCAGTCAAGCGGTGCAACAGCCAGACCCCGGAATTCCGGGAATTGATAGTTTTGAGCTCGGAATTCAAACTGGTTTGGGGCCTATAAATGCCCCACTCTTTCAGCAATGAAGGAGCAACAAAAAACCACCAAAATCCTGATCTTACTCTGAGATTTTTAAGCTCAAAAGTGTTGTAATAAGCTAAAGGTTCTTCTCCCTCTTTTCTTCCAAGTTCAAATCTTTCAAGAGAGGAGAGAAAAGTTTGTAAGGGTTGTCTCCTAAGCTCGTCAAAAGGAGTGAATCTATAAAAGGGTGGTTGGCCTTCGCCTATTGAAGGAAGGCCTCTAGTGGACGTCGGCGACCTCATCGGTGGAGGAAGCCAGAAGTGGATGTAGGTCAAGATTGACCGAACCACTCTAAATCGCGCTGCTCTCTGGTTTGCATTTACTTTGAGCTTATTATCCTTACTGCAAACCTCCTTCATAGCTTACTGCCTTCTGCGCTTTTACGATTGCGTTTCCAAGCTCAATATTTTCCGAATCGTGTTTAGATGTAAATCGCTTTTCTCGTATGAACATCGTATTTCAGTTTGCGCTTACATTCTGATTTCCATCACAACAGCAAACTGCCTTAACAGATTCGTTTTAACTGCTTCTTGCCTAATCACAAGTTAAAGTGATTTACGAATCAGCTTTTCAACTGAAATTGCTTTTACCGTACGAACATCGTATTTCAGTTTGCGCTTACATTCTAATTTCCATCATAACTGCAAACTGCCTTTATAGATTTGTTTTAACTGCTTCTTACCTGATCTTAAGTCAAAGAAATTTACGAATCGACTTTTCTACTGAAATCAGCTTTGTCGTACGAACGCAGTTTTAAACGTTGAAAGTTTTCCACTGCACTAATTCACCCCCCCCCCCTCTTAGTGCTCTTGATCCTAACAAACATAAGGAGTGCAAACACTTCAAGTACTTCAGAAGTGTGAGCAAAGAGCAAGCGAAGGCCCGTAACTAGCTCGATGCATGGAGTACAACCTCGAGGAGGCGGGCGAAGTTGAGTAACCTTTGCCTTCTCAACTCTTAAGAGAATAGGTGAAATCGAATACCTCAATTCTCTTATTTATCCAACATAGGAGCTCTGCACAGGTTCAAAGACCCTTCAAAGATAATAGAAGACAATAGTTGTCAAATCCTCACCAATGGTGATTAGTGCTAATGAGAGTAGATTGTCCACTTCATTTCCCAATGAAATGTCAATCGAAAGCGGAAGTGATGCGAACCTGCTTGGAAGTGACAACTAAATAAAAGAAGAGTCCACGGGCAAATTTTGTGGAGGAATGACCCAAAACTTCATAAATTTGTGAGATGGTGCTCGTTAAAGCTCCAACAAGCATCCACCCAATTTAAGCAGCATGAGGCATTTTAGAGACTGGTGCATATTAAGGATGGTCTTTTCCTTCATTTAGAGGATTCGCAGGAACCAACACGGATCAACACAACTCAGCCAACCCCACACTAGAGTCAGAGTCATTGGCGAGTTGAAGCAGCATGGTCGATCAAAGGTTCGACTACTAAAAAACAACAACGGAGAGCAGTTGGGAGCTAGGAGGCATATTGTAGCTAGAGTAGAAGATTGAAGACTCAGCAAAGGTAAGGAATTACAGTGTCAGCAAAGGCTTCAACGAGGATGTCGAAGGAATAAGTGGGGGAGAATGTCACTGATAAACTTCTAAACAGGATGTTTGATGTAATGCTTATGTATGTCCGTGCCTTTTTGTATATTTATGCTTTGCACAGCATGTAGAAGGACGGCTGAAGGCTTAATAGTCTCATTTTAGTTGGGTTTGGTGGTCGCTTTAGGCTTGTAAATAAAGGTTATTTCATATGGACACTTATGAGAGATTTTCGATCTATAGTGGACCATTTTGACCCTTTGTTGTGCAACTATTCAGAGCTTGTAAAGTCTGTTTGTTATTTGCATTATCTATGAAGTGTTTCCTATAATATTTGCTTGTGGATCCCGAGTGAGGCATTCTCTCTAACCCGTTTTCTCTTTTGTAGGTCCTAAGGGACCATGGGAGGCTTTGGGGAGGTTGACCTATGCGGACGGACACGCAAGGGTGCTGCATGACTTAGGCAAAACCAACTAAGTCCGTGACAATCGGGTCTTTCGAAAAATATACACTTTGTATGTTCTAACTCAAAAGCGGTTCTACCGCTTGGTCTAACGGTGCCACCGCCTAACCCAACTTTGAGTCACTGAATGGGCTTCCCAATGGGCTTGAATCAGTCTCGATTCAAGCCTAATGGGTCCCCTAATTGAATTAGTAAGGTTACATCCAAAATTAACTCAATTAAGACCTAATTACAATAATCAAGATATATACAATTACAAGATAAGAATTCTATGTTGTTCTGCATGTCATTTGTTCATCCGGCGCTTCGTTCGAACCTTCGGCGTATCGTTCTCTCTTTCGGCGTATTGTTCGATCCATCGGCATGTTGACCTCCACAACATCTGATCTTCCCGACGCAAATGTCTGATCCTTTTGGCATGATACCCAAACTCATGGCACAAAGTCCTTTCGGCACGTCAATCAATCTTCTAGCCCAACGTATGATCTTCTGACATGATGCTCTCCGGCCCAATGTCTAATTCTCCTGATTTAATCAATTTGTCTTTCCATGATCAAAGTTAGTCTTGTGTCACTCAAACACTTATTAAATCATAATTTTATTATCAAAATCCGAGATTCAACACTACAAACATAAAGTGCAGGTCACAATCGACTCCGAGCGCTAGTCATGGACACAAGTGATGGTCGCAACGATTAGGAGATGAATAGGGGAGGAAGGAATTCTTAAAAGCAAAGACAATCTAACACCATCAAGAAAAAAATAATTATAAAAAAATTTAGAAAATAGATTTTTCTAAATCATGTGCTCAAATCATCTACATGATATATCATGCGGATTGTTATTAGTAAATTTACATACTATATTAATACCTCACGGTATTATTACATACTATATTTTCCTCAAATCTGTGTAAAATATGTATTACCTTAACGAATGAAATCCCCTTCATAACAAATTCTTTTTCATGAAAAACTAAGTGTCCCTCTTCTACTTCAAGTTCATGTTTGCGGCCATGACCCTCATCCAGCTAGTCGGCTCCGCGATCGGTCGCATGAACATCAAGGCGTGGATGGCCTTCTTCCCCCTGTGGCTGCTCTTCTCCTTCACTGTCAGAGCATTCAGCCTCTGGGGCCGAGGCTTCCTCTACCACTGGGGCGTCATTGACTACTCCGGCGGCTACGTCATCCATGTCACCTATGGGGTCATCGGCTTCATCGCCGCTTACGGAGTATGCATGCATCACATGACTCACTGAATCACCGACACTTACGTGCATGCCCCACTATCATGTTTAGGTCGGCCCGAGGTTGAAGAGCGACAGGGAGATGTTCTCATCCAACAACAGACTACTGATGCTGAACGGAGCGGGGCTACTGTGGCTGGGCGGGTCCGGCTTCAACGACAGGGAAAGATTCTGCATCACTTCCGGTGCAGGCATGTCCCCAATATCCTTAATCTAACACTAATTCATCTCATATATCTGCTATGCGTTCCATAGTAATGTACGTAGTTGCAAAGGATTTGCTCATATTTCAAATTGATATGGCTTCAAGAAGTCAACAGGAGAATCCACTTCAATCACCTCGCACCATCGTTAATATTCTTAATGATAGATATTAAACAAAGAAGATAGAAAGATAGAAATGGTAGAAGAAACTATGAAATGTATAAGATATAATTGCCTAATACATTTTGATAGTGAGCTCTTGATAGTCATTTATACACACTCAGTAGGGAGGTTATACACATTCATAGAGGATTTTTCTCAACTGTCTTGAGGAAATCTTATCTGCTTCTCAACTGCTGAGAGATTTCCTCAACTGCCTTGAGGAAATCTTATCTGCTTATCATGCCCCCGCAAGATTGAGCTTCTGAAAATAGTTTCCGGGCGAGAGGCTTTGTGAGTGAGTCGGCTAGTTGATCTGCTGTATGTACGTGAGAAACTCGGAGTTGATGTCTGACAACTTGATCTCGCACAAAATGGAAGTCGATGGCTATGTGTTTCATGCGGGAATGGAACACTGGATTGGCACATAAATAAGTAGCTCCAACATTATCACAATATATTGTAGGAATAACCGTGGAGTTGACGTTGAGTTCCTTTGAGCAAATTTGTGACCCAATTGAGTTCAAGAATGCGGTGGCGACGACACGGTATTAAACCAGGTTGTAGATCGTGCAACCGCCTTTCTTTTGTTTTTAGAACTCCAACCGATTGGAGTGGCTCCAAGGAAGACAATGTATCCAGGGACGTAGATGTTCTATCATCAAAGTTCCCCCGCCCAATCAAAGATCGCGAAAGGCATGGAGATGGAGTGAAGTATTTTTTTGCGAAGAAAAATGCCATGATTAAGAGTCCCTTTAAGATACCGTAAAATTCGTTTGACCCATGAGACCAATGCGTAGTAGATGGTCGATGCATGAATTTGCGATAACTTATTGACGGCAAAATGAAATATCTAGGCGGGTGAGAGCCAAGCAATCGTAAGGAGCCAAGGACTTGTCGATCTCGAAAGTCGAATCAGAAAGGACTTCCATCACATAATTTAAGTGATTCTTTGGTAGAAAGAGGAGTTGTAACCTCTTTCGCAGATCCCGCATGTTTGCCTTTGATAATAAATCTTGAATATACTTTTCTTTGTGATAAGAAGAGACCGAAGACGTAAATGTTGCTTCCACTCCCAAAAAAGTAGCTTAAAGTTCCTAGATCTTTGAGGGAGAATCGATCGCCAAGTGCTTTAGAAATGCCCGAGTCTTCAAAGGATCATTTCTGTGACAATAATATCATCCACATATACTAAAAGATATATTATGCCTCCATTGTGCTGGCAAATGAATAACGAGGTATCAGACTTTGAATTGATAAAGCCAATTGAGGTCAAAAACGAGCCAAGCTCGTTATACCAAGCCCGTGGAGCTTGACGAAGTCCATAAATAGCTTTTTGAAGTTTACAGACATGCCTCGGATATTGAGGATGAACGAAACCAGGAGATTGTTGCATAAAGACATCTTCAGTAAGTGACCCCTGTAAAAGGGCATTGTTAACATCCAATGGTCGAGAAGAGGGCTTGCTCTAGGCAAACTGCTCTGATACCATGATAGATATTAAACGAAGAAGATAGAAAGATAGAAATGGTAAAAGAAACTATGAAATGTATAAGATATAATTGCCTAATAGGATTTTTCTCAACTGTCTTGAGGAAATTTTGTCTGCTTCTCAACTGCTGAGAGATTTCCTCAACTGCCTTAAGGAAATCTTATCTGCTTATCACTTAATCCATAGATACGTAGTTTCAGAGGCTTCAAATAAGTGGCATATTCTTTCATTTTTGTGCGAATCGGTATAATCAAATAGTCATTTGTGACGAAAATATTCATGCTTATGAGACGATAGATATTCTGAAAGGATAGTCTCGTATCGTTAAAGATTAAAAAAATTAAATTTTATATATTAAATTTGATCTAACTTTTTGAATATTTTGAAAGGATAGTCTCGTATCGTTAAAGATATTCTGAAGTTTAACTTTTTGAATTGAATTGATATCACTGTTATAATATTAGGCAACTACTCCATGACAATAGCGACCATTTAGAACAACTGTTCTTGCATGGCCGATGGCAGGACTAGTGCAAGCATGGGCAGCAATGGTGATGGGAACTGTAGCGGGAAGCGTCCCATGGTTCACCATGATGATCCTCCAGAAGAAGTCCGCACTGCTTCAGAAGGTGGGCGACAACCTCGCCGTCTTCCATACCCACGCCATCGCCGGAGTCCTTGGTGGCCTCACCGGCCTCCTGGTGGAGCCGCACTATGCCGCCTCATCCTCCCCGATCCCGGTTCCAAGGGCACCGCCTTTCGGCGGCGGCATCTTCCAGCTCTTCAAGCAGCTGGTGGGAGCCGTTTTCGTCACCGTGTGGAACCTCGTGGCCACCACAACCACACTGCTGGCCATCGCCCGGTTCACGCCGCTGCGGATGCCGAACGACCAGCTGCTGATAGGCGACGACGCGGACCACGGGTAGGAGGCCTACGCTCTGTGGGGGGACGGGGAGAGGTTCGACGCGACGCGGCACGTGACGGTGCTGCGGGCTGACGATGCCATCCATTAATGGGATGAGAGAGGTCACCGGAGCCAGAGGAGTCACAATCATAACACGCTTGCATGCTGCATGTGTTTGTAGAAATGACAGGCACTTCCTGGTTGAGACTTCCTGGTTAAATGACACTTCTCACTTTGTGATAACAAAATAAGACAGTTTCTGAGTTTGTCTGCTGCATGTGTTTGTAGAAATGACAGGCACTAGAATTAAGGAAGAGTTTTGTTTGATTCGTTAAAACTTCCTGTTTAACTGACACTTGTTACTTTGTGACAACAAAGTAAGACAGTTTCTGAGTTTGGGCATCAGAAACAAGTTTTATGACCTGCTTATAGGCTTAAAATGCTACGGTTTCTTTCTTGTATCAACATCCATAAACTAAGTATGAATAGAGCAAATGACGGATGAAGGAAAGCAATTCAAAAAAGGGCGAATAGAAAAAAAATAAAAATAAAAACATTTGTGGCTGCTGGGATTCGAGCCCAGGTCTCCACGGCCACAACGTGGAATTCTAACCACTAAACTACAGCCACTTTGATGTTACAGTCTATTTTAATTTCATATTTATTCTAAATTATAGTTCAGAATAAATTATTTAAAATAGCACATTAATAATTTAGGTTAAATGTGAAAAGATTGTATAATTAATTACTCAGCTCAGCTAATTCTCTCGGTGACGAGATCTTCCCTCGTAAAATCCACATAAATGAAAATGATCAATCAGAACGCAGGTAAAAACAAAGATAACATCTTAAAATCCCTCCCTCACTTTCATTTTTTGATATATATCTATTGACGCATTCTAGTGGTTAGTCTGTTCCTGCACAGATAAATCACCATACAATGTAACAAAAAAAAATGTTTAATTTTTTTTGAAAAAAAATTCAATTGATATACGACTTTATCAAGCATGTTGCACGCTTAAATTCAATCAGTATACAAATAATAATGTCGAAAGATTCGAGCATTTGAGAATATGTTAGGCTTGAAACAGAATAAAGGGCAGAAACCGAGAGGTAAAAGACCACGTATCACCGACAAGAATAAGAGTTTAAATAGACAAATGTGTCCCACAAACAACCACACAATCATCTCAGCTTAACAGATTAAGGTGACTGTGTGACAAGGAATGGTAAGAAAAATAAACTTCAGACCACAACCACAAGACAGTAAAGCCACCCCATGGTGAATTTGAAAGCATCCAGTAGCAGTTACAAACGACCAAATTGAGGATAACTTTCCATACCTTTGTCCTGCAAAGAGCATTTCATTAAGCTGCAGAGCATAGACAGGCCTTTGGAAAACCTTTTCCAACTGAATGAACAGGGACAACTACAAATTCTTCAGAATTTCATCTTTCTTTAGGTGAACTTCTAGGGCACGATACACCATTTTTCCTGCTGCTTGTAGCATTTGGTTGGAAAGCAGAGTCTTCGGCTGTTCGTGTTCGTGGGGATCTTGAAAACTTCTGCCTGGAAATTTGAAGATTGGACATGTTATGATTAACCAAGAAAGCAGAACTTAGGAGTGCTGGAAATATTATCCTCCGATATTGAGAGTATCATCGTTGTCTCTTGGGCATTAGAAAATTCAGTTGAAAACTAAAGCTACTTAATTATTCAAGGCAATACGAAAAACCTTGGTCATTATGCCATCCATAGAACACAGCAATGCTAACATAATCAATACTGATCCAAGCAAGCTTGCCTTCGTATGGAAATTGGAACCTGGTCACCTATCTTTCCAGAAGCATCCCTCTTGTCGGCAGGATCACCACCCTGTTTCAGTAATAATTTATTTTCAGATAATTGTGGGAGTAAAAAAGCATCAGATGAAGCTACTAAAGGAATATGTAATCAAATTTCATGAGTGCACAACTTACTAAACATTAAAGCCAAAAACAAGAGGTTAGCCGTCAAAATGACAAAATTTCAATACACTACCACAAAAATGTTTCAAACATAACCACACATAGGCAACAAAGTAGTAAAACACATCTCAACAAAGTCCTTCCTGACCCTAGATGCTGTTTCAAAAATATGCATCATCAAATGAGGTAATTGGAATAGATTGATAACAATCCACATGAAGTAACAACGAACGTTGTTACTTACACCTTTCATATATCAAATAGTTTTAATATAGGATCCACGTGACTAAAGTTGTGCCAAAAGTTGGTGAAATATCTATAATCCCAGCAAGTAAATATTATTGTTCACTCAGATGAAGCAGAAGCTGCTGATAGTAACTAAATCAGCTAGTATGGTGAACGCATCATGTTCTCATTCAGATAAAGGATTATCATTATTGTTTAAAATATAGCAAACCAAAGACTAATGCAAAATTGTTGTAACTAATCCAGCATATAGATCTGTCTGGAATGGTATGCTGAAATGAGCAACCAAGATATCATAAAATGAGGTGATATATTGCATATATTGGCATAAAAATAAACCACTTTGCCTAGTTTTATGTCTAGCAATTGACGATGGATTGATATAAAAAAATATTTCAAATTTATAATGCATCTTCCAGATCAATAAATGGTGAACATAATTTCAAACATGTCTAAACCAAGAAAGATGTCACATGTTATCTAGCAAACAGGCTTCCACAATTTCAAGAAAAATGGAACACAACTTCCAAGTTACACCAGCAACTATGGACCTGGAAGAAAATGGTGAGAAGTTGTCAAAGTTTTTGACAATGTGATCATCTTGTGCTGATGATCACATTGTAATCATGGATTGCTGTACTGAGGCATACCAGTCAGCATGCCTGATAGAATACCATAATCTTGTGCTGGTGCTGAGAGTATGCCAACACAAACCTTGACAATGTGACCATCTTGTATTGCTTGGCACAGGGCCCATGGTATCACAGGTCAATCAGCATGCTTTGGCCTGCCCAAGTTCTGAAACACTATTGGTGGACAACACAACAATCCTTGAGAGTCTATAATTATTTAGCAAACGAATCATGTTATTGTAGTTCGAGTAAAAGTAGGCTGTCACCACTAGTTAATCTCATGCATAGCTATCAGAAGCATTCATCTAAGGTATCAGAACAAATCTTGTATTAACATCAAGAAGTCATTAGTTTCACTACCCATTTTTCTTGTATTAACAATAGTTTGGAATACATATTCTTAATAGCATTAACATACATGATAGACATAACATTCCAAAGCTCATTTAAATCTCAGGTAAACCTGTCCTATGATTTTTTTCAAGCCCACAAACCACGTTGAAGTCCTTCATTTTATGTGAAACAGTTGTCACATGTAACAGTTCTTGGAATACTCAATTCCTTTGAAGTATTTGCTCAATCCAGTTTCTCTCGGACTTTCAAGGCATGATCTACAAGTTAATATAGATGATGCACCTATGAACATATCAATGTTAGATAAAATTACAATGTGTTATTTCTTACTCATCCAATAATACACTAATGATGAAATCGAATGAGCCAGTTAACAAAGTTAACTCTTTATGTGCCAAGAAATTTCATACCTCAAATGGGTACATTAGTCACTTAATTTACCGTATTTTTTTTCATATTCCTATAACATATACTTTTACCCATTCTTTTTACTCCAAAACAGAGTCCTCCACATCATTGTAATCATGCATGGTCATATTGCATCACAAAGCACCATTCTAGCTTAGAACACAACTTATGTCTTGAGTTACACCTACATCATGTCTACATAACCTGGAATTCTGTTAGTCTACACCAACAAAACAAAATATCTGTTTTGGTATATGCGAGTCTTAAAGACATCACAGAAACAGGATCGTCTCAATATTGAAAAGAGTAAGCTACCCTACTACTACAAGATGCATAATTCAATATTGAACAATTTGAGCTATTTTTTTTCACCAAGCGAGTGGAGGAATACAACAAGTTTATGATGTTCTTACTTCAACAAATGATGCTAAAATCCCCTCATCTGCTTGAACTTTTGGTTCAGCCAGAGGCTGTTCCTTGTCTTTCTCATTAATCAATCTCCCCACGAGACCCATCTTCCTTTTTTTCCTGCTCAATGTCCACACTTTCTTATCCCGGACCTTCCACATAATTCCCTTCCTAAAGATGACCTTCTCTGACTTCCACCCGGGGCAGCTGGTATCAATTACCGTCACGTCCGTCCTCGAGTACGCCGACAAGTCCAAGTCCACCGGACTACCGGCCGTGCCCCGCTTTCTCCGCAGCTTTGACCGGCTCTTCTTGGCCTCGGCCACACTGTTGTCCGCGCTGGAGGGCGGAGACGTCGCCGGAAGGGAACGGCAGCCGTCGATGCTGGCGGAAGCCGAGGGTACGCAGACCTTAGGGTTGGGCTGCTTTCGGGAGCTCTTCTTGGCCTTGAGGGCCCGGACCACGGGCGGTCCTCCCATAACAAAGAGCTCCGCGAGGACACCGCCCACGAGATCGAAGAGCCGCTGCTTCCCATCAGTAGAAGCGCCCGGGGGCGGAGGCGGTTGCAGATGTTTTTTCCGGCGGCGTGGATTGGCGAGAGGCTCTGGAGGCGGCGGATCGGAGAGTACTTCCTCGGGAGGAGGAGGAGGAGGAGGAGAGTTAGGGCTAGGGTTGGAAGCGGAATCAGGGGAGAGGAAGTGGTCGAGGTGGAGGTGGGCGGGGACGGAGAAGCCCCTGGAGCTGTGGAGGCGTTCGAGCCAATTGGAAGTCGACTTGGTGTTGGAGGTGGAAGTGGAGATCGAGAAGAGCATTTTGCTGGTAAAGGAGAAAAAGAGAGGGATCTTTATAAACTCGCCAACCTAAAGATGCAGAGAATGAGAAAGAGATGGGAACGAGGGGTGTGATTAGAAGCTTTGATACAGTGGAAAAGACTCTGTTTGGTAGAGAAGAGGAAAAAGCAAGGATTATCGCTGACATGAACACACCGCTCGCGTACACGTGCTTTGCACATGTTTACTCGAAAGATGTAATATTAATTTCATTAAAATAATATTTAAACAAAGTATTATTACATAACAAAATTAAAAAACTTACCTGCTAATATGAACATACATAAATTATGGTGAAAATGAAAAAAATCCGAGAGAGTAATATGTAAAATGCCAAAAGGGTCAAAAGTAATAGAAAGACTATTACGCAATCAAGAGTGATTATAGGAATTAATATGCAAAACCCCTGGATAACTATTAGGGCTTACTGGAGGGGAAGGACGTCAACCATTAAACCGTGGCGGATTCTACTCATCAGCTCTTCTCCGCTCGCCAATTCTAAACGTCTTCTTCTTGCATGTTTCGCTCGCTCAAAGCCTTTGCTTCGATTTCTTCTTCTTTCGCTTCTTGTACTTGCTTTGTTTCGTTTGTTGCCCATAAAAAATACGGTCCCCTTTGACCCATTCATAGCCTTAGAGAGTCCTCCACGAAGAATTAAAGAGTAGATTATGAAAAAAAAAAATTATTTATTAAAATAATAAATATTTTATACAAGTTTTGAGAAAAAAACTTTCAATCAATCATTTAAATCACTTAATCAGATCAACTATTCAAATTGTGATTGATCCTCGAATCATTGATTACAGATATAAGAAAGCAAAGATGTTATTTCATATTTACCTCCATCTTATATTATGCTTTTATAATATTTGAGCTTTCGTCAAGAATTTCAATCTTGAATCGATATAATTAAAATATCTTATAAGCATGAAGTTTTGGAAGGGAATCTACTAGTTGATCAAAAGTATATACGTGAAAAATACATAATTGATATTTGACAATTTGATTTTTTACAAAGTGGAAGCCAATAACAATATGTTTTATGTGTGAGTGGAACACTAGATTAGCGCATACGTAAGTGACACCAATTGAGTAAATTTAGAAGTGATGTCAAGTTTTTGTAATAGATTGGTGACTTAGTTGAGTTCTACAATAGTGGTAGTAATGCCTCGGTATTCAATTTTAATGATGGATCTTGCGATTATTTTTTGTTTCTTGAAACTGATTGGATTTGCTCAAAAGAAGACAATATAGGTTGATGTAGAAAATGTTGCTTGTCTAATTAGCATCAATGAAGGCATAGAGATGAAGTGGTGAGAGTTTACAAAGAAAAAGTCTATGATTGAGAGTCCCTTTTAGATATCGTAAGACTTATTTTACTATAAACCAATGCATAGTAGAGGATCAATGTATAAATTATGATAATTTGTTGATTATAAATGAGATATCTAGACGTGATAGATAAGTAATGTAAGAAGCTAAGTACTTGTCAATACTGTGTGGGATCCATAATAAGGTTGCCATCATATAATTTGAGTGATTCAGTAATTGATAGTGGGGTGACAACTTTTTTCATATTCTGCATATTTATTTTTTATAGCAGATTTTGAATGTACTTCATCTAAGATAGGAAAAGTTCAAAAGATATGAACGTTGCTTCCACTCTTATAAGTAACTTAAGATTCCTAGATCTTTGATGGAGAATCGATCTGCCAACTACTTAAAGAATTATTTGATTTTCATAAGATTATTGTCTATAATGACAATGTCATATACATACACTAGTAGATATATAGTACTTCCCTTTTGTTGTCATAGAAATAATCAAGTATTAGACTTGGAGTTGATGAAGTCAATTGATACCAAAAATGAACCAAGTTTGATATACCAAGCTCTTAGAACTTAACGAAGTTCATAAATAACTTTTCGTATTTTACAAATATGACTTGGATATTAAGGATGGATAAAGCTAAGAGGTTGCTACATAAAGACATCTTCAGTTAAGGTCCCTATAAGAAAGCATTATTAATATCTAGTTGACGTATGTGCCAACTTTAAGTGACAACCAAACTCAAAATAAGTCGGATTATTGTTGGTTTAACAATTGGACTGAATGTTTTTGCAAAGTCAACACTTGATTGTTGATGAAACCCTTTGACCACTAGACCTGCTTTGTATTTAGCAACAGATCCATTTGGGTTTTACTTAATTTGAAAGATCCACTTATATCAGATGATATTTTGTGTGATGAAATGGTACAAGGGTTCATGTGGCATTATAGAGTGAGGCATCTATTGGAAAATCTTGGAGGCGACACCATATGTGCAGCGGAAGAACAGAAAACAGAACCCCCAATTTCCAAATATATGTTCATCGTCGTGCGAAGATTGATGCACAAAAATCTGCAAAACTTAAAACTACGTATAGAATAGATTATGTTACTTAGGGAGATCATATATCCCTAAATCCCTATAGATCTCTAGGAGATGGTGAAGGAAGTCAAGCGCCCTCCTCTCTAGCGATGATTCACACAGTAGGGCTACGACGACGCTCCTCAAAACTCCATGCTTGCTTTGAGGTAGATGTTGAATCTCGTATTTTGATGATGAAACCACTTGATATGTGCTTATGTTTTAATTTGCGTTTTGAGTGACGCAGGATGCTTCGATCAGGATGAGACAATTAAAGCAGGAAAAATCATATTGTGCTGGAGGAACATGTCAAAAGATTGGACGTTGGGACGGTGGATCGATCGACGTATCGACAGAAGGCTTCGGGCTGTGGACTCGGGCATCGGGCCAAGAAGAGTGGGTATTGTGACAAGGATATCGGAGTTGCGGAGTCAACTAACCGATTGGACAATAGGCCGTAGGAGAGGACGATGCGCTGAAGAATCGGACAAAGTGTCGAGGGACCAATGACATGCCGGACAAATTAATTAATTGCTTAGGATTAATTGTCTTGATCGAAGTTTTGTTTTACATGTGTAGGATTAACTACGATGGAAGTAAGACATGCAGCAGGAGTTACGCCGGAGTCAAGACTATGATCATGTTGGGAGTTCGAGAGTTCGACGAAAGTCCGGACGGTCGTCGGAGCTTCTGCGGGAACAAATCCAAGAAGTCCAAGAGCTTGCCAAAAGAAGCTCGTCGGAACTCGCCAAGTGGATCATCGCAAGTCTAGGAGTTTGCTGGAAGTCCATAGGAGCATCACCGAGGGTTCATCGGATGATCGACAGAAGTTCACCGGAAGCTCGCCAGAAGAAGCGATTGACGCACCGGAGCAAGTTGTAGTAAATGTCTTATGAAATATCGTAGTTAGTATGTAGATTAAGTTAGGAATGGGAGGTGATCCCATTAACTTAATCTGGAGGCAATTGGGCCCTTGACAAACCCAAATTGGGCTGAATGGATCAACCCATTCGGACTAGAATTCCTGTTAGGCGGTGGCACCGCCAAGGTCGACGGTGGCACTGCCTAGGAGATGGTCTCCCAGGAAAGCTGGGCGATGCAATTGCCCAGGTCAGGAAGTGGCACCACTTGGGCTTTGCGAGAATGGGTGGTGCAACCGCCCCAAGTAGGTGGTGGCACCGCCTGGGCTCAGTCTCCGAGCAAGACTGGGCGGTGCAACCGCCCCTGACAAGCGGTGGAACTGCCTGAGCTCGGTCTCCGAGCTCTGCCATGCGGTGGCACCGCCTAGAGGCTCAGTCTCCGAGCTCTGCCAAGCGGTGAAATCGCACTTGACAAGCGGTGGCACCGCCCAGAGGCTCAGTCTCTAAGCTCTGCCAGGCGGTGCAAACGCCCTAGTCATACGGTGCAACTGCCAGACCCCGGAATTCCAGGAGATGATAGTTTTGAGCTCAGAATTCAAACTGGTTTGGAGCCTATAAGTACCCCTCCTATCCCTGGGTAAAACACACAAGCATAGAGATATTAAAAGAGAAAAAATATTACTGTAATCTCTAGAATTTCTCTTATCTAAATTCTAAGTGTTAGAATTCTATTTAGAGAAGAGAGTGAGTACTTGTAAGGGTTGTCTCCTAAACCTGGTAAAAGGAGAAGAGGGGTGTAAGGAGGAGGTTGATCTTCACCTAGTAAAGGAAGATCGTTAGTGGATGTCGGTGGCCTCAATGGAAGAGGAATCAGAGGAGTGGATGTAGGTCACGATTGACCGAACCACTATAAACTCCCATCTTCTTTGGTGTGCATTTTATTTCCTACTATTACCTTACTGCAAACCCCTTCAATAGCATACTGCCTTCAATATATTTACGTATGCTTTCAAGCTAAGTTTCCAAAATCGGTTTTATGTCGGAAACGATTTTTATCGTACAAGAGATTTAACGAAGTTGACGTTTTTATCCGCTGCACTAATTCACCCCCCCCCTCTTAGTGCTCTTGATCCTAACAATTGGTATCAGAGCCCGGTATTTCTCATTTCGGATTTACACCCGAGAGAAATGACTCTTCATGGCTTTCAAGAGGGCTTATCGGTTGTTCATCCATCGTTGTTTAACGGATTGGACTACACTTATTGGAAAACTCGAATGAGAGTTTTCTTGATTTCTATGAATTTGGATTTATGAAATATTATTGAAAACAATTTTCAACTTCCCTCTAAACCGATGAACGAATGGTCGATTTTGGAGAAGAAATATTTTTCTTTAAATGCAAAGGTTATGAATGCCTTATTTTGCGCTTTGGACAAAATTGCGTTCAATCGGATTTTTACGTGCGAAATGGCTTTTGATATTTGGCACACTCTTAAAATCACACACAAAGGCACAAGTAGTGTAAAATATTGTAAAGTAAATTTTTTGATGCATGATTTCGAGTTTTTTCGAATGAAGCAGAGCGAAACCATTGTTGACATATACACCCGTTTCACGGATGTCGTCAATGGTTTAAAAGCTCTTGGCAAATGTTTCTTGAATTTTGAACTTGTTAGTAAAGTTTTATGATCACTTTCTAAAGTTTGGGAATCAAAAGTAACGGCAATACAAGAAACAAAAGATTTAAATGTTTTTTCATTTGAAGAACTTATTGGCTCATTGATGACATATGAAATGGTGCGCAATGCACATGATGAACATGATGAACAAAACAACCTTCCAAAGAATAGGAAGGATTTGGAACTCCGGACAAATGAATACCACTTGAGTGATGACTCAAGTGATGAGAACAATGATGGACTTGAACTTCGAACACTAAATCTTAATAAGTTTATTAAATAAAAATCTAAAATAAATAATGAACTTGAAGGGAGGAAGAGGCTAAAGAAGAAGAACACAAAGTGGGATGAATCGAGCTCCTCCGAAGACGAGGGGAAAATCAAGAAAAGCGATGTGGCAAACTACGCCTTAACCGCTTTTAATGATGAGGTAATCGAAATTCCCCTAATTTATTTTGAAATTACTTGATGCTTTCATAATGTATTTTCTTTTTTAGTTTAGAATTAATTTTCTTAAAAATTACATGTTTAAAAATAAAAATACAAAAATTATGATCATGCTAGTAATTTCGAAAATGATAATATTGCATATTTTATGATAAACAAACAAAATGATTTTGATTGAAAATATGAAATCATGGTTAAGAAGTAATAATGTTTATCATGTTGATTTCCATTGTTATTTCTCGATTTTTATTGAAATCATGTTTGATTTGAAGAAATGCATAATGATATAATATTAAATATTTTGATACCATGATTGACAATTTTATGCATGAGATTTTAAGTTATACATGATGATAAGCATGTGTTATTTTCATGAGTGTATTTGAAAAACATATGGCAAAAATGTGTCCGAATGCATGAACTTATTAAAATCATTTTTCGGACGTTCTTAATTCATTCACTTAATCGCTATGATGAGAACTTTACACTATTACATGCCTTAATTATATGTTGGAAATTATGTGTTTTGGATACAAAAATTTCCGTGATCATGAGCATATTTTATCTTCATGATTGTGTTTGAAAATCTATAGCAAAACATGTCCGAATGTATGAAAGTGTTAAATTTCATTTTCGGATTTTCTTGATCCTAACAATTCATTTTTGAAAATCTATTAATCTTGATTTGATGATTTAAATGAGCTTTATCTTGATTTTTCGAAATTTATAAATTGAGATTTCTTATGCTTAAATCAAGATTTTATATGCATGAATAAATATCTTGTTCTCTTACAAGATTGAATGAATTCTATCTTTTTCATGATCTCCTAAGAATTCTTTATGTTATTTATTTAAGAGGAGATTTGTTAAAATGAATCATGATTTCTCTTGATTTTTTAAAATTATAACTTGAGTATTCATTTTATAAATCAAGATTGTTTATATGTTCTCTCATGACATCTTTTAAGGCTTATGACTTGAATTTTGTTATGTAAAATTCTTTGAATGAATGAAATACATCTCATCACCTAATAATTCTTCTTGATATTACTTATGTGATGATATGAATACATGAAATATTCATTAATTTGTTTTGATAAGAAGTTTCGATCATGCATGATAGGATGTCATTTGACAAAATTGATACCATCATGATGTGAAATAAATGATAATTTGGAATCATGCATTAATGATGATTTTATGATTTGGTATGATGCATGCAATGATGAAATATTCATGAATTTGAAATGATGCATGCAATACATCTGACAATGATGTACATGATATATTGCATATAATGTGTATCATGAATGCTTTAAATGATGAATGTTTAGTATCATGATCAACATGTTGATAAATGCTTAAAAATTTTAATGTTTGAGTATCATGTATGATTTGCTCATTAGTGATAATTGATTTATTTTTTGGTATCGTGAATGAAAAATAAGGTTTTTGAAATTGTTTATGTTTTAATTTGAATATATAATGATGCACAAATAAGATTGATACTTACCTTTGTCATAATATGAAAATTAATATAAGGGTCTTCTGTTAGGACTCTAGCTAGGAGAGTCCTAATTGCGAGGGACATTCATGTAAAACCTACCTAAGCCGACCCCTATTAAAGAGGTGAAGAGGCCGGCTAGGGTTAGGAGATTGTTTCTTAGAGATGAATTAGGAGTTGTAAAAGAATAGGAGTCTTGATTAGAAGTCCTATTAGGAGTTGGTTAGAAGTATGAGTCTTGAGTTAGGAGTCCTATTAGGAGTTAGGGTTTAGAAACCCTATAAATAGTCATGTATTCCTCCTCTTTTGATAAGCAATAGATGAATCTTTTCTGCAGCCTTTGAGCAGCAACTTGGAGGGAGGAACCCCTATAGAGTTCCAAGGAGGCCGATCCCCTAAAGAGATCAACCCCAAGTTTAGAATCTACAAGGGTTCTAACACCTGGTATCAGAACAGCGTTCTTGGCGTCTCGCTGCCCTTCCACAGCCATCCATCAACCCCCCACAACTGCCCAAAGCAATTCCCACAATTGCTTAAGAGATCGTTGCCAAATTCCGCCACCATCTCCACCACCACGGATCTGTTAGGATCGAGAGCACTAAGAGGGGGGGGGGTGAATTAGTGCAGCGGAAAACTTTCTGCGATTAAAACCGAAAGCTGCGTTTGAATGATAAGGACAACTCTGTATGAGAGTTGATACTAAGCAAGGTTTCAGTCAATCTATGCAAGCAGTTTGCAGCAATGATGAAAACCAGAATATTGGCGCAAACTGAAATCCGATGCTCGTACGAAGAAACAGATTTACGTCTAAGTGTCGATTCGTAAATCACTTGTTTAGACAGAAGTATAAAGACAGTGTGCTGCTATTGTACAGCTCAAAAAGTAATCTGCAAAAAGCAGATTTACGTCTAAACGCAAATTTACGTCTAAACACAGATTTACGTCTAAACTTTGAAACTCGTTTGTAAAATCGTAGAAGGCAGTATGCAGTTGAAATCAAGATGTAAACGTAAACTGAAATCTGATGATTGTACGAGGAAAGCCGATTTACGTCTAAATGCAGTTTTACGTCTAAACGCAGTTTTGCGTCTAAACGCAGTTTTACGTCTAAACGCAGTTTGACGTCTAAACGCAGTTTTGCGTCTAAACGCAGTTATGCGTCTAAACGCTATTTTATGTCTAAACATAGTTTTACGTCTAAACGCAGTTTTGCGTCTAAACGCTGTTTTACGTCTAAACGCAGTTTTACGTCAAAACGTAAATTTACGTCTAAACGCAGTTTTGAATTTTGAAAAGAGTTTTATGAATACGCAGAAGGCAATTTGCAGTTATAAATGGAATCAAAACGTAAGCGTAAACTGCAGCGTAAAGATCGTATGAAGACACCGATTTACGTCTGAATGCAGATTCGGAAAGATAAGAGTTTAGAGACTCGTTCGTAAAAGCGCAGAGGGCAGTAGCTATGTAGGAGGTTTGCACTAATGATAAAGTGCTCAAGTAAAAGCAAACCAGAGATTTAGAGTGGTTCGGTCAGTCTTGACTTCCTCCTCTGACGAGGTCACCGACGTCAACTAGCTGCCTTCCTTTAATGGGCGAAGGCTAACTGCCCTTTTACAGTTCCTCTCCTTTTGACGGGCTCAGGAGACAACCCTTACAGATCCTTTCTCTCCTCTCTTTACAACTCAAGACTTGAAGAACAGAAAGAGGAGAACTTTAGGACTTTACACAAATTTGAGCTCTTAGAATCACTGAAAAGATCAAGAATTCGGTGTGGATCTATATCTCTTCAGTGCTGAATGGGTGGGGTATTTATAGGCCCCAACCCAGTTCAAATTTGGAGCTCAAAACGATCAAATCGACAAAAATCCGGAATTCCGGGATTAGGCGGTTGCACCTCTTGATGGAGAGGTTGCACCACCGGGCAGAGTTTCGGAGACTAAGCCGGCGGTTACACCCTCTGTCGGGGCGGTTGCACCGCTTGAAGTCTGGCTCAAGATCGAGCCCCGGCGGTGCCACCTCGACGACGAGGCGGTTGCACCTCTCTCCCCCAGCTCAAGACCGAGCTCAGCGGTTGCACCGCTGATCGAGAGGTTGCACCGCCGGCAGAGCTCGAAGATCGAGCCCTGGGCGGTTGCACCTCTTGGCTGGGCGGGTTGCACCGCCCAGCCTCGGCTGGGAGACATAGCCCGGGCGGTGCCACCTCCAACCTGGCGGTGCCACCTCTTTTACTATTCCAGCTCACTTGGTTTGGCTCCAAACTTGGCCCAAACCAGTCCGAACTTGAGCCTAATTGGCCCCTACTTGGGTTATAGGATTAACACCTAATCCTAACCCTAATTAACGTGCTAACTATAAATTGAAAGACATTTTCTAAGCTATTACAAAGTCCGCAAGTCAAGACTTCTTCTGGCGAGCTTCCGGCAAACTTCCATCGATCATCCGATGAACCCTCGGTGATTCTTCTGCGGACTTCCGGCAAACTCCTGGACTTTGCGATGATCCACTTGGCGAGTTCCGACGAGCTTCGCTTGGCAAGCTTCTGGACTTCTCGGATCTGTTCTCGCAGAACCTCCGACGACCGTCCGAACTTTCGTCGAACTCTCGAACTCCCAACGTGATCATGATCTTGACTCCGGTGCTTTATTTCGCTTTATGTCTTCATCTTTATCATAGTTAATCCTGCACAATTAACACAAAACTTCGATCGAGACAATTAATCCTAAGCAATTTAACCAAGTTGTCCGGCATGTCATTGGTCCCTCGACGCTTCGTCCGATTCTTCGGCGCATCGTCCTCTCCTGCAACCTATTGCCCAATCGGCCAGTTGACTCCGCAACTCCGATATCCTTGGCACAATACCCGCTCTTCTTGGCCCGATGCCCGAGTCCACGGCTCGAAGCCTTCTGTCGATACGTCGACCGATCCACCGGCCCGACGTCCAATCTTCTGACATGTTCCTCCGGCACAACATGATGTTCCTGCTTTAATTGTCTCATCCTGATCGAAGCATCCTACGTCACTCAAAACGCAGATTAAATCATAAACATATATCAAGTAGTTTCATCATCAAAATACGAGATTCAACAGGATCATCCTTTGATCTCCTCGTGAATTGCAACAGGTTCTGGTTTTCTACCTTACTGCTGCTGCAATTTAGTTATCCTTATTTGAAAATCCCAAAAAAAAAATATTCCTATATTTCTGCATAAACTTTTCGTCATAAAATTTTCATCTCTACGACGAAAGATACATTGCAGAATTCCAACCGTATAGCACTGTCTGTTTGATCTTGCTACTATGTTTTTTCTATCCAAATTTCTACAAATTTTTTATGACATCTTTGACACTTCTTGACAGTAGATTTTCCTTTGGTTTCATTGAAAAATTCTCAAACCACTGATCTTTTATGTCCAATCTGCTACACTTGAAAATCTATGCTGCAAAAAATTTCAGCAGCATATTGTTGTCTTAACCCATCTATTTGCATTCTTTTTTTAATGAAATTTCTTATACACTTCATAGATCATCTTGGCTTCCATATAAGATTGATTTATTGATAAATTCATCGCTAAAAACGATTTTGTGTTGCTACAAATTTTCGTCGTAGACCGCTGAAATTTTTCGACGAGAATTCTGCAATCGTAACTTGCACCAATTTCCTTGCTGTTATACTGCTGAAATTTTCTTGATTAAATTAGACATCCTTGCTGTCATATAAACTGTGATTTTGCTATCAATTTCCTTCTTAATTCTCTCATGTTTTTGGTGGAAATTACATCGAGAAACCGTTGTTTCTTCGACGACAATTCTACTCTTACGAGACAGCACATACTTGCTGCAACTTCCACTGATTTCTATCAAACCTTTGCTACCATCTACCACAGATCCAAAACTTTTATCTATAGCCGTAAAACTCTACCAAACCACACCCTCAACCTGCATCCCAAAATAGCCACAAAACAAGCCTAAACCGTAGCCTACATCCACCAATCAACCAACCCTTTCGACCATCACCTCTCTCAACCAATACATGCCTTTAACCCGACAACAAAAGAGAGATCTTGATATCATAGATTTGACGGCATTTACTATGGCATCTAAGGAGGTATTCAATGCTAAATTCGAAGCCTTCGAGGCGCGAATGGAGGATAAGATTTGGATGCTCTTTACCGAACTCAGATTGGGCCGACCACTAAGCCCGAAGAAATCATATCAAGGAGAGAGCTTTACCCAATCGCATCAAGCCCGAAGAGATGACTTCCAAGGGAGGGGAGGCTTTATGACCAACCCTAACTATCCATGCATGAGAGTGGACTTTCCTAGATGGGAAGAAGGAGACCCGATTGGTTGGATCTCGCGCGCGGAGCGATATTTTCAGTACCACAAAACCGCGGATGCATATATGGTGAAAATTGCAGCTATACATCTTGAAGGGGATGCTATACAGTGGTTTGATTGATTTGAACATACTTATGGAGTCCTTTCATGGCGATAATTCAAAGAAGAACTACTGATACGCTTCAAACCAACCGATTACGAGAATATTGACGAACAACTAGCAAAGATCCGACAAACCTCCACTATTCTGGAGTACCAAACCAGGTTTGAAAGGTTATCTAATCAAACTCGTGATTGGTCTCAAAAACAGCTATTGAGGACCTTCATTGAGGGCTTGAAGCCGGAGATCCGAGGAGAAGTTAAAGCGCGACAACCGTATACGCTTATGGCAGCCATCTCTTTCGCACGACATCAAGAGGAGCAATTGAACCATGAAGCTCGGAGGACTAGGGTCGCTCCTCTACCAGTAATATTGAAGCCCTCAGCCCCCCCTACTATCGTCCAAGTCCCTACACTAAAGTGGTTAACAGGAGAAGAGCTTCGGGAGCGATATGCGAAGGGGTTATGTTGGCATTGTAACGAGCCGTAGAGCCGTGAGCATCGCTGTAGTAAAGGAAGACTTCTTATGATTGAACCAATAGAAGAAGAAGTCATTGAACATTTAGAAGAGAGCCTTGAACATGAAGAAGAAGATGCAGAAGAAGAGCCACAATCGATCGAAGTTACGGTACATGCACTAGCCGACTACTCAAACCCGCAAACGATGAAAGTTTGAGGCCTTCTCAAACAACAACCGATCACTGTTCTCATCGACACGGGTAGTACTAATAACTTTCTAAATAGTAAGGTTGCTATCCAGATGACTTTACCTATCAAGAATTGCAGCAGGTATGACGTTAAGATCGTCGATGGATGGATTTTGAAGTATGATCGTAGGCGCCCGCAAGAGAAACTATTGCTGCAGAACCAATAGATAATTGCATATTTCCTCCTCCTACCACTTGATGACTATGAGGCAGTGCTTGGTATAGAATGGCTGACTACACTAGGTGATGTCTCTTGGAACTTTTCTAAATTAATTATGAAATTCTACTATAAAGGCAAACATATCATCCTACACGGGAAGCGCGGAAGCAACGTTACCACTGTTTTGACCCAACGAATGGAGAAAGTTTTACACAAGGTAAATGGTGGCTTTTTGATGCACCTCCAACAGCAACCAGAGGGGAAGAAAATAGAAATTGAAGATCAAAATCTTGCCCAATTGCTTATTGAATTTGCCGACATTTTTGCTGAACCATGTGGTCTTCCTCCTTCTCGACAACATGACCATTGAATTCCAATCCTTCCAGGCAAGCCACCAACGAACACTCGACCGTACCGATATCCTCACCTCCAAAAAGATGAAATTGAAAAGATCGTAAAGGAGATGCTTGAAACAGGGGTGATTCGGCCAAGTTGCAGCCCCTATTCCTCAGTAGAAAGAAGGCTTTGACGATTAAAACTGTGTTCGTACGTTGAAATGTGATTCCGATGTAAAAGTCATTTCGTTCTGATAATAACTTTAAAAGCTTACGGAAACATATTTGAAGTAAAGTAAGGAAGGTAGTTTGTAGTTAAGATAGAAATCAGAATGTAAACACAAACTGAAATATGATATTGGCACGATAAAACCGATTTCAGTATTAATGCCGATTCGAAAAATACTTAACTATGAAACATGTTCGTAAATGAGCAGAAGGCAGTAAGCTATTGAGGAGGTTTGCAGTAAAGATAAGATGCTCAAAGTAAATGTAAACCGAGATTTAGAGTGGTTTGGTCAATCTTGACCTACATCCACTTTTGGCTTCCTCCACCAACGAGGTCACCGACGTCAACTAGAGGCCTTTCTTCAATAGGCGAAGGCCAATCACCTTTTTACAGTTTCACTCCTTTTGACGGGCTTAGGAGACAACCCTTACAAACTTTTCTCTCCTCTCTTGAAAGATCAAAACTTGGAAAAAGAGGGAGGAGAACTTCTAGCCTTTACAACACTTTTGAGCTCTAAAAATCACAGAGTAAGATTGGATTTTCGGTGCCCTTTCATGCAGGAAAGGGTGGGGTATGTATAGGCTCCAAACTGGTTTGAATTTGGAGCTCAAAAATGTTATCTCCCAAATTTCCGGGGTCCTGGCGGTACTACCGCTTGACTAGGGCGGTACAACCGCCTGATAGCTCGGAGACTGAGCCTTTGGACGGTGCCACCGCTTGATAGGGGTGGTTGCACCGCCCAGTCTTGCTTGGAGACTGAGCCCTGGTGGTGCCACCACCTAACTAGGGCAGTTGCACCGCTTGGCAGAGCTCGGAGACCGTGCTCAGGCGGTTCCACCGCCTATCAAGGGCAGTTGCACCGCCTAGTCTCTCTCGGAGATTGAGCCTAGGCGATGCCACCGCCTGCCTAGGGCGGTTGCACCGCCCAGCTTTCCTGGGAGACCCTCTCCTGGGTGGTTCCATCGTCGACCCTGGCGGTGCCACCGCTTAGCAGGAATTCTGGTCCGAATGGGTTGATCCATTCAGCCTAATTTGGGTCTGTTAAGGGCCCAATTGCCCCCAGATTAAGTTACTGGGATCACCTCCCATTCCTAACTTAATTCACATGCTAACTATGACATTTCTTAAGATATTTACTACAGCTTACTCTGGTGCATCAATCGCTTCTTCCGGTGAGCTTCCTGCGAACTTCTGGTGAGCATCCGACGAACCTTCGGCGATGCTCCGACAGACTTCCAGCAAACTCCTGGACTTGTGTCGATCCACTTGGCGAGTTCCAATGAGCTTCTTTTGGCAAGCTCCTAGACTTCTCGGATTTGTTATTGTAGAACTTCCGACGACCGTTCGGACTTTCGTTGAACTCTCAAACTCCCAACGTGATCATAGTCTTTACTCCGGCGTAACTCCTACTGAATGTCTTACTTTCATCGTAGTTAATCCTACACACTTATCTCAACATATGGATTAGATAACAAATGACAATTGACTTCATCATCAAAATCCGAGATTCAACTATCTCCCCCTTTTTTATGATGACAATCAATTAATAACGAAGTTAACCTTAACTCCCCCTATCTATATGCCATACTTGAGATAAGTCATTCTTGAATTCAAGGCCTTTGAATTCAATAGACTTATTGATAATTTAAGAACTCTTAACCTTATCAATTACTCCCATCATGATTCCTATCATGATGTATCTTACTGAAAATGATGTAAAGACTTGAAATATAAATGATGGTAGCAGTTCAACATAAGATATCAACATGTAAATTTACAATTGAAGCTTTTGATATCTTAACATAAAGCAAACATTTCAAGTGTTTAGCAATCGTAGTATTTCATCACATGGTAAGATATCAGCACGTAAAATTACGATGCAAGTTCTTGATATCTTAACATGATGCAAACATGGCATAATGTAAATATGGCAATCATAGTTATCATCAATTCATATATTTTCGATGATGCAAGCATGGCATAATCATAGCATCAATACTCATAGCATCAATTTATATATCTCTCCCCCTTTGTCATCAACAAAAAGGAGAACGATATAAGCAAATTTTAAGCATAAGTACGATATTTATTCATGCCATAACTAGGTTCATGTCATTTTCCAACAGTGAGTGATAGGATACCAATTATGCAAACATCTCAAGGAAAACATGACATAGAGATAACTTTTAATACTTCTTCCTTTTTATTTGTTATTATCTTTTTGCATGAAGGAGGAAGGCTATTTGTGATACCAGCTATTTGTGAGTTTACTTTGAATGAAGTTACAATCGATGAGAGATTAAATCATACTCCATTTTTACAAGGATCAAGATATGTATGTGAAACAAATCCTTGCAAGTAAAAACACTAACATCAATATTTCAAGAAGGAATTTACAAGCAGGAATCATTTTATCAAATCCATTTCTCAAAAAAATATTTTTCACATGATAGGTGTATGAGAGATGTTTTTGCTAGTTGATTCCATATGTCAAAAAACAATGATGAGAATCAAACTCGATATAATATATGCTTATTAAGTTCGAAAAATGATAATGTATCGAGAAAATCCGATTGTCAGGATACCACTAGTTAAGAGAATCCAAAAATGAAATTAACACTTTCATGCATTCGGACAAGACTATACTATAGATCATGAAGACAAAACATGCTCATTGTTATGAAAATTTTTGTATCCAAAAAACATAATTTTCAACATGTAATTTTAGCCATGTAATGGCAATCAAGTGATTTGATCATTCAATCAATAAAGTCCGAAAAATGATTTTAACAAGTTTATGCATTCGGACACATTAACATTCCTAATTCTCTTATAATAAAATCAAATTGTTCTTCACTTAGAGGTTTTATAAAAATATCAGCTAGTTGATGTTTAGTATTATGGCAATATAATGACACATTAACATCATGGAAATGACACATCAATTTCATGGCTATATTACTTTCTCAAATCACATTTATCATGGAAACCAAGACACAAGGTTTTCAAAGTAGGCATTATAGAAACATTTAATTTCAACGTGAAATCCGACAATGAGTAACGAGATTAAGCAACGTAACCCTGCATATTCTCACCAATTAATACATCAAGCAACCAAATCAAAGATTAGTAGTCACCAAGGCATTGTGATCAAGGTGAGTAACATAAAGAGTTTATAACAACATAATTGTTATAACAAGAGGTGATTATGTCCACATATACAAGCTTATTCAGGAGGTGGAAAATTAAAATGCCTAAATAAAAAGTCAAATTGTCGATGAATTTGCTGTAGCTCAAATAGGATTTGATCTTGTTGATGTTCAAGCTGATCATGTCTTTGTTCAAATCGGTCCATCCGAATCCCATTGTCTTCGATAGATGATGTAGGAGCTTGCTCAAATGGATGTGTTTCCTCAAAGGGATAGATTGGAGAAAATTGAGCACCCCTAAAGACTAGTGTTTTGGGTTCTGGTTCTGGTTGAGGGGGATCGATTCTTCTAGGCATTCCAACCCAATTATCGTTTCTATAAAAATATCTCAATCGGTGAAGTAAATTTTTATTTATTATGCTAAACCTATCTACTTTCATCACTTCTTCGTCGAGTGGTATTGGAATATCATAGGCTTTAAGTATTCTAATGATTATACCACCATATGGAAGCATCATGTCTTTCTTAGATAGTTCTATCATGTTTTGTTGGATAAGGTAACCAAAACAAATGTTATGTCCTTTTATGATCCAATACATGGTTCCTAATTCCATTTGACTTACTTCATCATGATAGTATTGTTTAGGGAGAATGATGCTAGTTATGATATGATGAAGTACCTTAGTGTTTAGTGATAGTAGATGTTCACAACTTTTAGGAACTATTACTAAGTTGGGATTACCAAAAATTGTTCCTAAGGCTTCAACATATGTTGTCCCAACTGTTTTATTATCCCACGATCCTATAAAATAAAGACCTCTATTTTTTACGGGAATGCCTATCATGTTGCAAATGAATCTATCCGTAATAGAGATGTATTATCCTAAGAGATAGGTAGACACTCTTTCTTCTTCATCTACTTATAGATTGTTGTAAAACAATCTAACAAATCTTGGATAAATGGGTTCACTAATTTATAAAATTGGGAGTAGATCTAAGTTTGCAAACCATTGGATTGTCTTTAAGTCTCTTAGTTCATCTAGATCTACATGTTTTCCCTTATTGACACTTCTAAATTCGAAGGAAGAAAATTTTTCAGTATGATATTTTGAATCGAAAAGGGTAAGATCAAAGTCTTCTTCTAATCTCCTCTTCCCTTTGTCCCTAGAGGATTTTCTAGAGCCTATAACTACTACTATTTAAGAAGATAGTAATGAGCAAGAGTAAATGACTCAAAAACAGAATTTAAAGGCTTCTTAGAGAATACCTTAAGTGAGATCCTTAAGAGAAGGAGAGATTGCTGATCTTTTCCTTTGAAATGAGGAGTATTTGGGATGCTAAGATGGGAGAAATAGAGGTGGAGAAGCTTTGGTGGTGTAAAGAGGGGAAGGGAGTGAGTTGGGGTCGGTTCCACTGTTGGCCCTAGCTCGGTTTAAAAGGGGGTAAGATTGCAGACGGTTGCATCGCTGGCTGGGGCGGTGCAACCATTTGCAACCCGTGACAACTAGCGGTGCTACCGCCAGCTGGGCAGTGCCACCGCCTACAAGCGGTGAGCACTTGTTTGGGGGCTATATGGGCTGATTTAGATGTTTTCAACTTGAGGAGAGTTTTCATTTGTGGAGCAATCAACTTTACTTTCGTAATTACATAAGAGTTTCCATTTCAAGATGATAAATTTCATACGTTTAAGATAGATCTTGTGACACGCATATTCTACTTTAAATGTCGTACACAATTTTAGACATGTTCATACCTTATTATCCAAGTTGGTAAGCTTCACGTGTTTATGGCAAACTTTGCTTGCAAGACGTAAGTTCATGATATTGTTGGATCCGAAGGTAAAGAAGAAATCAATTTGATGAGTTTAGAAATCCGGAGGGCATGTGAAGGGAGAATTACGAGTTTCAAAATATGAGGGATTAAATAGGATTGTATTAGTATTACTCTGCAATATTAATTTTCTAATCATCGTTTTACTATTTAGGCTAGAGAGCATTACAGGTTCTTTTGGATCTTGAGTCATGAATATCGAGTACCCAAAAAGTAAGATATTATCTCTTGTTCCTAGCTTTTAATGGTGTATATTTCTACAAGAATGGGTGATTTTTAGGTATCCATTTACTTTTGGGTGCCTAAAAAACTGATCTACATTGTTTATCATGTTGCATAGAGTTTATCATGGTTCCTTTAGAAACCCAAATTAATTTGTTCGGACTAATTTTCTTGAACGGATCTGATGTATTTTGTGTCCATATTTGCAACAAAAGTTGCATTTGCTTTGGTGTCGAACATGTAAGATGAGGCCTTTTATGAAGGTGGTTGGATTTTGGTGAGGACTTCTCACAAATCCGATTCCACTTCTTTTAGGAACGTGACCCTTGTTAGCAAGGATCATGTTCAAAGACTTGCTACCAACCTCGAATTTCTTCAAGGTGTCCTTAAGTAGTAAGTTTTTCTTTTGGAGAGTTTCTAGATCATGACATTTTTCATATTGAGCTAAACTATCATGATATTTAGTTTTTAATTTATCAAAATTGCTAACAAGATTATTATGCTTATTTTTCAGTAATTTATATTTTCTACTAATTGTTTTATATTCATCAAATAAGTCATGGAAGGTATTTAATAATTCATCAAATGATAAATCCGCATCAATTAAATTTGTTACCTCTTCTCCGATGGCCATTAAGGCGTAATGAGCAACTTGCTCGGTGTTGGACTCCTTTTCTTCGGACGTGCTCGAGTCATCCCATGTTGCTTTGAGTGCCTTCTTCTTTGATGCTCTCTTCTTGGCATGGGGATAATCACTTTTGTAGTGTCCTGGTTTTTTGCATTCGTAGTAAATAACTTGGTCCTTTTTGGGTTTAAGTTTATTTTTTGTGTCACTTTTAAACTTGTTTCTCTTAATGAATTTTTTGAATTTCCTTGTTAGAAGTGCCAAGTCATCGTCATAGTCCTCATCACTTGAGTTTTCTCTCAAGTGGTCATCTAAAGTTCTAAGTGTCATATCCTTCTTGTTCTTTGGAAGGATGTCTTCTTGCTCTTCATGAGCCTTGCAAGTCATTTCATAGGTCATTAATGACCCGATTAGTTCTTCAAGAGGGAAGTTATTTAAATCTTTAGCCTCTTGAATAGTAGTGACTTTAGGGTCCCAACTCTTAGAAAGGGATCTTAGAATCTTATTTACGAGCTCAAAATCCGAAAAAAATTTACCGAGTCCTTTTAGACCATTGACGACATCCGTGAAATGGGTGTACATATCGCCAATAGTCTCGCTCGGTTTCATTCAGAAAAGTTCAAAAGAATGTATCAAAAGATTGATTTTTGACTCTTTAACTCTACTTGTGCCTTTGTGAGTCACTTCGAGTGTATGCCAAATATCAAACGCCGTTTCACAAATCAAAACACGATTGAACTCATTTTTATCAAGTGCACAAAATAAGGCATTCATAGCCTTTGCATTAAGAGCGAAAGTCTTCTTCTCCAATTCATTCCAATCGATCATTAGAAGAGAAGACTTCGAAAATCTATTTTCGACAAGATTCCAAAGTTCAAAATCTATTGAAATAAGGAAGATCCTCATTCGGGTCTTCCAATAGGTGAAGTCCGTCCAATTGAACATGGGTGGACGTTTAATAGAGTGGCCCTCTTAGTTTTCAACATATGCCATTTATCTTGGGTTTTAATTCATTTGAGAGTTAACCCCTCGCTCTGATACAAATTATTAGGATCAACAAAACTAAGAGGGGGGTGAATTAGTGCAGCGGAAAACTTTTGACGATTAAATCTGCGTTCGTACGTTGAAATGTGATTCCGATGTCAAAGTCGTTTCATGCTGATAATAACTTTGAAAGCTTACGAAAACATATTTGAAGTTAAGTAAGGAAGGCAGTTTGCAGTTAACATAGATATTAGAATGTAAGCACAAATTGAAATATGATGTTCGTACGATAAAACCGATTTTCGTCTTAACGTCGATTTAGAAAATACTTAACTATGAAATACGTTCGTAAATGAGCAGAAGGCAGTAAGCTATTGAGGAGGTTCGCAGTAAAGAAAAAGAAGCTCAAAGTAAATGCAAACCGAGATTTAGAGTGGTTCGATCAATCTTGACCTACATCCACTTTTGGCTTCCTCCACCAATGAGGTCACCGACATCCACTAGAGGCCTTCCTTCAATAGGCGAAGGCCAATCACCCTTTTATAATTTCACTCCTTTTGACGGGCTTAGGAGACAACCCTTACAAACTTTTCTCTCCTCTCTTGAAAGATCAAAACTTAGAAAAAGAGGGAGGAGAACTTCTAGCCTTTACAACACTTTTGAGCTCTAAAAATCATAGAGTAGGATTGGATTTTTGGTGCCCTTTCATGTAGGAAAGGGTGGGATATATATAGGCTCCAAACTGGTTTGAATTTGGAGTTAAAAAATGTCATCTCCTGGATTTTCGGGGTCCTGGCGGTACTACCGCCTGACTAGGGCGGTACAACCGCCTAGCAGCTCAGAGACTAAGCCTCTGGGCAGTGCCACTGCTTGACAGGGGTGGTTGCACCGCCCAGTCTCGCTCGGAGACTGAGCCCTGGCGGTGCCACCGCCTGATTGGGGCGGTTGCACTGCTTGGCAGAGCTTGGAGACCGAGCTCAGGCGGTTCCACCGCTTGTCAGGGGCGGTTGCACTACCTAGTCTCGCTCGGAAACTGAGCCCAAGCGGTGCCACCGCCTGCCTAGGGCGGTTGCACCGCCCAGCTTTCTTGGGAGACCCTCTCCTGGGCAGTGCCACCGTCGACCCTGGCGGTGCCACCGCCTAGCAGGAATTTTGGTCCGAATGGGTTGATCCATTCGACCCAATTGGGTCTATCAAGGGCCCAATTGCCCCCAGATTAAGTTAATGAGATCACCTCACATTCCTAACTTAATCTACATACTAACTATGACATTTCTTAAGACATTTACTACAGCTTGCTCCGGTGCGTCAATCGCTTCTTCCAGCGAGCTTTCAACGAACATCCGACGAACCTTCGGCGATGCTCCAACGGACTTCCAGCAAACTCTTGGACTTGCGACGATCTACTTGGCGAGTTCCTATGAGCTTCCTTTGTCAAGCTCCTGGACTTCTCAGATTTGTTCCCGTAGAACCTCCGACGACCGTCCGGACTTCCGTCGAACTCTCGAACTCCCAACGTGATCATAGTCTTGACTCCGGCGCAACTCCTGCTGCATGTCTTACTTTCATCGTAGTTAATCCTGCACACTTATCTCAACATATGGATTAGATAATAAATGATAATTGACTTCATCATCAAAATCCGAAATTTAACACCGGTGACCTTGACGCAGGAGGAATCTGAAAGTGGATGTAGGTAACGTTGACCGAACCACTCTAAATTCTGGTTTGCATTTCATTTTGAGCAATTTACTTTAACTACAAATCATTTCATAGCAAACTGCTTCTCCTCCTCATCTTACTTTTACTATGCTTACGCTCTCATACATTTCAAGTTGCTATCTTTCCAAATCGGTTTTCATATAATGTACGAAATATTTTATGAAACCGAAGAATTTTTCGCTACACTAAATCACTCTTAGTGCCGCTCTTGATCCTAATAGTAATCTTGTGTGAACTCCTCTCAAAGTTCTAAGTGTTAGAATAGTTTGAGAGAGGAGTGAATGAGGGTGTAAGGGTTATCTCCTAAACCCGGTAAAAGGAGAATCGAGTTATAAAAGGTGGTTAGTCTTTGCCTATTGAAGGAAGACCGATAGTGGATGCCGGTGGCCTCGACGGAAGACGAATCGATGGAGTGGATGTAGGTCATGATGATCGAACCACTATAAAATCTGGTTTGCATTTACTTCTTGCAATTTACATTAACTACAAACTTCCTTTAATACATTTACGAACACGCTTTCAATCTAAGCATATTTTCAAAATTGGTTTTAATCGTACAAAGAGTTTTTCTTAAACTGACGATTTTATCGCTGCACTAATTCACCCCCCCCCTCTTAATGCCAACTCGTTCCTAACAGTTGATATCAAAGTCAGGTTTTTCTCATTTGGTTTAACACCCAAGAGAAATGGCTCTTTTCGGCTTTCAAGAGGGTCACTCTCTTATTCGTCCTACCATGTTCAATGAGACGGACTACAAATATTGGAAAACTCGAATGAGAGTTTTCTTACTTTCGTTGGACTTGGATTTATGGAATATTATCGAAAGTGGTTTTCAAATATCTTATACTCCAATGAAAGAATAGAATGATTTGGAAAAGAAAACTTTCCCTTAAATGCTAGAGTTATGAACGCTCTATTTTACGCTTTAGATAAAATTGAGTTTAATTGGGTTTCTACTTGCAAAAAAGCTTTCGATATATGGCACACTCTTGAAATCACACACAAAGGTACTACTAGAGTTAAAGATTGTAAAGTCAATATTTTAATGCATGATTTTGAACTATTTCGAATGAAGCCGAGCGAAACCATTGTTGACATGTACACCCGTTTGATGGATGTCGTCAATGGTTTAAAAGCTCTTGGTAAAACTTTTTTAAATTTTGAACTTATTAGTAAAGTTTTACGATCACTTTCTAAAAATTAGAATTCGAAAGTAACGACTATTCAAGAATAAAAAAATTTGAATACTTTTTTTATCGAAGAACTTATCGGGTCTTTAATAACCTACGAAATGACCAATGTAGCACAAAACGAACTTGAGAATAACCTTCCAAAGAACATGAAGGATTTCGGACTAAGAACAATCGAAGACTACTCGAGCATAAGTTAAGTGATGGTGAACTTGAACTCCTCACTATGAAATTTAAAAAGTTCACTAAACAAGAATTAAAAAATAAAAATAAAATTAAAAATAAGAAGAAGAGAGCACTCAAAGTGATTTGGGATGAAGCAAATGCATCCGAAGATGAGGAACAAACCGATGAGGTAAACAACTCAAAGTGGCGAACTTTACTTTGGTGACTCTCGTCAATGAGGTAAACAACTCAAACGAAACTCCTTTAGTTTACTTTAAAATTACATAATGCTTTTCATGAGTTATTGTTAATTTAGTTTAATTATTTTTATTAAAAATAACATGTTTAATAATATAATAAAAATACTAAAAAAAATTGGGATCATACTTATCTTTCTAGTAATTTTGAAAATGATCATGAAAATTACATATTTTATGATAAATGAACAAAAATGTTATACTTAAATCTAATACTTAAGATAAATCCTATGTATGTTTTAAAAAGCAATAATGTATATCATGATGATTTTCGTATTGATTTTCGATTTTGTTTGGAAATGCCTTATGCTCAATGAACCCATGATTGATGAATACACTTTATGTTTAATGATTTCTTTAGCTTGTATGCCTTATCATGATGAATGTTTTGAAAATAAATGTTTGTATCATACTTGATGATTTTTATACATGAGAACTTGAAGTAATGATTTGAATACATTTTTCGATCTTGATGATTTTTTATCTTTCTGTTTTAAACGTTGATGCATGGTTTTGACATAAGAACAAATATTTGGCCATGCTAATATAAAGTCAATCACACAAATTGAAACTAAAGAAGTTTAGATATCTTTAAGAATCATTCAACATTATGTTCAACGAAACCATGCTTGAAGTCTTAATGAAAATGTAATGATGATTTGAAAGAATGCTTAACGAGTTTATATTTCGAACTTATGCATGATAATTTTTGCGATCTTTTGAAAGTTTTTTTTTTTTGGTGTTAATGAATGATGCATGGATTTGAAAGAAAAGAACATGCATGTATGAAATCAATCAATAAGTTGAAACAAAAGGAGGAAAGCATTTTTTTTTTAAATTTCCTTTTTCCCTATCTTATCGAATTTTCACTAAGAGACCAATAAAATTATTTATGCCATTTTGAATCTCTTGAAAGAAATGTTAAGATTTTGATGATTTTGATAATTTGAATTTGAATGAGTTTTTATCAAAATCATGATCTTGGTTTCTTGGAATAACTTGAGATTTTTTGAATCATGATCTCTTCTTTGTACTCCTACGATTTTTCTTGGTATTTCACTAAAGAGGAGATTTTCTATATGAATCATAAGATTTCTTATGCATGAATCGAAATCTTTTTCTCCTACGTTTCCTTTTGTGATTTACTAAAGATAATATCTTTTTCAAAATTCATGACTTAAAATTTTATTTGAATATCTTTTATTATTTGATCTCCTAAGATTTCTCTTTGAATATTTAAGAGGAGATTTATTAAAATAAATCATGTCTTTTGGTATTCACATGATCTCATCTTGCATGATATAAATTTTTTTTTTTGTCTTTGTATAATTCCTTGTATTCTTGAAGTATATCTCATCACCTAATTCTTCTTGATATTTTTCGTGTGATAATATGAATGCATAAAATACTTATGATATTATTTTGATGCTCTAAAATGATATAAATTTGCTAGCTTAAGAGTATCATGTATGATCTAATGAATGATTTATTTTTAGTAACATGCATAGAGTAAGGATGATAAGTAAAGTTTTAAAATTGTGCATGTTGTAAATTGAAACTATAATGATGCACAAACATATTGAAATAAGATTGATACTTTACCTTTGTCATGATATGAAGATTGATAAAAAGAGAAAAAAATTATAACATTATATTCTTCCCTCCTATTATAACAAAATTTTGCTAGCTTGCATACTTCAAGAAGAAGAAAAAATCTTGCTCATCTCAAAAGATGCAAATATCTTGCCAATTTTCATATATGTAAAATTTGCTAGCTCACAAATTGTAAGGAGAAAAACTTGCTTCCTTGCTTGCACATCTAAAGAGAAGCAAAAATTACAAACGTACATATCACAAAAAGAAGCGATATTTATAGGCCTCAAGTTGATTCAAACTTGGAGTCTAAAAATATCTCATCCCGGGTTTCCTAGGTACAGGTGGTACCACCGCTTGTGCTGGGCGGTACCATCACCAGTGTCAGTCTGACATTGGGTGGTACCACCACCTGATAGGGGCGGAAGCATCGCTGGCAGCATTTGCTGCCAGTGATACCACTACCCAAACCACTTGAGAGATTGAGTCTCCCAGGTGGTGCCACCGTCGGCCAAGGATTCAACATCTTGGTTGGGCTTGAATTCGGCCCAAACTAGCCCAACTTCAGGCCTAGTTGGCCCCTAATAGAGTTGATGGGATTACCTCCTAATCCCAACTTCAATTATGTGCTAACTATGATTCCTAAGACATATTCTAAGCATTCTAGTTCTAGTACGTCAATTGCTCTTCCGGCGAGATTCCGGAGATCTTCCGACAAACTTCTGACGATCTCTCGGTAATGTTCCGACGGATTCCCAGCAAACTCCTAGACTTCATGACGATCTTCTTGGTGAGTTCCAATGAGCTTCTTTGGCAAGCTCCTAGACTTCTCGGTTGGTTCCAGCAGAACTTTCGACGAACGTCTGGACTTCCGACGAACTCTCGAACTCCTAATGAAATCACGTTCTTGACTCTGGGACTTCATTTTGCTTTATGCCTTGCTATCATAGTTAATTCTGCACATATAAAAACACACTATGATCTAGACAATTATTACTAAACACATATCATGTCGTTCGGTATGTCATTGGTCCATCGACGCTTCGTCCGATTCTTCGGCGCATTGTCCTCTCTTGTAGCCTATTGCCTAATCAGCTAGTTGACCTCTACAACTCCGATATCCTTAGTGCAATATCCGCTTTTCTTGGCCCGATGCCCAAATCTGTGGCCCGAAGTCTTTTGTCAATACGTCGACCGATCCTCCAACCTGACGTCTAATCTTCTAACATGTTTTCCTTTGGCCCAACATGATTCTTCATGCTTTAATTGTCTCTCCCTGATCGAAGCATCCTACATCACTCAAAACGCAGATCAAATCATAAACACTTATCAGTTGATTTCATCATCAAAATCCGAGATTCAACAATCTTCCCTTTTTTTATGATAACAACCAATTGATGATGGAGTTAACCTTAACTCCCCCTATCAATATACCATATTGATAGAACCTTGAATTCAAGCTAAATTCAAGTCATTGTAAATTTCATCATGAATATTTGCAACACATCATCATGCATAACATGATCATACTTCTCCCCCTTTGTCATCAACAAAAAGGAGAAGTTCCAACTATCAAGTGTTTGAGATATAAGTTCAAATCATTGCATAAAAAACATATTATCAAGTTTTATCATCATGCAATTTGTAAGCTAGAAAATTTAGCAAGTGTTACAACATGCAAGCTATTAAGTTTTAGATATGCAAGATAGTAAAAGAGCAAGTTTACAACATACAAGCTAGCAAAAATTTCGAAAGCAAATGCAAGATAGCTTTCTTGTTGAAGCGTGTAATCTAGCGATTCTTGCTTCCTATTGCAATGTATAAGTTGCAAGTTTTGCTTCTTAAGATTGGCAAGATAGTGATGTTCAAGATAGCAAGCTCTTTCTTCTCTTTTGAGAAGTGCCATTTTTGCTTTCTTTGCAAAGTACAAGCTTGCAAAATTTTATACTATTTTACAACATTCAAGCTAGCAATTTGGCAAGTGTTACTTCTCTTTGAAGTATGAAGGCTAGCAAGTTTTTAAAAAATAATGCAAGATAACAAGTTAGCTAGATACAATGTTTTACATGAAGAAAGCTACATGAAGTACATTTGCATCTTCTATTTGTTAGGATCAAGAGCGGCACTAAGAGGGGGGTGAATTAGTGCAGCAAAAAACTTTCGTAATTTCAAAAAATTATTCGTTTCATTTAAAATAGATTCCGATGAAAATGGTTTCGATTCAATCTGTTTCAGAGAGAAGTTGAACTTGAAAGCTTTCGTAAAAGTACAAGAGAAGATTATAGAGATTTGCAGTAATATAAATTGCACAAATGAAAAGCAAACCAGAATTTAGAGTGGTTCGGTCAATGTGATCTACATCCACTTTCGGATTTCTCCTCCGATGAGGTCACCGGCATCCACTAAAGGCCTTCCTTTAATAGGCGAAGACCAACCACCTCTTTATAACGCTTCTCCTTTTCTCGGGTTTAGGAGAGAACCCTTACAAGTCTTACACGTCTCTTGAATGATTTCAAAACTTAGGAAGGGAGGAGGAGGACTCTAGCACTTTGTTTACAATACTTTTACACCCCAATTACTCAAGATTATCTCAATACTTTCGTACCCTTTAATGTAGAAAAGGGTGGGGTTTTTATAGGCTCCAATAGATTGAAAATTGGAGCTTAAAAGTGTCATATCCCTGGATTTTGGGGTACTGACGCTACCACCGCCCAAACCACCTAGCACTAGGCGGTACCACTACCCATACTGGGTGGTACCACCGCCTAGACCACCTGGCATTGGGCAGGACCACCGCCCATACTGTGGGGTACCACCGCCTAGACTACCTAGGAGACTGAGTCTCCCAAGCAGTGCCACCGCCGACTAGGCTTTCAGGTGCTGAATGGGCTGGTCAATCTGACCCATTTCAGCCCTATTAAGGGCCCAGTTGGCCCCTAATTAAGTTAGTGGGATTACCTCTCAATCCTAACTTAATCCATGTGCTAACTACAATAAGTATAACATAATCATAGCACTTCTTGTTCCGGTATTTCAATTGCTCTTCCGACGAGCTTCCAGCGAACTTCCGACGAACATTCGACAAACTCTCGGCAATATTCCGGTGGACTCCCAGCAAGCTCCTAGATTTTACGATGATCTTCTTGGCGAGTTCCAGTGAGCTTCTTTGGCAAGCTTCTGGACTTCTCGGTTGGTTTTGGCAGAACTTCCGACGAACGTCTGGACTTCCGATGAACTCTTGAACTTCCAACAAGATCTCGATCATGACTCTAGCACAATACTTACTTTATGTCTTACTGCTATCATAGTTAATCCTGCACACTTTTCTCAACATATAGATTAGATCAAACGATACACAATTGACTTCATCATCAAAATTCGAGATTCAACAATCTTCCCCTTTTTTATGATGACAATCAATTGATGACGAAGTTAACATTAACTCCCCTATCTATATGCCATACTTGAGAAAATACATTTTTGAATTCAAGTATCAACCTGATAAGTTAAGTTCATTAAACTTATCAACATGCACATCATGATTCCTATCATGATATAATATTCTCAAAATGATGTTAAGGCATGACATCCATTTTCAAGTTTTGATATTTCAAATATGAAGGATAATAAAGATAGCTATTCATCATTTTATGGCAATATATCAATTTCAAAATAGCAAGTTTAAGTTTTAGATATCTTATCATAATGAAAAAAATTTATCAAGCAAACATTTCAAGTATATATAATGAAATACATTGCATTCATTTGTCATCAAGTTACCACATTTTGGTATTATTTCTCCCCCTTTGTCATTAACAAAAAGAGGAACAATTCAACGATGCAAGTGTCATAAAATAATTCAAACAAGTTTCACAATCAAAAGTTCTCATCGTTAAATGTTATCAACATTAAAGCAAGATTCCATCTACTTTTCCCTTTTATTACCAAAACTTTGTATGAAGAAGGAAAGTAAGGAGGGAATCCATCAAGAACTATATTTGTGACATGATTTGAAAAATTTTTCATTAAAACATGCTTTAATCAAAGAGAAGTTATTCATGAAAAGGATCATACACAATCATATCCCCATTTTTGCAAGTGATTATCATATACTAAAATTTATCTTTCAAAGATCAAGATATTAATTTATAACATTCATTTTGCTTGAGAAGAATAAGGAGAGGAGTGTCATATGAAAAAGAAATTCATTAGTCAAATCCATTTCTCATTAAAAATTCACAAGAGATAAACCCGTGAGAGATGCATTTGTCAATATGTTCAATGAGTGAACGGACTAAGTGTATCAAACATCATTACATGATGGAGCAAGGGTATCGAATAAACTTCATAAATCCATGAAAGCTCCATACATGAAGTACATAAAGATAGTCCAAAAAAATATATATATAACAACTCATGCATTCGGACATTTTAACATGCCTATTTCTCTTCTAATGAAATCAAATTGTTCTTCACTTAAAGGTTTTGTAAAGATGTTAGCTAATTGATTTTTTGTATCTATAAACTCTAAGATTATATCATGATTATTGATATAATATTGTATAAAGTGATGCCTAATATCAATATGTTTAGTTCTAGAGTGTTGAATGAGATTTTTTGTTAAACATATTATACTTGTGTTATCACATTTTATGGGAATATTTTTAAGATGAATATTATAATCCTCTAAAGTGTTTTTCATCCACACAACTTGTGCACAACATGCACTAGCTACAATGTACTCAACTTTGGTTGTAGATAGTGCAATCTAGTTTTGTTTCTTGGAAGACCAAGAAACAAGTGCGTATCCTAAAAATTAACATATTCCGGATGTACTTTTTCTATCCAATCTGCATCCAACAAAATCCACATCAGCATAAGTAATTAGTTTAAAGTTCTCATATTTTGGATACCATAATCCTAGATTTGTGGTTCCTTTAAGATATCTAAGTATTCTCTTAACTACTTTAAGATGAGATATCTTAGGATTAGATTGAAACCTAATACAAAGTTCTACACTAAATATGATATCCGGTCTAGTTGCGGTGAGGTATAGTAAACTTTCTATCATACCCCTATAAGCTTTTTGATCAAAGCTTTCTCTACTTTCATCAATGTATAACTTAGTGGAGGTGCTCATAGGAGTGTTGATAGCTTTTGAGCTATCCATTTTAAACCTTTTTAGCAAATCTAAAGCATACTTTGTTTGACTAAGAAAAATACCATTACTTAGTTGTTTGATTTGTAGGCCTAAAAGAAAGTTAATTCCCCCATCAAACTTATTTCAAATTCAAGACTCATATTTTTAGCAAATGACTCACATAGAGATTCATTCATGGAACTGAAAATAATATCATCAACATAAATTTGAACAATAAGAAAATTATTTTCAAAATTTTTGATAAATAATATAGTATCGACCTTGCCTTTAGAGAAATTATTTAGAATAAGAAAAGAGCTAAGTCTCTTATACTAAGCCCTTGGGACTTGTTTTAAACCATAGAGAGCTTTAGTGAATTTAAACACATGATTAGGGAGATTATCATTCTCAAATCTGGGAGGTTATACAACATAAACTTCTTCAGAAATTAAGCCATTAAGAAAAGTACTTTTAACATTCATTTGAAACAACTTAAAATTATTACTACTAGCATAGGCAAGGAGCATCCTTATGGCTTCTAATTGTGCCATAGGAGTGAAGGTCTCTTCATAATCGATACCTTTTTCTTGGTTGAAACCTTTAGCCACTAATCTAGCCTTGTTTCTAATCATGATACTAAGTTCATCTTGCTTATTTCTAAAGACCCATTTAGTACCAATAACTGAATGGTCATTTGGTCTAGGAATAAGCTTCTATACCCCATTTCTCTCAAATAGATTCAACTCTTCTTACATTACGATAACCCATGAATCATCTTTCAAGGCTTCGTCAATGCATTTTGGTTTAATTTGGGAGAAAAAAGCGGCATTGACACAAAAATTCTTAAGAGAAGAACGAGTTTAAACCCCTTTTGATGTGTCTCCTATGATTAGCTCCTTAGGATGAGCATACTTTCAATCCTTCGGTAAGGATATTTCGGAAAAAGATGCATCCAAGTTGCTAGATGGAGAAAGGGTTTTATTTAAATTCAAAGCATCAAAATTAACTTCATCATCAAAATTATTTTTCTTAACTTTAGAAACTTCATTAAAAACAACACGAACGGATTCTTCTATAATCAAAGTTCTTTTGTTAAAGATACGAAATGCTTTAGAAACAAAATAATAGCCAAGAAAAATCCTTTCAATGGATTTTGTATCAAATTTTTCTAAGGCATCTTTTTCATTCAAGATAAAACACTTACACCCAAAAACTTTAAAATATGAAACATTGGGTTTTTTGTTGTTCCACAACTCATAAGGAGTTTTGGCAAGCAATGGTCTTACTAGAATTCTATTCATGATATAACATGCCTATTTACGGCTTCGGCCCAAAAATATTTTGGTAGGTTATGTTCGTTTAACATTGTTCTAGCCATTTCTTGTAAGTTTCTATTCTTTCTTTCTACTACATTTTGTTGAGGATTTCTTGGAGTAGAGAAGTTACGGTTGTATCCATTAGATTCACAAAATTCTTGGAAATCATGGTTTTAAAATTCACTACGGTGATCACTTCGAATTGACGAAATCATAAAACCCTTTTCATTTTGAACAAGTTTACAAATCTTTGAGAAATACCTAAAGTATTCATTTTTGTGTGTCAAAAAATAAGTCCATATGTATCTACTATAATCATCCACAATGACAAATGTATATTTGCTACCTCCTAGGCTTGATATAGAAATTGGTTCAAACAAGTCCATATGGATCAATTGCAAAGGTCTAGAGGTGCTTATTTGGTTATTAGTTTTGAAGTTACCTTTTATTTATTTTTCTAGTTGACATGCATCAAACACATTATCTTTGATGAACTTGATATGAGGAATTCCTCTTACAAGTTCTTTAGATGAAATTTGAGAGATTAGTTTCATGTTAGTATGACCTAATCTCCTATGACAAAGCCAAGCATCGTCATTCAAAATCGAAAAACATATTTCATTGCATAGATCATTAATGTCGATAGTGTGTACATTATTTTATTTTAAGACAATCATAGATGTGTTTTTGTATGGTTTTTCAATAATGCAAGCATTGTATTCAAATCTAATAATGTATTCTTTATCACACAATTGACTAATACTTAAGAGATTATGCTTTAAGCTATCAACTAGCAACACATCTTCAATAAAAAAGTTGGATGTGTTATCTATAGTTCCTTTGCTAATGATTTTATCCTTGTTGTTGTCTCCGAAGGTGACATATCCTTCGTCTAGGCTAGTGAGTTTAGATAATTAAGATGGATCTTGTAATATCCCATTAGTCCCACATCGGAAGTGGGGAATGTGTGTGATTAGCTTATAAGGGCCTGATGAGTGTACTACGTTACCTCCCGCTTAAGCATTTTGGTCCGTGGTTGCAAGGACCAAAATGGAGTTATTGGCCAGTTAGCTCATCAGACCCGGGTCATGACATTTGGTATCAGAGCCGACCTAGCATTTGGGCAGGGTGAGAGGGATCGAGTAGGAAAGGGCTACCCGTGGATGGAGTCAGAGAACTCATCACGGCGTGGAGCCACCATCGAAGTTAAACCTCACATGCACTATGCTAGGGTTCGATCTGGTTATGTCGGCCTTGACGAGGACGTCAAGCTAATTGAGTTGGGGATAATGTAATATCCCATTAGTCCCACATGGGAAGTGGGGAATGTGTGTGATTAGCTTATAAGGGCCCGATGAGTGTACCACGTTACCTCCCGCTTAAGCATTTTGGTCCGCGGGTTGCAAGGACCAAAATGGAGTTATTGGCTAGTTAGCTCATCGGACCCGGTCATGACATTTGGTATCAGAGCCGACCTAGCATTTGGGCAGGTGAGAGGGCTCGAGTAGGAAAGGGCTACCCGTGGATGGAGTCGAGAGAACTCATCACGCGTGGAGTGGAGCCACCATCGAAGTTAAACCTCACATGCACTATGCTAGGGTTCGATCTGGGTTATGTCTGGCCTTGACGAGGACGTCAAGCTAATTGAGTTGGGGATAATGTAATATCCCATTAGTCCCACATCGGAAGTGGGGAATGTGTGTGATTAGCTTATAAGGGCCTGATGAGTGTACTACGTTACCTCCCGCTTAAGCATTTTGGTCCGTGGTTGCAAGGACCAAAATGGAGTTATTGGCCAGTTAGCTCATCAGACCCGGGTCATGACAGATCTCTGGTCATATGCCTTAAGCAACCACTATCAAAGTACCATCTCTTGCTCTTAGCTTGTGATGGTATATGTTTCTACAAAAAAGGATGAGCTTTAGGTACCCATTTGACCTTGAGTGCCTCAAAAATCGATTGGCTTACCTTATCATTTTGCATGGAGTTTTTTATGGTTCCTTTAGGAACTCAAATCAATTTGTGTGGACTACACTTCTTAAACGGACAATGATAAGCTACATGTCCAAGTTTGCATTAAAAGTTACATTTCTTTTGGGGTGAAATATGCAAGATAGGGCCTTTAACAAAGATGGTTGGATTTTGGTGAGAGCTACTCACAAATCCGATTCCACTTCTTTTATGAACGTGACCCTTATTGGCAAGGATCATGTTTAAGGATTTGCTACCAACCTCAAATTTTTCTAAGGTTTCTTTGACTAGCAAGTTTTCCTTTCTAAGTGTTTCTACTTAATGGCATATCGTACATGGAGCTAAACTATCATTGTGCTCAACTTTTAATCTATCAAAATCACTAACAAGAGAAGCATGCTCTTTTTTCAATAATTTATATTTTTTACTAATTAATTTATATTCATCAAATAAATCATGAAAAATATTTAATAGTTCATCAAATGATAAATTTGTATTGATTGAACTTGTTACCTCATCTCCAATAGCCATTAGTGAATAGTGAGCAACTTGCTCGGTATTGGTTAGCTCCTCTTCTTCGGATACACTTGAGTTATCCCATGTTGCTTTGAGAGCCTTCTTCTTTGGTTGCCTCCTCTTTGCTTAGGGACATTTACTCTTGAAGTTTCCCAGTTTCTTGCATTCATAACATATCACTTGTTCTTTCTTAGATTCAAATTTATTTTTAGTATCATTTTTAAATTTATTTCTTTTTATGAATCTTTTGAACTTCTTTGTTAAGAGTGTCACGTCATCATCAAAGTCCTCATCACTTGAGTTTTCTTTCAAGTGGTCTTCTTATGTTCTCAGTGCCATATCCTTTTTGTTCTTTGGAAGGGTGTCATCAAACTCTTCATGAGCTTTACATGTCATTTCATAGGTCATTAGTGACCCAATTAGTTCTTTAAGAGAAAAATTATTTAAATCTTTGGCCTCTTGAATAGCCGTGACTTTAGGGTCCCAACTCTTTGGAAGGGATCTTAAAACTTTATTAACGAGTTCAAAATTCGAGAAACCTTTACCAAGTCCTTTTAGACTATTGATGACATCCGTAAATCGGGTGTACATGTCTTCAATAGTCTCACTCGGTTTCATCCGAAATAATTCATAAGTGTGCACTAAAAGATTAATATTCGACTCCATCACTCTACTAGTGCCTTCATGAGTCATTTCGAGTGTGTGCCAAATGTCAAAAGCCGTTTCACAAATCGATACTCGATTAAACTCTTTTTATCTAATGCACAAAATAAGGCATTTATAGCCTTTGCGTTTAAAGCAAAAGTCTTCTTCTCCAACTCATTCCAATCATTCATTGAAAGAGAAGACTTTTGAAAGCCATTTTCTATAATATTCCATAATTCGAAATCCATTGAAATTAGGAAGATCCTCATTCTAGTCTTCCAATATGTGTAATCCGTCCCATTGAACATGGGCAGACGTGTAATTGAATGACCCTCTAGGTTGCCGGCAAATGTCATCTCTCTTAGGTTTAAAACCAAATGAGAGTGAACCTTGCTCTAATACCAATTATTAGGATCAAGAGCGGTACTAAGAGGGGAGGTGAATTAGTGTAGTGGAAAACTTTCATAATTTCATAAAATTATTGATTTTATTTAAAACCGATTTCGATGAAAATGGTTTCGATTCAATCTGTTTCGGAGAGAAGTTAAACTTGAAAGCTTTCATAAAAGTACAAGAGAGGATTATGGAGATTTACAATAATGTAAATTACACAAAAGCAAACCAGAATTTAGAGTGGTTTGGTCAATGCGAACTACATCCACTTTCGGATTCCTCCTCCGACGAGGTCACCGGCATCCACTAAAGGCCTTATTTCAATAGGCGAAGACCAACCACTTTTTATAGCACTTCTCCTTTTCTCGAGTTTAGGAGAGAACCCTTACAAGTCTCACACCTCTGTTGAATAATTTCAAAACTTAGGAATGAAGGAGGAGGACTTTAGCACTTTATTTACAATACTTTTACACCCTAATTACTCAAGATTACCTCAATACTTTCGTGCCCTTTCATGCAGAAAAGGGTGGGATTTTTATAGGCTCCAATGGATTCAAAATTGAGTCTAAAAGTGTCCCATCCTCGGATTTCGGGGTACTGATTGTACCACCGCCCATATGGGCGGTATCATGGCCTGTCACCTGACATTGGGTGGTACCATTGCCCAGACCACCTAGCACTGGGCAGTACCACCGCCCATACCACCTGGGAGATTGAGTCTCCCAAGCGGTAACACCGTCGGCTAGGCTTTTAGGTGCTGAATGGGCTGCTCAATCCGGCCCATTTCAGCCCTGTTAAGGGCCTAGTTGGCCCCTAATTAAGTTAGTGGGATTACCTCCCAATCCTAACTTAAACTATATGCTAACTACAATAGCTAAAACATAATCATAGCATTTCTTGTTTTGGTGTTTTAATTGCTCTTCCGGCGAGCTTCCGGTAAACATCCGACGAACTCTCAGCAATGTTTCGGTGGACTCTTGGCAAGCTCTTAGACTTTACGATGATCTTCTTGGCGAGTTCCAGTAAACTTCTTTGGCAAGCTTATGGACTTCTCAATCAGTTCCGGTAGAACTTCCGATGAACATCCGGACTTCTGATGAACTTTTGAACTCCCAACGAGATCTCGATCATGACTTCAGCATAATACTTGCTTTATAGTTTAATGCTATTGTAGTTAATCCTACACACTTTTCTCAACATATAGATTAGATTAAATGATACACAATTGACTTCATCATCAAAATATGAGATTCAACACACTTTAGATGTGCAAGCAAGCAAGCAAGTTTTTGCATCTTCTTGACTTGTGCAAGCTAGCTAGCTATCTCCCCCTTTGTCATTGTCAAAAAGAAGGGAAGAATATAATTTTGTGTCACTTTTTTTATTTACAATAATTTTCAAAGCATGACAAAAATAAAGTATCAATCTTATTTCAATATGTTTGTGCATCATTATGGTTTTAGTTTATAACATGCATAATTTCAAAACTTTGCATATGGTATCCTTACTTCATGCATGACATAAATAAATCAATCACCATAGGCATATCATATATGATATTCATGCATTCATGATACATCATTTTGGCAACAAATCATAGCATTTCAAATCATGATGGTATCTAAATGTCAAATTATATTACATCCTATCATGCATGATCATAACTTCTCATTTGTTTGCATCAACATAAATTCATGAGTATTTCATGCATAATTTCATATCATCATATGAAAAATACCAAGAGAATTTTGGTGATGAGATATACAAATCATGAAGACAAATTATGAATATCATGAGACATATTATGATTCTTTTTTGATAACTTAAATAGCGAAAAGAAAGAATTATAGTAGACAATCTTGATTTATAAAAAGAATTTTCAAGTTATAATTCCGAGAAATCAAGAGAAACCATGATTAGCTTTAATGTATCTCCTCTTAAATAATTAGCGAAAAGAATTCTTAGGAAATCATATGATAAAAGATATTCAAATGAAATTTTAAGTCATGAATTTCAAAAAAGATATTCTTTTTAGTAAATCACTAGAGGAAACGTAGGAGAAAAAGATTTCAATTCATGCATAAGAAATCTTATGATTCATATAGAAAAATCTCATCTTTAGTAAAATACCAAGAAAAATCGTAGGAGTACAAAGAAGAGATCTTGATTAAAAAAAAAACTCAAGTAATTCCAATAGACCAAGATCATGATTTTGATAAAACTTATTCAAATTCAGATCATCAAAATCACAACATTTCTTTCAAGAGATTCAAAATGACATAAATAATTTTATTGATCTCTTAGTAAAAAATCGATAAGGTAGGGATTGAGAAGTTTTCAAGAAAAATGCTTTCCTCTTTTTGTTTCAACTTATTGATTGATTTCATACATGTATGTTCTTTTCTTTTATGCCAAATCCATGCATCATTCATTAACACCAAAAAAGAACTTTCAAAAGATCACAAAAACTATCATGCATAAGTTCGAAATATAAAATCATTATTTCTTCAAATCATCATGCTTAATTAAATATAAATTTGTCAAGCATGATACTTACATTATTTCATATAAGCATGCCTTTGTTATTTATGCCAAATCAATACATGTATCCTTTTTAAAACCGAAAAAGCTACTTTCATTATAGTAAAAATCGATAATCCATAAATCGCAAGAATCATCATGCATAATTTCGAAAGATAAACTCATTAAGCATGATATTAATTCAAATCAAACATGATTTCATAAGATATTTTTAATTAAAAATCATTTTGTTTGTTTATCATAAAACATACAATTTTCATGATTATTTTTAAAATCACTAGAAAGGTAAGCATGATCCAATTTTATTTTTGCATTTTCATTAAATATGCAATTCAAAACTATATATATATTTTTTCTAAACTAATTTAAGAACAACTCATGAAAAGCATTATGTAATTTCGAAATAAATTAAAGGAGTTTCGTTTGAGTTGTTTACCTCATTGTCGAATGCCATTAAGGTGTAGTTTGTTATCTTGCCTTTGTTGATTTTCTTCTTGTCTTCGGATGAGCTCAATTTGTCCAAAGTAACCTTCTTCTTCTTTTTAAGTTCATTTTTAATTTTCGATTCTTATTTTAAAAATTTCATGAGGAGTTCAAGTTCACCATCACTTGAGCTTATGCTCGAGTGGTCTTCAATTGTTCTAAGTTTGAAATCTTTTCTATTCTTTGGAAGGTAGTTCTCAAGTTCTTTACGTGCATTACACATCATTTTATAGGTCATCAAAGACCCAATAAGTTCTTCAATTGGAAAATGGTTTAAGTTCTTTGATTCTTGTATTATCGTTATTTTCAAATCCCAATTTTTAGAAAGTGATCGTAAAATCTTATTAATGAGTTCAAAATCTAAAAAACTTCTACCAAGTGCTTTTAAACCATTGACAACATCCGTAAAACAGGTGTACATGTTAACAACGGTTTTGCTTGGCTTTATTCGAAAAGTTCAAAATCATGCATTAAATGATTTATCTTAGAATCTTTTACTCTACTAGTGCCTTCGTGTGTGATTTTAAGAGTGTGTCATATATCAAAAGCCATTTCGCACATAGAAATTCGATTAAATTTGTTTTTGTCTAAGGTAAAAAAATAGAGCGTTCATAGCTCTAGCATTTAAAGAAAATGTCTTCTTTTCTAAATCATTCCAATGGTTCATTGGAAGAGATGACCTTTGAAAACCGCTTTTGACAATATTTCATAAATTCAAGTCCAACGAAAGTAAGAAAACTCTCATTCAAGTTTTCCAATATATATAGTCCATCCCATTGAACAAGGGAGGATGGATGAAAGAGTGACCCTCTTGAAAGCCGAAAAGAGCTATTTCTATTTGGGTGTTAAACCAAATATAAAAAACGAGGCTCTGATACCAACTGTTAACTATAAGTCGGCACTAAGAGAGAGGGGGGGGGTTAATTAGTTCAGCGGTAAAAATCACGTCGGTTTTGAAAATCTCTTCGTTTCATTGAAATACGATTTTGGAAACTTGAAAGCGTATGCGAGTGTAGGCGTAATAAAAGCACAGTAATGAGGAGAGGTAGTTTGCTATAAAAGTAAATTGTTTAATGTAAAGGCAAACCATATTTTTATAGTGGTTCGATCGTCGTGACCTACATCTACTCCACCGATTCCTCTTCCGTCGAGGCCATCGGCATATACTATCGGTCTTCCTTCAATAGACGAAGACCAACCACCTTTTACAACTCGATTCTCCTTTACCGAGTTTAGGAGATAACTCTTACACCCCACTTACTCCTCTCTCAAACTATTCTAACACTTAGAACTTTTGAGAGGAGTTCACACAAGATTGCATCAGCGTTTCTTTCTATTTTTACTCTCAAGTCTTGTGTGTCTTAACCTGGGATGAGAGGGGTATTTATAGGCCTCAAGTTGATTCAAACTTGGAGCCTAAAAACATATCATCTCGGGTTTCCTAGGTATGGGCGGTACCATCGCCAGTGTTAGTATGATATTGGGTGGTACCATTGTCTAGTCTGGGTGGTACCATCGCTTGATAGAGCTCGGAGATCGAGCATTGGCGATACCATCGCCTGATAGGGGTGGTACCACTGGTAGCAGCATTTGCTGCCGATGGTACCATGGCCCAGACCACCTGGGAGACTGAGTCTCCCAGGCGGTGCCACCGCCGGCCAGGGTTTCAACATTCTGGTTGAGCCTTGAATCTGGCCCAAACTAGCCCAACTTTGGGCCCAATTGGCCCCAAACAGAGTTGATGGGCTTACCTCCCAATCCCAACTCCAATTATAAGCTAACTACGATTCCTAAGATATATTCTAAGCATTCTAGTTCCGGTACGTCAATTGCTCCTCCGGCGAGCTTCCGGTGATCATCCGGCGAACTTCCGACGATCTCTCGGTAATGTTCCGGCGGACTCCCGGCAAGCTCCTGGACTTCACAACAATCTTCTTGGTGAGTTCCGATGAGGTTCTTTGGCAAGCTCCTAGACTTCTCGGTTGGTTCCGGCAGAACTTCCGACGAATGTCCGGACTTCCGACGAACTCTCGAACTCCCAACGAAATCGTGTTCTTGACTTTAAGACTTCATTTTGCTTTATGCCTTGCTATCGTAGTTAATTCTACACACATAAAAACACACTACAATCTAGACAATTATTACCAAGCACGAATCATGTCGTCCAGCATGTCATTGGTCCATCAACACTTTATCAGATTCTTTGGCGCATCGTCCTCTCTTACGGCCTATTACCTAATCGACCAGTTAACCTCCGCAACTCCGATATCCTTGGAGTAATATATGCTCTTCTTGGCCCGATGCTCGAATCCATAGGTCAAAGCCTTCTGTTGATACGTCGATTGATCCTCCGGCCCGACGTCCAATCATCTAACATGTTTTCCTCCGGCCCAACATGATTCTTTATGCTTTAATTATCTCTCCCCGATCGAAGCATCCTACGTCACTTAAAATACAAATCAAATCATAAATACTTATCAGTTGGTTTCATCATCAAAATATGAGATTCAATAGTGGCTGCACCACGTAGTGCGCACATCACAATAGCAACAACGGTCGCTAGGTGGCCAGTCATGCATCGCAATGGCTGCGCAGGCATGCAGTCAACGGTCGCGCAACGATGGTCGCGCGCAGACAATAGCCACGTGCAGATGCTGGTAGCACCATGGGCATCCCGCACCACCTATGAACACGGTGCCCACGGAAGGCGGCGACTGCACCCCACGTGAAGTCGGCGGCCACCCTCGTGCGTAATGGTGGCTCACGGAGAGGACGCCTGTGAAAGGGCGGTGGCTGTAGATGGTGGTAGCTGTTACCCCCATGGGCATAGGGCATCAGCAACGACCACGCGTGTGCATAGGCCGCACCTAAGCGGCGACCATGCATGGGTAGGCTGTGACCAAGCGGTAGTCGTGCGTGGGCACAGGCCTCACCCAAGCAACGGCCATGCACGGGCAAGAGCTGCGCACTGGCGACGATCACGCGCGGGTAACGCCCAAGCGACGGTCGCGCGCAGGGTGCACCGTGACATGGTAGCCGCACACGCACAAGCAGTGACGGCGCAAACAAGGGTTTGCCTTTTGACATAGTTACAATTTTGCCCTCGAGGCTATGTCTTTAAAATTACAATTCTACCCTTTATATATTTCGTAATTCTAATTTATGTCCTGTCAACATATTTATACTTTTACCCTTATGAAATTGAGAATTTTAATTTATATTCTCAATTATAAAATTGATAAATATGATTTATTATAATTATGATTGAATTTGATCATGATTATTTTTTTATTATTTGATTGGATTTAATTTTTGATTAAAAAATATAAATTATGGTTTAATTTTATAGTTTTCTCATATGAATTATTGATTATATTTTTATATGTGGTAAATAAAATCTAATTATTGTTCTTAGATATTCATTTGGTTATTCATATGCACATATTTTTGAAATTATGAAATAATGTTTATCTTTCATGATTTATATGTTATCATGATTATCATATGAGTTTTTTTTTATTGATTAATGTTTAATAATTATTATAGTTGTTATTCTATTATTGAACTACTTTAGCATAAATCAAGATAAATAAATTTACGAATATTATTTGTAATTTATTTTCATAAGTTTTATCTGGTCGATAGATGCCAAAGTAGCTTTGGATGGTAGACTTATAAGATGTAAATTATAATAAAGGCTTTATCATTTATAGGATATTTTAAACTATATTTTATATTTTTGTATTGGTCCTGCAAAGTGACTTGGACCAATAATCTATAAAAATACATTATGAAATTAGTTCTAAATGATATTAAATAAAATAATATTCCAAATGATAACATGAATCAGGATAAAAAAATTTGGTGAATATTATTTATAATTTATCTTCCTAAGTTTTATCTGACCGGTAGGTACCAAAGTAGCTTGGGATGATTGACTTATGAGATATGAATTACAATAAAGTTTTTATCATTAATGGGATATTTTAGACTATATTTTATCTTTTTGTATTGGTCCTACTGCCACCAAAGTGACCTGGATCAATAATCTATAAAATACATTATGGAATGGATCCTAAATGATATTAAATAAAATACTATTCATGATGACACATATAATTATGAGATTTAGATAATTTCAAAGGAGAATCTATTTTAAATAGTTATTTGATGAGATAGGATGATACTGTTTTAGATATCCTTATAGTTTAGGGTTATATACCCAAAGGTAATAACTGTTGAATCTCGTATTTTGATGATGAAACCAATTGATAATTGTGTTTATGTTTTAATCTGCGTTTTGAGTGACGTAGGATGCTTCGATAAGGATAAGACAACTAAAGCAGGAAAAATCATGTCGTGCCAGAGGAACATGTCAGAAGATTGGACGTCGGGCCGGTGGATCGATCGACGTATCGACAGAAGGCTTTGGGCCGTGGACTTGGGCATCGGGCCAAGAAGAGCGGGTATTGCGCTAAGGATATCGGAGTTGCAGAGTCAACTGGCCGATTGGGCAATAGGCCGCAGGAGAGGACGATGCGCCGAAGAATCAGACGAAGCGTCGAGGGACCAATGACATGCCGGACAACTTAGTTAATTGCTTAGGATTAATTGTCTCGATCGAAGTTTTGTTTTAAGTGTGCAGGATTAACTACGATGAAAGAAAGACATGCAGCAGGAGTTGCGCCGCAGTCAAGACTATGATCACGTTGGGAGTTCGAGAGCTCGACGGAAGTCCGGACGGTCGTCAGAGGTTCTACGGGAACAAATCCGAGAAGTCTAGGAGCTTGCCAAAAAAAGCTCGTCGGAACTCGCCAAGTGGATCGTTGTAAGTCCAGGAGTTTACCGGAAGTTCGTCGGAGCATCGCCGGAGGTTCGTCGGATGTTCGTCGAAAGTTCGCCGGAAGAAGCGATTGACGCATCGAAGCAAGCTGTAGTAAATGTCTTAAGAATTATCGTAGTTAGTATGTAGATTAAGTTAGGAATGGGAGGTGATCCTATTAACTTAATCTAGGGGCAATTGGGCCCTTGACAGACCCAAATTGGGCCGAATGGATCAATCCATTCGGACCAAAATTCTTACTAGGTGGTGGCACCGCCCAAGAGAGGGTCTCCCAGGAAAGCTAGGCGGTGCAACCGCCCCAGGCAGGCGGTGGCACCGCTTGGGCTTAGTCTCCAAGCGAGACTAGGCGGTGCAACTGCCCTTGACAAGTGGTGGCACCGCCAGGGCTCAGTCTCCGAGCGAGACTGGGTGGTGCAACCGCCCCTGTTAGGCGGTGGCACCACCCAGAGGCTCAGTCTCCAAGCTTTGCCAAGCGGTGGCACCGCCCAGAGGCTCAGTCTCCGAGCTCTGCCAGGCGATGCAACCGCCCCAATCAGGCGGTGCAACCGCCAAACCCCAGAATTCCGGGAGATGACAATTTTGAGCTTGGAATTCAAACTGGTTTGGAGCCTATAAATACCCCTTCCATCCCTGGGTAAAACATATAAGCACAAAGAGATTAAAAGAGAGAAAACGCTACTGCAATGTCTAGAATTTCCCTCCTCTAGCGTAAGTGTTAGAATTCTGTTTAAGAGAGGAGAGTGAGTGTTTGTAAGGGTTGTCTCCTAAACCCGGTAAAAGGAGAATAGGGATGTAAGAAGGAGATTGATCTTTGCCTAGTAAAGGAAGATCGTTAGTGGATGCTAGTGGCCTCAACGGAAGAGGAATAAGAGGAGTGGATGTAGGTCATGATTGACTGAACCACTATAAACTCTCGTCTTCTCTAGTTTGCATTTACTTTGAGCATCTTATCTTTACTGCAAACCTCCTCAGTAGCTTACTGCTTCTGCTCATTTACAAATGTGTTTCTTAGTTAATTATTTTCCGAATCGACGTTAAGATGGAAATCGGTTTTATTGTACAAACATCATATTGCAGTTTGCGCTTACATTCTGATATCTTAACTGTAAACTGTCTTCCTTACTTTACTTCAAATATATTTCCGTAAGCTTTCAAAGTTATTATCTGCACGAAATGACCTTTACGTCAGAATCGGATTTCAACGTACGAACACAGTTTTAATCGTTGAAGGTTTTCGGCTACACTAAGTCCCCTCTTAGTGCTCTTGATCCTAACAATTGGTATCAGAGCCTGGTATTTCTCATTTCGGATTTACACCCAAGAGAAATGGCTCTTCATGGTTTTAAAGAGGGTTTTTCGGTTGTTCGTCCACTATTGTTTAACGGATTGGACTACACTTATTGGAAAACTCGAATGAGAGTTTTCTTGATTTCTATGAATTTGGATTTATGGAATATTGTTGAAAATGATTTTCTAACTTCCCTCTAAACCGATGAATGAATGGTCGGATTTGGAGAAGAAGTATTTTTCTTTAAACACAAAGGCTATGAATGCCTTATTTTGTGCTTTGGACAAAAATGAGTTCAATCGGATTTCTACATTCAAAACAGCATTTGATATTTGACGAACACTTGAAATCACGCACGAGAGAACTAGTAGAGTCAATGACTCGAAAGTTAACATTTTATTGCATGATTTTGAGCTTTTTCGAATGCAACTAAGAGAGACTATAAGCGACATGTACACCCGTTTTACGGATGTCATCAATAATCTAAGAACTCTTGGCAAATATTTTTCAGATTTTGAACTCGTAAACAAGATTTTGTGTTCTTTTTCTAAGAAGTGGGATTCAAAAAGTAACTACAATACAAGAAGCTAAAAACTTAAACAACTTACCACTTGAAGAACTAATTGGTTCGTTGATGATATATGAAATGGTGCACAATGCACGTGATGAACATGATGAACAAAACAACCTTCCAAAGAACAGTAATAATTTGGAATCCTGAACAAATGAATACCACTTGAGCGATGACTCAAGTGATGAGGACAATGATGAACTTGAACTTCGAACACTAAATATTAATAAGTTTATTAAACAAAAATCTAAAATAAACAATGAACTTAAACGGAGGAAGAAGACAAAGAAGAGGAAGGCAACCAAGGATGAATTAAGAACTTCCAAAGGTGAAACGGCGAATTGGGCTTTGACGGGCTTCAACTACAAGGTAAGTAACTCAACTCTCTTGAATTATTTTGAAATTACTTGAAGTCCTTCATGAGTGCTTAATTTAGATAGTAGGAATAGGAAAAAATAAATTGTTTTTCAAAAATTATATCATGTTTTTCTTTTTAGCATCTTTGAAAAATTAAAAATTTGATCATGAAAAGTATATTGCTAAGGTTTCATGCATGTTATGTTTGGAAATGCTGAATGATGTATTTAACATTAGGGGTGATAATATGATATGTGATAATGCTTAGGATTAATCCATGCATATGTATCTTGATGATTTTATGCCATGCATGAGTTTTTGAAGTAAATGTTGATTTGAAACTCTCATTTTAGATTAATATGTTTTTGGTCTAATCGTTTCTATGACGAATTAAGATGATATTCTCATGACATATTAAGATGACATAGTGCATGTACATCTATATAAGAATTTCTTGATAGTCTTTTGATGATAGATGTAATATCATGATGTGTTTGGTCTTGACGGCTTCATGACGAAACTTATGTTTCGATTTTAAATGATGATACATGTTTTCACAAAAGACTTGAATACCCTCACATGAAATCAATTGTATGAAATGGAAATAATTTTCTATCCTATTGAGATTAATGAATTTATTTTACCAATCTTGTGAATCTCATGAAAATAAACATGATGAATATTTTGAAAATAAATGAGTGTATCATGCATTTGGTCTTAATGATTTCTCTTTAACATACTTTTTGAAATCATACTTGATGATGAATATCAAGATATTAAAATGATGTTATCATGGAATCATGCTTGATGATTTGTTTTTTCCCTTTCCATCTTAAATGTTGACACTTGTTTTATTAAAGGTAAAGGCATGCTTATAAGAAGCAAATCACATGAATAGAAATTTATAAAAACGAAATGTGATCCTCTATCTTATCGTCTTTTCAATAAATCTATGCTTGTCATGTATGAATTTATTGAATGTGACTTTGAGAATGATTTCGGATTTTACAAATGCTTGATTCATACTTATGACATGAGACACATTTTAAATATGAATCATGTTCAATGCTTCAATCATGTTATATCTCCTTAATTCATTTTGTTCTCCTACATTTATTTACCAAAGAGGAGAATCTTCCGAATAAATGAAATGATACAAATGAATCACTTATTGATATATCTTTTTGAAATATCTTTTTAATGTGATGTTGATATTTTGAGATGCCTATTGGAATTCATGACATGAGATAATTGAATGCTTGACTTACTCTTTATATGGCTTGAAAATGGATGTTTAAAATCTTACTTGATGAGTTGTTTTATAAGATTTTGCCTTTTCGTCTTGAACTTTCATGCTTATCTTGATTTGGCATATAAAGACTAAGGCATGCTTAGATGAAAAAGAATCACTTAAAAAATGCTTTTCCCATCTGATCGAGATTAATGATTTCATGATATTTTGTGAATCTCGAAATTGATTTTGATGACTTGATTATGAGTTTCAAGTTAACGATTTGATTTGAATGAGTTTTATCTAAATCATAATCTTGATCTTACAAAATTGGAATCACAAATAATATCTTTTGTTATTCATAAATTGATACTCACAATATGAAAGTATTGGTATTCAAGACTTGAATTTGATTGAAACATTGCATGCTTAAATTAATCATTCTCCTATGTTTCAAAAATTCTTTAAATGCCTTATGTGATGACTGAAAATTAATTTGCTTTATGATGAATCACGAATCATGACTTGATCTATAATATTGATATATTTTAATCATGATCCTTGGTTGTATAATTCTTTTGCTCTATTAAAAGGATTTGTCAAATGAATCATGTCCTTCTTGAATTTTCTTGATATCATGACATGATTTTGTAATATGGCTTGTATAATGATTAAAAATTTTTGGCCATTGATTTCTCCCTTCTTTTCGGTAATGACATAGGGGGAGAAAGATTGCTAGCTCAAGGCAAATGCTGGCTAGCTTGTACTCTTTCCTTCTTTTCGACAAAAACAAAGGGGAGAAAGCTTTTGCTAGTTAGAACATGCAAAGAAAAGCAAAGTGCAATCTTGCATAAGAAGCAAGTGTTGAATTGCCATGAATGAACTTAAGAATCTTGCTATGCTTTTGTGCTTATATGTTGTGATGAAAATCTAGCTTCATGTTACAAAAACTTACATATCTTTTAAAATAGCTAGAGCTACTTCTCCTTTTGTTGATGACAAAGGAGGAGAAATATATGAATTGATACTATGAGTGCCATATTTGAATGAGAAATATATGAATTAATGAAGTGCCATATTTGAATTTGAATTATGTTAAGATATCAAAAGAAGCTTGTATCAAAATATATGGTAAATTGATAATCGAAATGCTATGATTGCCATATGCCATGTTTGCATCATGTTAAGATATCAAGAACTTACATCATAATTTTACTTGATGATATCTTGCCATGTGATGAAATGCTAAGATTTGTTGCTAAAATGATGCATGCAATACTTATGCTTTTTATGTGATGTATTGCATATGATATGAATCATGATTAAAATTACCTTAATTTGAATTCAAGGTTTATCTCAATTATGGAATTTTGAAATAAGAATGATTACTCACCTTTGTCATGATTTAGAAATTGACATAAAGGGTTTTCCCTTTTTTAGAAAGGGCCTTCCCTTCTTTTTGACAATGACTAAGGGGGAGATAACTAGAGTGCACAATTCAAGAAGAAAGCAAAAATTACACTTCTCAAAAGAGAAGAAATTGCTCTCTTGAACATCACCGAGAATTGCTAGCTTGAAACATCAAGAAAATGCAAAAATGTGCTATCGTGAGAAAAGCAAATATGCCAACTTGCATATCTTTGAATTTGCTAGCTTGTAAAACATGTATATTTCAAGAAGCAAGAGTTGCTTTCTTAAACATCTCTAAATTGCTAACTTGCAAGTTCTAAAATGTTGTAAAATTGCTAGATTGTATGATTATAAAAATTTAATATTATGTTTTTCATGCAATGAATTGAATGTATATTACAAATACAAGAATAATTGTACTTCTCCTTTTTGTTGATGACAAAGGGGGAGAAGTATGTTGATGACATGACATGTTATGCATAAGTTTATGCATATGTTCATGATGATGTGTTGCAAGTATTCATGATGAATATTGTAATGACTTGAATTCAATTTGAATTCAAGGTTCTATCAATATGGCATATTGATAGAGGGAGTTTGTTTAAACTATGGGAGTTAAGTTTAACTCCGTCATCAATTGGTTGTCATCATAAAAAAGGGGGAGATTGTTGAATCTTGTATTTTGATGATGAAACCAATTGATAATTGTGTTTATATTTTAATATACTTTTGAGTGACGCAGGATGCTTCGATCAGGATGAGACAATTAAAGTAGGAAAAATCATGTTGTGCCAAAGGAACATGTCAGAAGATTGGACGTCGGGCCAATGGATCGGTCGACGTATCGACAGAAGGCTTCGGGCCGTGGACTTGGGAATCGGGCCAAGAAGAGTGGGTATTACGCCAAGGATATCGGAGTTACGGAGTCAATTGGTCAATTGGGAAATAGGCCGCAGGAGAGGATGATGCACCGAAGAATCGGACGAAGCGTCGAGGGACCAATGACATGCCGGACAACTTAGTTATTTGCTTAGGATTAATTGTCTCGATCAAAGTTTTATTTTAAGTGTGCAAGATTAACTACGATGAAAGAAAGACATGTAGCAGGAGTTACATCGGAGTCAAGACTATGATCACGTTGGGAGTTTGAGAGCTCAATGGAAGTCCGGACGGTCGTCAAAGGTTCTACAGGAACAAATTCGAGAAGTCTAGGAGCTTGCCAAAAGAAGCTCATCGGAACTCGCCAAGTAGATCGTTGTAAGTCTAGGAGTTTGCCGGAGGTTCGTTGGATGTTTGTCGGAAGTTCGCCGGAAGCTTGCCGGAAGAAGCGATTGACACACCGGAGCAAGCTGTAGTAAATGTCTTAAGAATTATCGTAGTTAGCATGTAGATTAAGTTAGGAATGAGAGGTGATCCCATTAACTTAATCTGGGGGTAATTGGGCCCTTGATAGACCCAAATTGGGCCGAATGGATCAATCCATTCGGACTAAAATTCCTAATAGGCGGTGGCACCGCCCAGGAGAGGGTCTCCCAGGAAAGCTGGGTAGTGCAACCGCCCCAAGCAGGCGGTGGCATCGCTTGGGCTCAGTCTCCAAGCGAGATTAGGCAGTGCAACTGCCCGTAACAGGCGGTGACACCGCCAGGGCTCAGTCTCTGAGCAAGACTGGGCAATGCAATCGCCCCTGTTAGGCGGTGGCACCGTCCAGAGGCTCAGTCTCCGAGCTCTGCCAAGCAATGCAACCGTCAGACCCCAGAATTCCGGGAGATGATAGTTTTAAGCTCGGAATTCAAACTGGTTTGGAGCCTATAAATACCCCTCCCATCCCTGGGTAAAACACACAAGCATAAAGAGATTAAAAGAGAGAAAACGCTGCTGCAATCTCTAGAATTTCCCTCCTCTAGCTTAAGTGTTAGAATTTTGTTTAAGAAAGGAGAGTGAGTGCTTGTAAGGGTTGTCTCGTAAACCCGGTAAAAGGAGAAGAGGGGTGTAAGAAGGAGATTGATCTTCACCTAGTAAAGAAAGATCATTAGTGGATGCTGGTGGCCTCGATGGAAGAGGAATCAGAGAAGTGGATGTAGGTCACGATTGACCGAACCACTATAAACTCTCGTATTCTCCAGTTTGCATTTACTTTGAGCATCTTATCTTTATTGCAAACCTCATCAGTAGCTTACAACCTTCTGCTCATTTACAAATGTGTTTCTTAGTTAAGAATTTTCCGAATCGGCGTTAAGACGGAAATCAGTTTTATCGTGCGAACATCATATTTCAGTTTGTGCTTACATTCTGATTTCTATCTTAACTGCAAACTGCCTTCCTTACTTTACTTCAAATACATTTTCGTAAGCTTTCAAAGTTATTATCTGCATGAAATGACTTTTACGTCGGAATTAGATTTCAACGTACGAACGCAGTTTTAATCGTCGAAAGTTTTCTGCTGCACTAATTCACCCCCTCTTAGTGCTCTTGATCCTAACAATAATACTATTCCATAAGGATGGTATCAGTCCTCTATAAATGATCTTGAGTGAACACTAGATATGTCAATATTTCAGCCAAAGATGAAATATAAACGATATCAATAATTTATCATACTTTAGAAACTCAAAGCATTAATGTTATATTATTACAATGGTACTTCCTTCATTATATTTTTGTAAATATCCCTATACTTTTTGAAATAAATGGCTTGAGTATATGCAAGTTGTATTGAGTGAGTGAGACTTTGATCAGATTAATTGAACAAAACATAAACTTAATTACTAAAAGTTTTGTGAAATAAACAATTGAGGTGATTAATCAGGAAATATATGAAAGACTCAATTTTGTGATACTTATACTTCAGTACACTTTATAACTAGCGCATGAGAATATCTAAGGATCAATTTAAATTTTCTGATAAAGAATATCTAAGGATCAATTTAAATTTTCTGATAAGTCATTAGTTGACACCTTAAAATGATAGTATTTGAGGAATTCAAGATTATATCCTCAATATAAATGATAAAATTGTAAGCTCAAGACTCATAATATTTTTAGTACTACTTAAAGAGTAGGTAACACTAAAATAAGGATGAAGTGTAAGTCACTTGAGTTTATAATTAATATATAAACTGATAAAAGAATATCTTCACAATAAATTGTTACTTCTATAGCAAAGAAAGTTACGTGAAGAAGAAAAAAAAACTATAAGATTTTATTTAAAATGAAAAAGGTATAAATATAATCTTTATATGGTTCAAATCAAATATTATAAAAATTATTTTTCTAATACTTGATGGATTAATTTGATGCTTCAACATATGTTACCAATAACAGATATTTATTAAAAAAAATGAAAGGGGATAAAACCAAAAGAGGATGAGATATTCATCATTATAGGGAATCGTCTTAAAGTGAAAGCGATATTAGTTTGTATTTATCGCCTACATCTAAAGATGATTTAATTGATAGATCTTGAGGATCTATGCTGTGTTCTTATAATTCTAGGAATTTGGATTCTTTACCTAAAATTATTAGAATGTTATTTCCCTTTTGGTGGTTGTAAATTTATTGTGATTTAATAAAAATTAACCTTTGAATTCGGTATAATAGTCTATATAGAATTAATATGGATCTTAAGTTTGCAATGGTTCTATAATTAAATATTAAAATAAAATATAGTTTTATAAACTCCTTGAGATTATGCTTATATTTATGGGTCACTCTATGCTTTTGTCTTATTAAAGAGAGATATTTTATTATCATATAAATAACCTATTGAGATATGATTATATATATCTAATTTATGTAAAGTTTATGACCGTTACACTCCTAAAGTATACATAAATGAAGTCGATAAACAATTATATAAAAAAAGTCAAGATCATCATATCTAACAAGGGTGATAATTTTTATGATATTTATGATGAACTCAATTATAATTCTAATTATTTTGTTAGATTCTTGAAAAAATAAGGTATATGTGTTTAATATGATTTACCATATGTGTTATAATAGAATATGATTGCAGAAAGATATAATCGTACCTTTAGAGATATGGTTAGGAGCATGATAGGTTATTCTTTTATACCCAAATCAATGTGAGAAGAAGCTCCAAGGATAACTATGTATTTATTGAATGATGTTCCTAGTAAGTAAATTATATAAGTTATGAAATGATAGGAAACCTAACTTAAGATATTTACATATTTGAGATTGTCCTATAGAGATAAGGATCTTCAACTAACATAAAAGAAAATTAGATTTAATAACTATTTTTAAATATTTTATTATCTATTCAGAAAAGTTTAAAGGGATAGATATCTTATTGCTCTAATTATAGTACGAGGACAATTAAATCTGTTAATATAATATTCCTATAAAATAGTAAATCAGTGGGAGTAAAAATCTCGAAATTCAATTTTGATATAGAGGAGATACAAGTTGATACTCCTTTATTATTTGAGAGATTGTTATTACTCAAATCATTAAATGATTTGATAAAAGTGGACAACAAAATAACATTACTAAACTCCCACATTATATTGATATCGCTGTTAATGGTCTTATAGAATAACCATAATTGACAACCTTGGGAATATCTCAAAGGGAAAGGAATCATATCATTTATGGTTATTATGTGGTATATCTACAAGAATTATATTATGATATAGGAATCAGAATGGATCCCACATTGTTTTCACAGGTCATAAAAGTAATAATTCTGAAAAGTAATATGATGCAATAAAAAAAGAGTTAAAATTAATAACCAGAATGGTGTTTAATAAATTTATCAAATAATCTAATAATTATAAAATAGTTTATTATATAAATATGACTTAAAGGACAATGTCGAATGATATAATGGTCAGACTTGTGATTAAAAGTTTTACTTATAAAGAATGTATCGACCATAATGAGATATTTAATTTTTAATGAACTCATTAAGAATCATCATGACATTAGTGACTCATTATGAGTTTGAGTTATATCATAATAATATGAAAATAATTTTTTTAAGGATCTAGCTTTATATGGGTTACTTTAAATAATTTATAAAGAAAATCAAAGAAATATAAAATTTGGTATGCAAATTCAAGAATCTTTTTATGACCTTAAACAAGCTTCAAGATAATGATATATAAAGGTTCTTGATATCATTATTTTTTTTTCAGATTTAAGAGAAATACTATTGATCAGTATTTATATCAATGGGAGTAAGTTTATTATATTGGTCTTATATATGGATAATATTTTACCTTATCAATAGTGATCTTGGTTTATTATACTAAATCAAGAAATTTGTCACTAAGAGTTTTAAGATGGTTGATATAAATGAGACATCTTATATTATTAACATTGAGTAATTTAAGAATAGACCTCAATGCTTTTGCAGACTGTCTTAGAAAAGATATATCAATCAAGTTTTAAAAAGATTTAATATACAGTTTTGTTCAGTAAATCATAAAAGCAAAATTTTAGTTAATAGTAAATACTTTAAAATGACTTGAAAAGAATCAGAAAAAATTTATACCAGGATTGAAATCAAATAAAATTAGATCTAACAATATTACGATGCGTACCTTTCATTATTGTTCAAAAGAATAAACCTTATATGATTTACAAGCACATCATCGTCGGATCTAAGATATTAACCTGCAAGGAGAACTAGACATTCCTTCTCCTCACTTCCTATCTTTTCACAGGACCACTTAGATTGATGGATTAAGGAGATTGAGAGAAAAAACCTTAATCTCTCAATTGCATTGAGATACATCTTTTTAGCCCCTAGAGGTATTGTCTATTTATAGGCGAGAGCAGAGGGTCTAGAATAAGTTATTAAGAGAGTTCCTCTCATCATGGGCATCCCCTAAGGAATCCTACTATAATATAAACTTTTTTTCTATTAGCCCAATCATATTTATAATATATCTTGATTAAAGAGGGCCACATAACATAACATTCTCCCGCTTGGCCCATTAACTAGTAAGATACAAAAAGACTTAAAATCAAAAATAAATAAACAAAGTTTGTTTAAAAATAATTTAACCCAATTAGATTATGAAATTTTAGATAAACTATATACACACACATGAATATTTAAAAATAGGCCAATAAGTACAATAAATACAATAATACTACATTAAGTCTGACAAACAATATGAGTAATAGCGATTGTATGTTATTAGTTGCACACTTTCTTCTATGTATCATAACACTATTAGTTTTTCCTAATGCAGTCTAAAATGACCCCTATAATTTATCTTATTAAGATAATCCTATCATCACATTCAACCATAATATGTACATATATAATTGTGAACAGGATAATAGAAACAAATAAGTTTAAGTATGTAGGCAAGAATGTCAATTATAATATCCACTCAAACATGTATCACCATATCCTTTATGGGTTGCTCATAAACCTAATCATAAGAATATGTTCTTTCAAAATACTTTAGGTTGTATATCCTAAGTGAATGGATCAGCAATCAATATAGTGAAACTCAAGTAATTAATTGACATTGAATGTTTCTATACTCCTCTTCTCTAACTATAAAGTACTTTATATCATAATGCATAGAGATGCAATAGTACTTATTATTTTTAGAGAACAAAACTACTATAATGTTACAAAAATATCTTCAATGACTTGACAATTGAATCTGACTATACCAAGTTTTAAGATAAAATTTCGTAGTCAAAAAGTTTGATCAGTGGCCTCAAAGTATATCATAAAATAAACTTCTATTATTTTTAATAATAAATTACCTCTCTAATTGATATAGATATTGACCGTAATGTGGACTTCCTATTATCGAGGTAATTTATATAATTAGTATCTGAAAAATACCATAATTTCAAGCTGATATAATTTCATACATGTGAGCATATAATTCTTTGTCTGTTTTGGATATCTTATTACTTTCTTTGTAATCCTTTAGTGTTTTTACTTTTGAGTAACTCCAATATATATCCAACACTATGGGACTGTTAGGATCAAGAGCACTAAGAGGGGAGGGGGGGGGGGGGTAAATTAGTACAATGGAAAACTTTAAATGGGGTTCAAAAAAGACGTCGCATTTAAAACCATTTTAGGAAAGATCTTTAACTTAAGAGCAAACAGAAGTGTAGTTAATGTAAAGCAACATAGGTAGTTTGCAATTAAGATAAAATGCAGAATGTAAATATAAACCGAGATTTAGAGTGGTTTAGTCAATCTTGACCTACATCCACTTTTGGCTTCTTCCTCCGACGAGGTCACCGATGTCCACTAGAGGCCTTCCTTCAATAGGTGAAGGCCAACCTCCCTTTTACAATTTTTCTCCTTTTGATAAGCTTAGGAGACAACCCTTACAAGTTTTCACTCCTCTCTTGAATTATCAAGACTTAGAAAGAAAAGAGGGAGAGGAACTCTAGCCTTTTACAACACTTTTAAACTCTCAAATACTCAGAATAAAAGCAAGCTTTCGGTGCCCTTTCATGCACGAAAGGGTAGGGTTTATATAGGCCCCAATCAGTTTGAATTCGGAGCTCAAAAATGTCCATTCCTGGATTTTTGGGGTCTTGGCGATGTTACTACCATAACTAGGCAGTACTATCACCTATCATCTATCACTGAATGGTACTACCACTCAGTCTGGGCGGTACTATCGCTTGATATTGCTCGGAGATCGAGCTCCAGCGGTACCACCATTGGCAGTAATAACTGCCGGCGGTACCACTGCCTAATAGGGGCGGTACTACTGCCTAGAACTCTTGGGAGATTGAGTCTCTTAGGTAGTACCACCGCCGATCAAGAATTCTGGGTCCGAATGGGCTGATCCATTCGGCCCAATTTGGGTCTGCCAAGGGCCCAATTGGCCCCAGATTAAGTTAATGGGATTACCTCCCAATCCTAACTTAATCTACATGCTAACTAAGATAATTAACATATATATACTACATATCGTGTTCCGGTGCATCAATCGCTTCTTCTGGCAAGCTTCCGGTGAACTTCCGGCGAACATTTGATGAACCCTCGGTGATGCTCCGGCGGACTCTTGGCAAACTCTTGGACTTGCGACGATCCTCTTGGCGAGTTCCGACGAGCTTCTTTGGTAAGCTCCTGGATTTCTTGAATTATTCCCGTAGAACCTCTGACGACCGTCCAGACTTCCAACGAACTCTCGAACTCTCAATGTGATCTTGGTCTTGACTCCGGCTTAACACCTGCTGCATGTCTTACTGCCATCGTAGTTAATCCTGCACACTTATCTCAACATACGGATTAGATAACCAAATGACAATTGACTTCATCATCAAAATCCGAGATTCAACAATCTCCCCCTTTTTTATGATGATAATCAATTGATGACGGAGTTAACCTTAACTCCCCCTATCTATATGCCATACTTGAGATAAGTCATTCTTGAATTCAAAGCCTTTGAATTCAAGAGACATATTGATAAGTTAAGTTCATTTAAATTTATCAATACCCTCATCATGATTCCTATCATGATGTATCTTTCTGAAAATGATGTCAAGGCTTGACATCCATTTTCAAGTCTTATATTTCATATGTGAAAGATAGCAATCGTAGCAATTCATCACATGGTAAGATATCAATTTGTAAGATTGCGATGTAAGCTCTAGATATCTTAACATGATGCAAATATGGCAATCATAGCAATTCATCGTATGGCAAGATATCAACATTGTAAAATTATAATGTAAGCTCTAGATATCTTATCATTAATACAAATATGGCAATCATAGCAATTCATTCTATCATCAATTTACCACATATTTCTCCCTTTTGTCATAAACAAAAAGGAGAACGATTCAAGCATATTTCAAGCATAGTAATAAGTGTGGTAAAGATTCATGTTATTTTTCAAACATAAGATACCATTCATACAAATTATTTTTCAAGCAATCATGACATGGTATCATTCAAAAGTCCATTAAGGAGATAGCTTTCATTACTTCTTCCTTATTTATCATTAACATTTTTCATGGAGGAGGAAAGCCATTGTGAACTAACTTTGAATGAAGTTAAAAATGATAAGAGATTAAATCATGTTTCATTTTTACAAGAATCAAGATATACATGTGAAATTAAATTCTTGCAAGTGTTTATTAAAAAAAAAGTATTCCTTCATCAAGAAGGAATTCATTTCATCAAATCCATTTCTCGATTAAAAATCATTTTTCACAAGGTAAATCCATGAGAGATGCATTTGTTAATCAATTCCATATGTCAAAAACCATGGAGCATTGATACGAAATAAACTTGATATGACATAGGCTCATGAAAGCTCCATTCAAAAAATACATTTAATTTGGAAGAGAAATACAAAATCATGCATTGTTAGGATCAAGAAAGTTCGAAAATGAAGTTTAACAAATTCATGCATTCAGACAAAGTTTTGTCATAGCTTTTCAAACACAATCATGAAGGTAAAACATGCTTATCATCATGGAAATCAAGACACACAATTTCCAACATGTTATTGAAGCATATAGTCATGTAAAATTTGTATCATAAGATTTTCAGCATTAAGTGATTGATCATAGAATCAAGAAAGTCCAAAAAATCAATTTAATAAGTTCATGCATTCGGACAAATCGATATTCCTAATTCTCTTCTAATGAAATCAAATTGTTCTTTACTTCAAGGCTTTGTAAAAATATCAGCTAGTTGATGTTTAGTATCAATGAACTCTATAATTACATCATGATTAGTGATATGATCTCGTATAAAGTGATGTCTAATATCAATATGCTTTGTTCTTGAGTGTTGAATGGGATTCTTTGTTAAGCATATTGCACTTGTGTTATCACATTTAATGAAAATATTTTTAAGATAAACTTTATAATATTCTAAAGTATTTTTCATCCACATAACTTGTGCACAGCATGCACTAGCTACAATATATTCAGCTTCGGTTGTTGATAGTGCAACCGAGTTTTGTTTCTTAGATGACCAGGAAATAAGGGCATGTCCTAAAAATTGACATGTTCTTGATGTGCTTTTTCTATCTAGTCTACACCTAGCAAAATCTGCATCAGCATAAGTAATTAGTTCAAAATTCTCATATTTTGGATATCATAATCCTAGATTTGTGGTACCTTTAAGATATCTAAGTATTCTTTTAACTGCTTTGAGATGAGATATCTTAGGATTCGATTGAAACCTAGCACAAAGTCCTATACTGAACATGATATCTGGTCTAGTTGTAGTGAGGTAAAGTAAACTTCCTATCATACCCCTATAAGTTTTTTGATCAAAACTTTTTCCACTTTCATCAATTTCTAACTTAGTGGAGGTGCTCATAGGAGTGTTGATAGCTTTTGAGCTATCCATATTAAATCTTTTTAGCAAATCTAAAGCATATTTAGTTTGACTAATAAAGATGTCATTGCTTAGTTGCTTAATTTGTAAGCCTAAAAAGAAGGTTAATTCTCCCATCAAGCTCATTTCAAATTCAAGGCTCATAGTTTTAGCAAAAGATTCACAAAGTGAATCATTCATAGAACCAAAGATAATATCATCAACATAAATCTGAACAATAAAAAAATTATTTTTAAAACTTTTAATAAATAATGTAGTATCGACCTTGCCTTTAGAGAAATTATTTTCAATAAGAAAAGAGCTAAGTCTCTCATACCAAGCCTTTGGGGCTTGTTTAAACCATAGAGAGCTTTAGTTAATTTAAACATATGATTAGGGAGACTATTATTTTCAAATCCGGGAGGTTATTCAACATAAACTTCTTTAGAAATAAAGCTATTAAGAAAAGCACTTTCAACATCCATTTGAAACAACTTAATATTATTACTACTAGCATAGGCAAGGAGCATCCTTGTGGCTTCTAATCGAGCTATGGAAGCGAACGTTTCTTCATAATCGATACTTTGTTCTTGGTTGAAACCTTTGGCCACTAATTTAGCCTTGTTTCTAACCACAATACAAAATTCATCTTGTTTGTTTTTAAAGAACCATTTAGTACCAATAATTAAATGGTCGTTTGACCTAGGAACAAGCTTCCACACCTCGTTTATCTCAAATTGGTTTAACTCATCTTGCATTGCGACAATCCATGAATCATCTTTCATAGCTTTATTAATACATTTAGATTCAATTTGGGAGAGAAAAGCGACGTTTGCACAAAAATTTTTAAGAGAAGAACGTGTTTGAACCCCCTTGATGTGTCTCCTATGATTAGCTCCTTAGGATGAGTATCTACATACTTCCAATCCTTAGGTAAGGATGTTTTGGTAGTGGATGCATCCAAGTTGCTAGTTAGAGAAGGGGTTTCATTTAAATTCAAGGAATCAAAATTAACATCATCATCAAAATCGTTTTTCTTGATTTCGGAAATCTCATTGAAAACAATATGAATGGATTCTTCTATAATTAAAGTTCTTTTATTGAAGATATGAAATACTTTAGAAATCGAGGAATAACCAAGAAAAAATCCTTCATCGGATTTAGCATCAAATTTTCCTAAGGTATCTTTTTTATTCAATATAAAACACTTACACCCAACAACTTTAAAATATGAAACATTAGGTTTTTTGTTGTTCTACAACTCAAAAGGGGTTTTGGTGAGTAAGGGTCTTACTAGAATTCTATTCATAACATAGAATGCCGTGTTTATGGCTTCGGTCCAAAAATATTTGGGTAGACTATATTCATTCAACATTGTTCTTGTCATTTCTTGTAAATTTCTATTCTTTCTTTCTACTACTCCATTTTGTTGAGGATTTCTTAGAGTAGAGAAGTTATTGTTGTATCCATTAGATTCATAAAATTCTTGAAAATCATAGTTTTGAAATTCACCACCGTGATCACATTGAATTGATGAAATTATAAAACCCTTTTTATTTTGAAAAAGTTTATAAAACTTGGTGAAATATCTAAAGCATTCACTTTTATGTTTCAAGAAATAAGTCTGTGTATCTACTATAATCATCTATAATAACAAAAGCATATTTGCTACCTCCTAGGCTTGATGTAAATATTGGTCCGAATAAGTCCATATGGATCAATTGCAAAGGTCTAGAGGTGCTTATTTGATTCTTAGATTTGAAGCTACCCTTTATTTGTTTTCCTAATTAACAAGTATCACACATATTATCTTTGATGAACTTGATATAAGGAATTCCTCTTACAAGTTCTTTGGATGAAATTTGGGTGATTAGTCTCATGCTAGCATGACCTAATCTCCTATGCCAAAGCCAAGCATCGTCATTCAAAATCGAGAAACACATTTCATTACAAAGATCATTGATATCAATGGTGTATACGTTATTTTGTTTTAATGTAATCGTAGATGTGTTTTTGTGTGGTTTTTCAATGATGCAAGCATTAGATTCAAATTTGACAATATATCCTTTATCACACAATTGACTAATGTTCAAGAGGTTATGTTTTAAACCATCAACTAACAAAACATCTTCAATAAAGAAGTTGGATTTGTTACCTATGGTTCCTTTGCCAATGATTTTACCCTTATTGTTGTCTCCAAAGGTGACATAGCCTTCGTTTATGCTAGTGAGCTTAGAGAATTGAGATAGATCTCCGGTCATATGCCTTAAGCATCCACTATCAAGGTACCATCTCTTGCTCCTAGCTTGTGATGATATATGTTTCTACAAAAAAGGATGATTTTTAGGTACCCATTTAATCTTGGGTGCCTCAAAAACTGATCTAAATTGTTTGTCATGTTGCATGGAATTTATTACAGTTCCTTTAAGAACCCAAATCGATTTGTTAGGACTAATCTTCTTGAATCGACAATGATAAGTTCTATGTTCATGTTTGCAACAAAAGGTGCACTTGTTTTGGTGTGAAATATTCAAGATAAGGCCTTTAATGAAAGTGGTTAGATTTTGGTGAGAGCTTCTCACAAATCCGATTCCACTTCTTTTAGGAACGTGACCCGTAAGGATCATGTTCAAGGACTTGCTACCAACCTCGAATTTCTTGAAGGTGTCCTTAAGTTGCAAGTTCTCCTTTTGGAATACTTCTAAGTCATGACATTTCGTACATGGAACTAAACTATCATTATGTTCAATTTTTAATTTATCAAAATTACTAACAAGAATATGCTTTTTTTTTAATAATTTATATTTTCTACTAATTGTTTTGCATTCATCAAATAAATCATTGAAAGCATTTAACAATTCATCAAATGATAAATCTGCATCAATTAAATTTGATACCTCCTCTCCAATGGCCATGAGTGCATAATGAGCAACTTGCTCGGTGTTGGACTCCTCTTCCTAGGATGCACTCGAGTCATCTCACATTGCTTAGAGCGCCTTCTTCTTTAGTGTTCTCTTCTTGGCTTGGGGACAATCACTTTTATAGTGTCCCAGCTTCTTGCATTCATAGTAAATAACTTAGTCCTTTTTGGGTTCAAATTTATTTTTAGTGTCATTTTTAAATTTATTTTTTTAATAAATTTTTTAAATTTCCTTATTAGAAGTGCCAAGTCATCGTAAAAGTCCTCATTACTTGAGTTTTCTCTCAAATGGTCTTCTTGAGTTCTAAGTGACATATCCTTCCTATTCTTTGGAAGGGTGTCCTTATGCTCTTCATGAGCTTTGCAAGTCATTTCGTAGGTCATTAATGACCCAATTAATTCTTTAAGAGGGAAGTTGTTTAAATCTTTAGCCTCTTGAATAACAGTGACTTTAGGGTCCCAACTCTTTGGAAGAGATCTTAGAATTTTATTAACGAGCTTGAAATCCAAAAAACTTTTACCGAGTCCTTTTAGACCATTGACAACATCTGTGAAACGGGTGTACATGTCACCTATGGTCTCACTCGGTTTCATTCGAAAAAGTTCATAAGAATGTACTAAAAGATTGAATTTTAATTCTTTCACTCTACTTATGCCTTTGTGAGTCACTTCGAGTGTATGCTAAATATCAAATGCAGTTTCACAAATCAAAATATGATTGAACTCATTTTTATCAAGTGCACAAAATAAGGCATTCATAGCCTTTGCATTTAGAGCGAAAGTCTTCTTCTCTAATTCATTTCAACTGATCATTGGAAGAGAAGACTTTGAAAATCCATTTTCAACAATATTCCAAAATTTAAAATCCATGGAAATAAGAAAGATCCTCATTCGGGTCTTCCAATAGGTGTAGTCTGTCCCATTGAACATGGGCGGACATGACCCACTTGGTTTCTAGCATATGCCATCTCTCTTGGGTTTTAATCCAACTGAGAGTGAACCCGCTCTGATACCAATTGTTAGGATTAAGAGCACTAAGAGGGGACAATTAGTGCAGTGAAAAACTTTCGTCGGTTCAAAAAGACTTCGTATGAAAATCATTTCGGAAAGATCTTTAACTTGAGAGTAAACGAAAGTATAGTTGATGTAAAGCAACAGAGGCAGTTTATAATTAAGATAAAGAGCAGAATGTAAATGCAAACCGAGATTTAGAGTGGTTCGATCAATCTTGACCTACATCCACTTTTGGCTTCCTCCTCTGATGAGGTCACCGACATCCACTAGAGGCCTTCCTTCAATAGACAAAGGCCAACTACCCTTTTATAGCTTTTCTCCTTTTGATGGGTTTAGGAGACAACCCTTACAAGTTTTTACTTCTCTTTTGAATGATCAAGACTTAGATAGAAAAGAGGGAGAGGAACTCTAGCCTTTTACAACACTTTTAAGCTCTCAAATACACAGAATAAAAGCAAGCTTTTGTTGCCCTTTCATGCAGGAAAGGGTGGGGTTTATATAAGCCCCAATCAGTTTGAATTTGGAGCTCAAAAGTGTCCATTCCCAGATTTTCGGAGTCCTAGCAATACCACCGCCATAACTGGATAGTACTACCGCCTGTCATCTGTCACTAAGCGGTACTACCACTCAGTCTGGGTAGTACTACCGCCTGACATTGCTCGGAGACCGAGCTCAGGCTGTACCACCGCTGGTAATAATAATTGCCGACGGTACCACCACCTGAGAGGGGCAGTACTATCACCCAGAACTCTCAGGAGACCGAGTCTCTTGGGTAATGCCACCGCCGGCCAGAAATTCTAGGTACGAATGGGCTGATCCATTTGGCCCAATTTGGGTCTGCCAAGGGCCCAATTGGCCCCAGATCAAGTTAATGGGATCACCTCCCAATCCTAACTTAATCTATATGATAACTACGATAATTAAGACATCTGTACTATTGATCGTGTTCCGGTGTGTCAATCGCTTCTTCCGGTAAGCTTTCGGCGAACTTCCGGCGAACATCCGACAAACCCTCGGCAATGCTCCAGCGGACTCCTAAAAAACTCCTGGACTTGCGACGATCCTCTTAGCGAGTTCTTAAGAGCTTCTTTGGCAAGCTCCTAGACTTCTCATATTATTCCCATAGAATCTCTAACGACCGTCCAGACTTCCGACGAACTCTCGAACCCCCAACGTGATCTTGGTCTTGACTTCGGCTTAACACCTGCTACATGTCTTACTGCCATTATAGTTAATCCTGAACACTTATCTCAACATATGGATTAGATAACCAAATGACAATTGACTTCATCATCAAAATCCGAGATTCAATAGGGACATGCTTGGAATTGGGTCTTGAGGTGATTTTATCAATTCAAAGGTGTTAACACATGGAAATCTTCGATTGGTTAGTCGGCTCATTTGGTCCATTGTCAAAAATATAGATTCTTTACCATGATTTTTTCTTCTTACTGACACAAAGCATTAGCATAACTATGGGGAGCCCATCGGGGGAGGTGGATAGTCGGGGGCGATCTACCCCTCGTATAGTGGAGTCGGGTTGGAGAGCTTAGTCATCCTTGTTGTTAAACCGCCTCTTGGTTGTCTCTGGATAGCGTCGAGGTCCTACATAACAGGTCTACACCAGGAGCATCCTAATTCAACCCCTCCAATGCTTAAGTCAGAGAGATGGAGAGGGAGGCTAACAATGTAAATGAGAGAGTGAAGAGCTCTTGTCAACTTGCCCCTACTTGGCCTAGGGCTTGGTTTTTATACCTAAGCACCTAGTGATGTGGATGGGTGATGCTCATTAAAGAACCCTTGTGCACCCCCCCCCCCCCTCGCATGGCGAAGGCATTTAATGAGGATGGCTTGCCAATGTATGCCCCCAAGAGCGTCACTTGGGGTAAACTATTGGGGTGGCTCCTCCGGTCTAACCCCCTCGCTCTTTTGGGTCAAGATGGGCATGGTCTCTCTACTGGTTATCCAGAAGAGAAGGCTCTTAAAGTTGGGCCATGTCACCAACTATTAATGAGGAGGCATGGTCCCCTTCTCAATTGTGGTGCCAATGAGGAGAGGGTCTTATGGGTTCATTTTGGGAGGCTGAGACAAGCGTCCTGACCTCATATTGGCGGTTGTGAGTAGGTGATTCTCATGCTGGTGCTTAGGCGTTGCTTCCTTAGCCTAAGTGGCGAGGGGGAGAGCTGATAGTGCTAGGATTATCCCTATCATTCGTCCCCCTCCCTTGAAAAGGTGTCGTTCAAAGCTTTGAATGAAGGTCTCAAAGGATGTCATTTTTCTTGTAACCCTGCATGTTTATGCGAGCATCGCTATGGTAGTTGATTTATTGCTGATGTCACGATGGTTGGCATGAGATCTGGCGAGGTGGATTACACTCTCTTGCTGGGATGATCTCTGCTGCTTTGTTGGTAGACAAATGCTCTCATAAGGGACCCTCTCTTCTTTCTCCCTCTCTATCTTCGTTCTCCTGCTTTCGCATGGGAGTTCATTCTTTCTCATTTTTTGACCTCCCCCTTCTTTTTCAATTTCAAATAAGGAACCCAAATTTCTAAAATTGTAGGAACATAAGATACATCAAGATCCATCAAATGAATCATTTTTAGGCATAGACGATAAGATAATTTATTGTAATGATAATTTATTGTAATGATGAATATTTCATTCTCTTTTGGTTTTCATAATAAATTAAATATATATTATTGGTAACATATGTTGAAGTATCAGAATCAATCTACTAAGTATTAGAAAAGGATTTCTATAACATTTGATTTGAATATACAAAAGTTAAACTTATACCTTTCCTTTTCAAGCCAAACCTATTAATTTACATGATCTTCCTTGCTATAGAAGTAGCACTTTACTGTAAAGATTTTCTTTCTATTAATTTATATAGTATTTCTAAACTCAAGTGATTTACGCTTCTACTTTCTTTTATTGTTACCCAATCCTTGAGTAATACTCAAAATATTATGAGTCTTTCCTACTTTAATCTTAATTATTTTCAAACATATATATTAGTTGATTTATTTAAGTTTCAATTATTCTTAATTTTATTATAATAAATTTTAAATGTGCTAAACTAAGAAGAAATAAAATTAAGAATAAATTGTATAAGAAATGACTCAACTATGTTCATACTCAATGTTATTAAGTTTATAGCTTTATCAACCATATTAATGATATATTCCTGAATTCATCAAATACTATCATACTGAATTTTAGTAAGTTCATTTATTAATATATTGGTTGATTTCTCAGTAAATTTAAATTGATCTTTAAATATTCTAGTTCACTAATTATATACTATAATGAAGTCTAAATATTTTTAACAATTATCATAAAATTAAGTCTTTTAAACATTTTCTGATCATGTATCTCAATTATTTATTTTATAGAACTTTATGTAGTTAAGTCTATGATTATTTCAACTTATTTGATTAAGGTATAACACACTCAGTGTAAATATATGCTCAAGCCATTTATAATGATTTAATCCAGAAAATATAAAAATATTTATCAAAATACAATAAAGGAAGTACCACTATAATAAAATAAAATAATATTAATTCTTTGATTTTTTTAATAAATATTAAACTAATGATATAATCTCTATTTCATCTTTGGTAAAATATTGATAAATATAGTGTTTATATAAAAATATCTATAGAGGACTGATATCATTCTCGTGGAATAATGTTCCTATCTTTGGGTATACAACCTTAAAATGTAAGGATATCCAAAACAATATTATCGTACCCCATCACATAATTATTCGAAGTAGATTTTTTTTTGGGATTATCTAAATTTCCTAATTATGTGTGTTATTGTGAATATTATTTTTCTTAATGTCATTTAGGATTGATTTTTTAATATAATTTTATAAGTTATTGGTTTAAGCCACTTTAATGACTACAAGACTAACATAATAATATAAAATATAATTTAAAATATTCTATATATGATAAAACTTTTATTGTAACTCACATCCCATAAGCTTACCATCTCAAGTCCCTTTGGGAGCTACCAATTAGATAAAACATAAGGATATGACTTATAAATAATATGAACTAATTTTTTTCAATCTAATTTATGTTGAAATAGTTCAATAATAATAATAACCATAATAATTATCAAATATTAATTAGTAAAAAAACATATGATAATTATAATCATGATAAATCATAAATCATGTCGTTATGTAAAGAATAAATATTATTTTATCATTTTAAATATATGCATGTAAATAACTAAACAAATATCCAAGAATAATAATTAAATTTTTATTTATCAGATATAAAATTTTATTAATATGTCATATAAGAAAATTATAAAAGGAAATCATAATTTATATATGTTTTTAAAATTTCATATGGAACCCTTATACTAGTTAATGCTATTTTATTGGACAAACCTAAAATTGGGCTACTCAAATTGGGCTCAGCAATTTGGGCTGACCATTTGCCCAATTAGGTCCGTTAATATTAAAGTTGATCAAAATTTAACTTTTCCTCGAATTTGATCAAAACTTAATTGATCAAACTTAAATCTAGTCAAGTAATCAAAATACAATAATAATCAAATTCGATAAAAATAAAATAAATTTAATTAATTTTATAATTAAGGATATAATTTAAATTTTTTTAATTTTTGAAGGGTGAAACTATAATTTTTACTTGGGATATATGAAGGGAATTTTATATTTCTAAAAGGCATAAAAAGAAAAATAATTTTTAGGGCATAGATTGAAATTTTTTAATTTTGAGGGGTAAAAATGTTATTTTAAAAGAAAACCTAATTCTCATTCATTTCCGTTGTTGCTATAGATGGTGCGACCGTCACTTGTGTGCGACCACCATTTGCGATGGGATGACTATCCTCACATGTTCTATTGGTAACTTCATTAGTTGTCACGTCGTGCCACCATGCCCATGTGTGATTATTGTCACCCCATCACATGGGCAAAGCACTATAGCAGTAATAAGTGCGTCGGTGACCAAGAGTCATCGTGCAGCTATGCACATGTACCAATCAATGACCCCACGATCACTATAGCATGATGCTATGCTCATGCATCTTGCTACATAGCTACTGGGAACCATGGCCTTTAGTGTCTAGTTGATGTTGGTTGTGGCCAACAAGCACTACCATAACGGTGTTGTTGTACCTGTCGCACGCAACAGTGATGCTATAGCCGCCACACACAACAACATTGTGCAACCGCTACACACAACGACACTATGCAACCACCATAGTCGCCATAGCCAATGGCACTATGTAGCCATCATTGCCACCATGGGCAATGGTGCTTCTATAGCCATCAAATGTAGCGATGCTACGCAACCGTCGTAAGCTATGGCACCCCATAGTGCTTGCACTGAGTAGATAACTGCTACTCGCTACTAGGCCAATGACTACCAAAGACTACTGCCCTTAACAATACTATCATAGACAGCAAGTTATCGATAGTGGTTCATCGATCAAACATAAGGAACCTCACATTGCCCGCAAGCAAGTGACCCGACAAACTGGATAGAAAAGTAGATCGATAATATAGATGAATTGTTCATGCATCATAAATAAAAATGGAATAGCATCTTTTCGTGGGTAAAAGATGCTAACAAATGGATCTAAAATATTTAATTTCACAAACATGGTTCTAATATCGATTGTAAGCATAAAAACTATCTTTATGTTACTGTTATGCAAAAAACTTTAATGCCAAACTCTGAAATAAAATAATAATAGATCAAATTTATGATATATAACTTTCAATGTTGTTCAGAAAGTTTTTATTTGATTTATGAGTGTATCATTGTCGGATCCGAAAGTTATAGTGATATTGATCTGCAAGGAGAACTAGACTTGTCTTCTCTATTCCTATCCTTCAATGATTACTATGAGCGATGAATTAAGGATAAAGAGAAGATGAGAAAAGATTTGTAATCTTTTATTGACTGATTCACTTGACTAAGAGGTGATGAGAGAAGATCTATAATCTCTCAATAATATCTTATATTCATATATTTTCTTATTATTAGGACCGTAAACAACACTTGGGGGGGGGGGGTGAATTAGTGCTTTCAATAAAACATCATTTTGAAAAATTTCATTTAATGAAGCCGTATCAGAAATACATTTAACTTAAAATGCAAGTGAGAGTAGTAGACAATTAAATCAATAAATAATGATAATAAAAAGTAGAACAGAAATGCAAACTAATTTTATATTGGTTCGGTCATCCCAACCTACGTCCACTCTTGATTCCTCTTCCGTCGAAGCCACTGATGTTCACTAACAATATTCTTTTAGTAAGCGAAGATCAACTACCCTCTTTATAACTCTTTCTCTTTTTTACAGGCTTAGGAGAGAACCTTTACACTCCTTTTTTATAAGGTAATCTTCACACACCTCCCTTAGAATAACCTTTAAGCTCAAGGAGGAGGGAATTGACATTTTAACAAAGTTTACACAACTTTTATCTCAAGGATTCTTTTCCCTTTCTACTCTATTTCTGTTACTTACCCAAGCAAGAATTAGTGGGGTATTTATAGACCCCAAATAGCTTTGAAAATGGAGCCAAAAAAAGTCTCATCTCGAGTTTTCGATGTATCGGTAATACCACCACTAGTGCTAGGCGGTACCACCATTTGACACAATTTAAGAGACTGTGCCTGGGCAGTACTACTACCTGACACTAGCGATACCATCGTCGGGTCTTCCGGAAGAAGAATATTTCATACTTTTCTAACTCATAAGCGGTTCCACCACCTATTCTAGCGGTACCATCGTCTAACCCAACTTTGGGTCACTAAATGAGCCTCCCAATACGCCCAACTCAGCCCTAGATCAGGCTCAATGGGCCCCTAATTAAGTTAGCATGGTTACACCCAAAACTAACTCAATTACAAACTAACTTACTTCAATTAAGACACGACCGATTATAAATACTAATCCTATGCTGTTGGCATATAGTTGGTTCATCCATCACTTCATTTCAACCTTTGGTGCATCATCCTCTCCTTCAGCATATAGCCCAACCATCAATATGTTGACCTCCCACAACATCTAATCTCCTTGGTGTAATTTCTTATCCTTTTGGCCCGATACCTGAAATTATGGCACAAAGTCCTTCTACCAGCACGTCGACCAGTCCTTTGAACTAATATCCAATCTTCTGACATGATGCTTTGTGGCCCAAGATATGATTCTCCTACTTCAATCGATTTATCTTTCTATGATCGAAGTTAGTCTTGTGTTGCACAAAAGCTAATTAGATCATAACTTTATCAATTGATTTTATCATCAAAATTTGAGATTCAATAATCCTCCCCTTTTGATGATGACAACCAATTGATTATGAAGCTTAAGCTAAACTCCTCTTATCTCTATGCCATATTGAAATAAAATTGGAATCCAGAAAATCATTGCATGCATCATGAGTATTGAAAGAACTAATTGATCACATTATTGCATGCATCATACCAAATCATTATGTATAATTTCAAAATATAAAATCATCATTCCTATGGGCATAACATGCACAATACCAAAATAATAATATTTTTAAATCATCATTGCTTCTCCCCCTTTGTCATCAACAAAAAGGAGAAAAGTACAACTAGCATATTTTTTAAAACATGCAATCTAGTAAGTTAGCAAGTTTTACTTCACTTTAGAATGTACAAGCTAGCAAATTTTTAAGTTATGTAAGTTAGCAATTTTGCTTCTCTTGATGTGCAAATTTGCAAGTTTTTGCTTCTTCTTGAATTGTGCAAGCTAGCAATTTTGCTTATGCAAGCTAGCAAGTTTTTTTCTTCTTCTTGAAATGTGTAAGCTAGTAACTTTTGCTTCTCTTTGAAATATGCAAGCTAGCAAATCTTTCTTTCCCTTTATAATTGTCAAAAAGGAGAGATGGATACAATAGTAAAAAGATTTACATTAATGTTTCAATCATCATATGAAAGATAATATGAAAAATCAATTTGATTATGGGGTATACTGTTGAGAAATCTAGGGGCGACATCATATGCGTAGTGGAAAAACAGAAAACAAAACCCCCAAATTTCTTAAAAAGGTGTTCATCGTTGTGTGATATCCTTGGATCTGTGCAATGGGAATTGGATCGTGATGAGATCACGATAATAAGATCGATTCACCTTTAAACACATATCCTAAATAATCCCGGCCATAGGTTACTCTAGAGGGACATCGTGATAATCGAACAGACTAGTGTTCTGTATACCCGTCCATATAATGGTTGCAACTGGTCTCATAGCTGCTCATATAGGGACACTAATGATACAGTACAAGTGCTCATTGGAGAATGAGTTCACTGATTAATCTGCTTACGGAATGTTGGATGGTTGATGATGCCTTATTGTTAGATTACAATTTCATGGTCCTAGTGGTGTATCTGGTCCTTAGACTTGAGACACCAAGGATGTCTTGCATGAGTGCTCCACTCTTTGATACCAAACTTATAGGTTTAGATGTCCCAAACATAGTACAATTGGTTATTGGGAGTGGTAGTCGACCTTACGAGGGCTATTGAGTGTCGATAGATGATCATCCACTCTCGGCATCATGAGAGGAATATCCCATGTGTTCTTGCTTAGACAAATCCCTGGCCAGGGTCATTTAGATTGAGAGAGAAAGAGTTCTCTAGGAGAATCCGATTAGAGTGAGACCCGAGAAGAAACCGTATGGGTCTGATAGCACTATACCCAATATACATTCTCTGGGATATTAGATAGATGAGAGAATATAGGTATACGATAACTGAGAATAGACAGGTCCAATGGATTAGATTGTCCTATAACGTTTGGGGATTACGGTGTAGTGGCCTAGTACGTCCGTAGTTGATGAGTCGAGTTAATTATTATAGAGATAATAATTCACTAAGTTAGAAGGAGTTCTAACAGGTATAACTCACATCCAGCTCGATATTAGGCCTAGAGGGTCACACACATATGGTAGGCATTGCGATGAGTAGAAGTTCGGATATGAGATATCTGTCGGAGCCCTATCTTATTAGATATCCAATAAGCCCTTGAATTATTGGATCATATGGACGAGATCCAATAAGAGCCTATGAGAGATTATTGGATAGAGATCCACTAATCTAAAAGGCTTGGGTAATTAGATCCAGATCTAATACCCACTAGGGGAGGATCCATTAGGGTTTGATAGGGGACCTCTATAAATAGGAGGGATTCAATGGTTTATAGGCTAGAGCCTTTGCTTGCCTCTCATATTCTCCTCCTACTCTCCACCTCAGAGTAGGCCTGGAGTTTTGAAGAGCATTGTCACAGCCCTACTATGTATATCATTGCTAGAGAGGAGGAGGCTTGGTCTCCTTCACCCTCTCCTGGAGATCTGCAAGGAAACAAGGATATACGACCTCCCAAGATAACACAATCTATTCTATACGCAGTTTGTTTCACGGATTTTTGTGTACCAATCTTCGCACGTCGATGAACATCTTTTTTAGAAATTAGGGATTTGGTTTTCTTGTTCTTCCGTTGCGCATGTGATGTCGCCCCAAGATTTCCTAATAGTGGTATCAGAGCCAGGTTGTTCATGCGAATGATTGATTTTGAACTGCATGTGTTGTGTTTAGGAAGAATTTTGACGTCAAATTATTGATGCAATAGACAAGGAAGGGTAGCAACTGTTGCTGCCCTTGCTACGCTCAAAGATGGCTGCTTTCTTGCTACCATCTTCATGCAGGCAGGCCGCCAACAGCGGTGGCATGCAAGGGCGATGCCTGCGGGTGTTGGACCCGCGAGCAAAGGCGTCGCGGGGCAGCGGCGCTTGCGGCCTATACTCCCGTGGGGTGAGGCACCGTAGGGCAGCAGCGCCTGTGGCCGCTACTCCCATGAGCAAAACCACCCCCACCCCCCGGCAAGGGCTGTGGGCACTACCCCGCGGGCAAAACCGCCCCGGAGGTGGTGGGGGCACCCACTTGTAGGGGCAACGCTGCCAGCGGACGTGCTGCCCGTAGGTGAGGGCAGTACCCAACCCTTCGCTGCACGGCCTACCGTCGACAGGGTGGCAGCGACAACGACGCGTGCAACAGGGGAAAGGGAGAAAGGGGCTTAGGGTTTTCTAGGCAAAAGATAATTTTGGCCTTGGGAATTTGAGAAATTCTAGTTTTTGCCCTTTGTCCAAATTATAAAAATACCCCTAGTAATTCTAAAATTCCCTATATGTTCCTGATTTCAGAAAATATTAATTCATTAAAAGGTTTAGTTGATTATTATTTTTTATTATTATCTAGTAGTCCTACATGATAATGATTTATACATGTGATGTTTGATGTTTGGACGGATGATCATAGGGCATGGATATGTACCGTTGCACACATAGATCTTGATGTGAGTGATTAGGCCTACTGGCTCGGGCTGGATCACATTAGGTTATGGTTCATGATCATCTGGTGTGATTGCTTATACATATACTAGATTTGTATATATATATTTGCATGCGATGTAGATATATATTAAATATATATATGTGTGATATGTCATATTTGGAGACTAAATTATATAAACCTCTCTCTCGATAATATTAAGTTGGTAAACGTGAGGCAATTAGATTGATCCACGTGGCCTTCCATCGTTATAGGTAGGAACCGATTCCCGATGTAGGTTGAGTTGGTCGAGTCCCTCGAGGCTCACCTATATCGTGATTTGCTATCTTGCTTACGACATAGAGATGTCACCGATGACTTAAGGACATGGTATGCTTAGTTGAGTCCCTCAAGGGTATATCATCGAATCAAACTCATCTTATAACGATGGTGTTGACTTAATCGAGCATCATGGTTGGTCGAGTCCCTCGAGACCATGGTGATTCGGAGGCCGAATAGGATAGAAATCATAATGAGTTGTGATCGGCAAGAGTTGCCTACCTTTTGGGCTTAGTGTGATTGGTCGAGTCTTTCGATGTTACACTAAGACGCTGATTGGATCCTGATCCCCACAAGAAGTCTACCAGAGACTTCTATTTCACGTGTTGAGAGTATCGCGAGACTCGCTAGTAAAATAGTGGGAGCATATTAAGATAGAAGCCCATATCTTGATTGTTTATTTCTTACGAAATCTGCATATTATTCATTTCTACTGCATTTTTATTTTTAGAAAAATATCAGTTTCAAATCCCTTACGTGGCATACTTGATGTCAACCGCCTTACTAGTCCAAATTATATGGATTGGCTCCGCAACTTAAGAATTGTTCTCACGACAGAGAAAATCGTGTACGTCCTTGATACAATGATACCTACGCCCGTGGAAGGGCAAGCGAGGATGAGATCGCTCGCTACGTGAAGTACATTGATGACTCCACTCTTGCTTAGTGCTACATGTTGGGCTCTATGACTCCTGAGTTATAGAGACAACATGAAACGATGGATGCCAGATCCATTCTCCTACATGTATGCAAATTGTTTGAGGAATAGGAAAGGACTCAGCGATATGAGATATCCAAGAGCCTCTTTCGCACTAAGATGACTGAGGGGACACCGGTTCAGAACTATGTCCTAAAGATGATTGAGTGGATAGAGAAATTCATAGGTCTAGGAATAGTCCTAGAGGATAACTTATGTGTGGACATTGTGCTTTAGTCCCTACCAGATTCCTTTTCATAGTTTATAATGAATTTTAATATGAACAAGCTTGAGATGACTCTTCCAGAGCTCCTTAATATGTTGAGGGAGGCAGAGAGTACTATTAAGAAAGAGAAGTTAGTTCTCTACACTGGTGAGACCAGAATGAAAAGGAAAGCAGAAAAGTTCCTTAAGAAGGGCAAGGGCAAGGGCAGACCAGGTAAAGCAAAGGTTGCTAAGAAAGACCCAGCAAAAGACAAAGGCCAGTATTTCCACTATAGCAAAGATAGGCACTAGAAGAGGAACTGCAAAGAGTACCTTGCTGAGAGGGTGAAATAGAAGCTTAGAGAAGCTTCAGGTACATTCATGATCAATCTCCAATTGTCATATTTTTGTGATAGTGCATTAGTATTGGATACCAGTATTGCTTATCACATTTACAATTTGTTGTAGATTTTGATAAAGTCGAGGAGATTGGCAAGAGGAATATTGCATAAAGGTTTGTTTATGCTAGATACTACTCCACATATCATGAATGTAAGTGTGTCTAAGAGGAAAATATATGAGGTGAACAGTGCATACCTGTGACATTGTAGGCTAGGTCACATCTATGAGGGAAAGATTCAAAAGTTGCTAAAGGTTGGATATTTAGATCCATTTGACTATGAGTCATATGCAACTTGCGAGCCTTGCCTTCGTGGAAAACTAACCAACTTTCCATTTAGTGGAACTGGAGAGAGAGCCACTGAGCTATTGTAACTCATACATAGTGATGCATGTGGACTCATATTAATTCATGCCATTGGTGGTTACTCCTACTTCATTACCTTTACTAATGATTTCTCAAGGTATGGATATGTGTAATTAATGAATTGTAAGTACGAGGCCTTTGAGAAATTCAGAGAGTATAAGAATGAAGTGGAGAACCAGACTAGAAAGAGTATCAAAACTCTTCGATCAGATCGAGGAGGTGAGTACTTAAGTACAAAGTTTACTCAGTTCCTCAAGGATCATGGGATATTATCCCAATGGACACCTCCTTATACACCTTAGCTCAATGGTGTCTTTGAAAGGAGAAATCGTATGATATTAGACATGGTACGGTCCATGATGAGTTTCGTTGACCTACCCATCTCATTTTAGGGATATGCCCTAGAGACTGCAGCTTACCTTCTGAATAGAGTTGCAACTAAGTCGGTAGTGTCTACGCCATATGAGATATGGAAAGGGAAGAAGCCCAATCTTAAGGTTGTTAAGATTTGCAGCTACCCTACCCACGTTAAAAGACATAACCCCGATAAGTTAGAATCGAGGACAAAGCAATGCAAGTTCATGGGATACCCCAAGGAAACTTGTGGGTATTATTTCTATCATCTCGAGGACCAAAAGGACTTTGTAGCCAAGAGAGCAGTGTTCCTTGAGAAGGAACACATTCTTGGCGGAGATAATGAGAGCATGATAGAGTTGAGCAAGGTTGGAGAACCAAGCTCAAGCACCACTCTACAGCCCGAGTCTGTTCAGATACCTAACATACAAGTTTCAACTTTACGTAGGTCTGGCAGAGTATCCCATCCTCCTGAGAGATATGTGGGATATATTAGAGGAGAAGATGTTGAGGACATTGATCCTTAAACCTACGATGAGGCTATTATGAGTATAGACTTCGGGAAGTGGCAAGAAGCCATGAATTCTGAGATAGATTGTATGTACTCCAATAAGGTTTGGAAACTAGTTGATGCACCCGAAGGTATTGTACCCATCGGTTGCAAGTGGATCTTTAAGAAAAAGATCGGAGTAGATAGAAAGGTAGAGACCTATAAAGCAAGGCTAGTGGCTAAGGGGTATCGTCAAAGGCAAGGTGTTGACTATGACAAAATCTTCTCACCCATAGCAATGCTAAAATCTATCCGAATTCTATTGGCTATTGCAGCACACTATGATTATGAGATCTGGTAGATGGATGTGAAAACTACATTCCTCAATGGGAACCTCAAGGAGGTGTATATGATACAACTTGAGCGATTTGTGTCCAAGAATTGCCTAGATAAGGTGTGCATGTTGCTTAGATCCATTTATGGACTAAAGTAAGCTTCTCGAAGTTGGAACATAAGATTTGATGAGGCAATCAGATCTTATAACTTCGTTAAGAATGAAGATAAGCCTTGTGTGTACAGGAAGGTAAGTGGGAGCGCTATCATCTTTTTGGTGTTATATGTGGATGACATCCTGATTATTGGGAATGACGTAGGAATATTATTCACAATAAAGACTTGGTTATCTAGACACTTCTCCATGATGGATTTAGGGGAAGCATCCTATATCTTGGGGATTCGGATCTATAGAGACAGATCTAAGAGGATGCTTGGCTTATCCCAGTTCAGGTACATAGAAACCATTGTCAAACGGTTTGACATGAAAAATTCCAAGAGAGGTCTCATACCAATGAGACATGGGATATCACTTTCTAGGAGTATGTCCCCAAAGACTCCAAAAGAAAGGGCGAACATAGATATGATATCTTATGCCTCAGCGATAGGGTCTATCATGTATGTCATGCTATGTACTAGGCCTGATATAGTACATGCTCTGAGTGTCACGAGCAGGTATTAGGCAGATCTAGGCTTGGAGCACTGGAAAGTAGTAAAGCATATCCTTAAGTACTTGAGAAGGATTAAGGATCTTTTACTAGTATATGGAGGTAGTAGACTCAAGGTTGAAGGCTACACAGACTCAAGTTTTTTGTTTGATGTCGATGATAGCAAGTCAAATTCAGGGTATGTGTACACCTTGAATGGAGGAGCAGTGTGCTGGAAGAGTTCCAAGCAAGATACTATTGCTGACTCGACCATAGAGGCAGAGTATATTACTACAGCAGATGCAGCAAAGGAGAGAGTCTGGATGAAGAAGTTCATCACAGATCTAGGAGTCAGGCTAAGTAGTAAGGAGCTGATTCCTTATATTACGATAACTACGGGGAGATTACTCAAATAAGAGAACCCGGGTCTCATCAGAAGTGTTCTAAGGAGGTTCTAACTTATTGGAGAGATAATAACTTGAGATGTAGTAGTGGAAAGAGTTCCATCCGAAGATAACATTGCAGATCCGCTAACAAAGCCGTTGTCTCAAATTATCTTTGAGCGTCACAAGGGTCTGATGGGGATCAGACACATAGGTGATTGGCTTTAGATCAAGTGGGAGATTGCTAGTCATATGTGCCCAACAAGCCAATCACGTGAGTGATGGCACGTGTGACTTGACACGGAATCCTTTTGCTTATTATATTTTGTCATTTATCACTTTATATTAACTATTGCATATATGCATGTATATATTGTGATGTCCTTAGATCTAGACAATGGGAATCGGATCATGATGAGATCACGATAATGAGATCGATTCACCTTTAAACAAAGATCCTAAATAATCCCGGTCAGAGGTTACTCGAGAGGGACATCGTGATAACTGGACAGACTAGTATGCTGTATACCCGTCCATATGATGGATACAGCTGATCTCATAGCTGCTCGTGTGAGGACACTAGCGATATAGTATAGGTGCTCATTGGAGAATGAGTTCACTGATTGATCCGCTTACGGAATGATGGATGGTTGATGATGCCTTATTGTCAGATAATGATTCTGTAGTCCTAGTGGTGTATCTGGTCCTTAGACTTGAGATATTAAGGATGTCCTGTATGAGTGCTCCACTCTTTGATACTAGACTTATAGGTTTGGATGTCCCAGATCTAGTATAGTTGGTCATTAGGAGTGGTAATCGACCTTATGAGGGCTATTGAGTATCGATAGAGGATCATCCACTCTCGGCATCATTAAAGGAATATCTCATGTGTTCTTGCTCAGACAAATCCCTAGCCAGGGTCATTCAGATTGAGAGAGAAAGAGTTATATGGGAGAATCCGATTAGAGCGAGACTCGAGAAGAAACTGTATGGGTCTAATAACACCATACCTGATATATGTTCTCTAGGATATTAGATGGATGAGGGACTATATGTATATGGTAACTGAGGACAGACAGGTCCAATAGATTGGATTCCCTTGTATCGTTTGGGGATTACGGTGTAGTGGCATAGTCGTCCGTAATCGATGAGTCGAGTTAATTATTATAGAGATAATAATTCACTAAGTTAGAAGGAATTCTGATAGGTATGACTCATGACTAGGTCGATATTGGGCCTAGAGGGTCACACACATATGGTAGGCATTGTGATGAGTAGAGGTTCAGATATGATATATCCACCGAAGCACCTATCTTATTGGATATCCACTAAACCCATGAATTATTGGATCTCATGGACGAGATCCAATAAGAGCCCATGAGAGATTATTGGATAGAGATCCACTAATCTAAAAGGCTTGGGTAATTGGATGTAGATCCAATACCCACTAGGGGAGGATCCATTAGGGTTCGATAGGGGACCTTCATAAATAGGAGGGATTCAATGGTTCATAGGCTAGAGCCTTTACTTGCCTCTCTTATTCTCCTCCTCTTCTCCACCTCAGAGCAGGCCTGGAGTTTTGAGGAGCATCGTCGCAGCCTTGCTGTGTGGATTACCGCTAGAGAGGAGGACGCTTGATGTCCTTCACTCTCTCCTAGAGATCTGCAAGGAAACAGGGATATATGATCTCCCTAGGTAACACAATATATTCTATACATAGTTTGTTTCATGAATTTTTGTGCACCTATCTTCGTACGCCGACGAACATCTTTTTGGGAAATTGGAGATTTTGTTTTCTTGTTCTTCCACTATGCATGTGATGTCGTCCCAAGATTTCCCAACAGGGAGATCGTGTATCCCTGAATTTCTATATATTTATGAGATTTGATGAAGGAGTTCAAGTACCCTCCTCTCTAACGGTAATCCACATAGTAGGGTTGCGACGACGCTTCTCCAATCACTACCCAATCTTCATACCTACTATCTGAGGAGGAGAAGGGGAGAAGAGAATAGGAGGTGTCAACCAAGAAGCCCCAGCCTATGGGCCTTTAGTTCCCTCCTATTTATAAAGACCCCCAATTAACTTAACTCTAATGGATCCTGCCCTATTGGGTACTAGATCTCCACCCAATTACCCAAGTCTCTTATATTGGTGGATCTCTACCCAATAATCTCTTATTAGCTCTTATTGGATCTCATTCATGGGATCTAATAATTCAGGGGCTTATTAAATATCCAATAAGATAGAGGCTCTAACGAATATCTCATATCCGAGCTTCTACTATTCGCAATGCCTATCATATGTGTATGACCCTCTAGGCCTAATATCAAACTAGCGGTGAGTCATACCTATTAGAACTCCTTCTAGTATGTGAATTATTATCTCCATAATAATTCACTCGACTCGTTGACTGTGGACGTACTAGGCCACTACGTCGTAGTCCCCAAACAATACAGGGGAATCCAATCCTTTGGACCTATTTACCCTTAGTTATCGTTTACCTATAGTCCCTCATCCATCTAATATCCCAGAAACTATATACTGGGCATGGTACTGTCAGACCCATATGATTTCTCCTCGAGTCTCACTCTAATTCGATTCTCCCAAAGAACTCTTTCTCTCTTAATCCGAATGACCTTGGCCAAGGATTTATTTGAGTAAAAATACATAAGATATTCCTCTCATAATACCGAGAGCGGATGATCCTCTATCGACACTCAATAGCTCTTGTAAGGGTGGCTGTCACTCCCAATGACCGATTATACTAGATCTGAAACTTTCAAACCTATAAGTCAAGTATCAAAGAGTGGAGTACTCATATAGGACATCCTTAATATCTGAAGTCTAAGGACCAGGTACACTATTGGGATGATGAAATCACTGTTTGACAATGAGGTATCATCAATTATCTAGCATTCCGTAAGCGGATCAATCAATGAACTCATTCTCCAATGAGCACCTACATTGTATCCCTAGTGTCCCCACACAAGCAACTATAAGACTAGCTACCTCCATCATATGGATGAGTATACAGTATACTAGTCTGTCCAGTTTTCTTGATGTCCTTCTTGAGTAACCTATGACTAGGATTATTTAAGGTTTGTGTTTAAAGGTGAATCAATCTTATTATCATGATCTCATCACTATCTGATTCTCATTATACAGATTCATAGACATCACAATATATGTATGCAAGAAGCAATACAATTCATGAATATAATGGAATTATATATAATAAAACTCAAGTTGTAAACATCAAGAAGTCAAGTGACATATAATGGTTTATTTGGATAAATTTCTCTTTAGTAAATAACAAAAAGAATCATAGGAGAAAAAATAATAAAAAATCTTGATTCATATATCAAGACTATGGTTTGTTTGCATAAGTCTCCTCTTTAGTAAATGATAAAAAGAAGAAATGTTTGCATAAGTCTCCTCTTTAGTAAATGGTAAAAAGAAATGATAGAAGATAGAAAAGATTTTGTTTCCCATAAAGGATACCTCAAGTTAAGAAATTAAGAGAAAGTTCATAATTTGGTTGGAAAAATCTCATTCAAATTCAATTTGTCAAATCCAAAGTCATCACCAAAATCACTTTTCTTACATTCTAAAAATTCACTGAAAGCAACATAGATAGATTCCTATAAGATTAAAAATAGTTAAAATTCTATATGATTGATTTTATACTAGCATGCCCTAGTCTTTTATACAAAAGCTATGCATTATCGTTTAAAAATGAAAAACAATCTTCATCACAAAAATCATCAAGATCAATCATAAACCATCTTCAATCAAAAGATTTATTACCAATAATTATAATTCAAAAGATCTTTCCTTCATTATTATTGTTTCAACTAGTGAGCTTTGTGAAGTGTGTTGGATCTCCGGTCATATGCCTTAAGCATCCATTCAAGATATTAATTTTTTACTCATAGCTTTCGATTGTAGAGATATCTACAAGAAAGATGGGTTTGTTCTAGATACCCATTAAATTTTGGGTTCATCATGGTTAGATTTATCTATCTTGATTTTTGACATTAAATCATTCATGGTTCAATTAGGAACCAAACTAATTTATTCGAGCTATAATTTTTGAATGAATATTTATAAACAAAATGACCATGTCTACTACAAAAATTTAACTTAACCTTAGGGGGGAATATGTAATGTTAGTCCTTTAACAAAAGTAGGCTTTTGTTGAGTGTTGCTCACAAAGCTGATTTTTTTTCTTTTATGAACATGACCCTTATTGACAAGAATCATATTTAATGATTTGCTACTAATTTTAATTTTTTCTAAAGTTTATCATGTTAGGAACGAGTCGACATTAAGAGGGGGGGTGAATTAGTGCAATGGTAAAAACGTCGGTTCAATAAAATTTATTTTGATTAAATCCTTTTCGTAAAGATGCTTAAATTGAAAGCATACCGAAGAGTATAATGGATATAAAGCAAGTAAGGTAGTTTGTAGTTAATGTAAATAGCAAAACAGAAATGCAAACCGAATTATAGTAGTTCGGTCATCGTGACTTACATCCACTCCACCGATTCCTCTTCCGTCGAGGCCATCGGCATCTACTATCGATCTTCCTTTAATGAGCAAAGATCAACCACCCTTACAACTCAATTCTCCTTTTGACAAGTTTAGGAGAGAACCTTTACAACCTCTCTTACTCCTCTCTCAAACTACACTAACACTTAGAGCTTTGAGAAGAGTTCACACACAATTAAAACATAGTTTTCTTTCCTTTTTTGCTCTCAGTTGTATGTAATTTAATGAGGGATGCGAGGGGTATTTATAGGTCTCAAGTTGATTCAAACTTGGAGCCTAAAAATGTCTCATCCCCGGTTGTCAAGGTCCTAGCAGTACCACCGCCTGTGCTAAGCGGTACCACCACCAAGACTGGGGGTACTACCGCCTGACAGTCTCTCGGAGACTGTGTCTAGGTGATACCACCACTGACATAGTCTCGGAGACTATGCCATGATGGTGCCACCTGTTGAGTCAATGTTTGAGCCTTCTACTTGGCCCAACATAGCCCAAACTTGGGCCCAATTGGCCTCTAATTAAGTTGGCTTAATTACCTTCTAAACCAACTCAATTAGATTACAAGTGAATCCTTGTTGTTCAGCATGTCATTGGTTCATCTGGCGCTTTGTCCGATCCTTCAGTGTATTGCCCAATCAGTATGTTGTCTTCTCGCAACATCTAATCTTCTTGACATAATGTCCGATCTTCTTGGCCCGATGCTTGAATTCACGGCCCAAAGTCTTTTGCCGATACGTCGACCATTCCTCCGGCCTGATGTCTAATCTTTTGACATATTTGCTCTGGTCTAACATATGATTCCTCCTGCTTTAATCAATTTTCCTTTTCTGATCAACGTTAGCCCTGTGTTACTAAAAAATGCTCATTAGATCACAAATACATCAATTGATTTCATCATCAAAATATGAGATTTAATAATCTCCCACTTTTTGATGATGACAACTAATTGATGACGGAGTTTAAACAAACTCCCCCTATCAATATGCCATATTGATAGAACCTTGAATTCAAGTCAAAGCAAATTTAATCAAGAGATTATTATGAGTCCATAAAATCATGCATAATCAAATTTTTAATTCATCATTCAATGCATGATCATCAACATAACTTCTCCCCCTTTGTCATAAAAAAAAAGGAGAAGTTCAATAATCCAATTTTTGAGATATAATTTCAAATCATTGTAACATAATCTCAAGTTTTATCATCATGTAAGCTAGTAATTTTCTTTACAAAATTTTTACACCTTTTGATATATGCAAGATAGCAAGTTGTTGCATCCACTTGAAATGTGCAAGCTAGCGTTTTTGTGTTTCTAGCAATTCTTTCTCCATGCAATTTGCAAGCTAGCAAATTTAGCAAGTTTTACATAATTTTAGAATAAGCAAGCTATCATGTTTTAAATATGCAAGGTAGTAAGCTAGCAAAAATTTTTTTTCATCATTTTAGAAAGTGTAAGCTAGCAATATTTCGAAAGCAAATGCAATATAGCTTTCTTGTTGAAGTGTGCAAGCTAGCGATTCTTACTTCCTTTTGCAAAATGTAAGTTGCAAATCTTGCTTCCTTTTGCAATCTTATAAGTTTTGCTTCTTGAGAGAGGCAAGATAGCACATCTTGGTGATGTTCAAGATAGCAAGTTATACATCATGCAAGCTAGTGAATCTTACAACATTTTAGAACATCATTTCAGAAAATGATAATTGTTGACTTTCACATCATTTCATAAAAAAAAATTCATAGTATTGCATGCATCATTAAAAATCATAAATATTTCAAATCATGAGTATTTCATGCATAATTTCATATCATCACATGAAGAATATCAAGAAAAACTAATTGGGTGATGAGATAAACATTTCATGAATATAAGGAATTGTTCATAAAAATCATATCATGAAAGATAAAATATCAAAGATCATGAAGGATTAAGTCATAAATACTAAATGACATGATTTATCTTGATAAATCTCCCTTTTAGTAAATAACAAAAAGAAACATAGGAGTTCAAAAACAAGATCTTGATTCATAGAAAATTTTAAGTATCAATATCAAGAATTCAAGATCATGATATAGATAAAGACATTCCTATAGCAAAAAGTTGTCATGAGAGAACACATAAACGATCTTGATTCATGTATAATATCTCTTAATTCATTGTGAATCATAAGAATTGTAATTCCAAAAAATCATGATTCATTTGGATAGTAGATAGCAAAAAGAAACATCGAGGATAAAAGATCCCGATTTATATAGGGTAAATCTCATGTTATAAATCTCAAAAAATCAAGATAAAGCTCATTCAAATTTAAATCATCAAATAAAAATCATTTTTAAAAGATTCACAAAAGCATAATATATATAGATTCATTAATCTTTTATTGAAAAATCAATAAGATAGAGGTGGAAAATATAGTCCCTTTTTTTATTTCACACAAGCATGCCTTTGTCATTTATGCCTAATCAAAACATGCATCATGTTTAAAACTGCGAAAGCAATTATCATTACGGCAAAGATCGATAAGACATAAATTACAAGAATCATCATGCATAATTTAGAAAGATAAACTCATTAAGTATGATATTAAGTCTCTTAGCATTTTCATTAAAACATTAAGTATGGTTTTATAAGACATTTTCAATCAAAATCAAAAAGCAATATGGAAATCAACATGATATATATTATTGCTTTCTTAAACATAAGATTACTCTTACTAGGTGTACAAGCATCATTTTGTTATATTTTCATAAAACATGCAATTGTCATGATCATTTTTTTTTTTCAAAATAGTTGGAAAAAGAAGCATGATCCTTTTAACATTTTCATTACATCATTAAAAAAAAAAATTGTATAACTTTTCTAAACTAAATTAAAAATAAATTATGAAAAATATCAAGTAATTTCAAAGTAAACTAAGGGGATTTTGATTACCTCATCATCGAAAGTCGTTAAGGCGTAGTATGCCACCTCGCCTTTGTTGGTTTGTTCCTCATCTTCAGATGAATTCGTTTCGTCCCAAGTCACTTTGAGTGCTCTCTTCTTCTTTAACAACTTCTTTTTAAGTTTATTTTTATTTTTTAATTCTTGTTTAATAAACTTTTTAAGCTTCATAGTTAACAATTCAAAGTCCTCATCACTTAAGCTTTCGCTCGGGTAGTCTTCTTGTGTTCTAAGTGTCAAATCCTTCCTGTTCTTTGGAAGGTTGTTCTTAAGTTGCTCATGTATATTGCACGTCATTTCATAGGTCATCAAAGACCTTATAAGTTCTTCAATCAGAAAATGGTTCAAATCTTTTGATTCTTGTATTGTCATTATTTTTTAATCCCAATTTTTAGAAAGTTATTGTAAAACTTTATTAACAAGTTCAAAATACGAAAAATATTTGCCAAGTGCTTTTAAACCATTGACAACATCCATAAAATAAGTGTACATATCAATAATGGTTTCGCTTGGCTTCATTCAAAATAGTTCAAAATCATGCATTAAAAGATTGACTTTAGAATCTTTTACTCTACTCGTGCCTTCATGTGTGATTTTGAGAGTGCCATATATCGAAAGACATTTTGCAAGTAGAAACCCAATTAAACTTAGTTTTATCGAAAGCGCAAAGTAGAGCGTTCATATCTCTAGCATTTAAGGAAAAAAATTTCTTCTCCAAATCGTTCCATTCTTTCATTAGAGTAGAAGGCATTTGAAAACTGTTTTCAATAATATTCCATAAATCAAGGTTCAAAGAAAGCAAGAAAACTCTCATTTAAGTTTTCCAATATGTGTAGTCCGTCCCATTGAACATGGGAGGATGAATGAGAGAGTGATCATCTTGAAAGCCGAAAAGACCCATTTCTCTTTGGGTGTTAAACCAAATGAGAAATATGAGGCTCTGATACCAATTGTTAGGAACAAGTCAGTACTAAGAGGGGGGGGAGTTAATTAGTGTAGTAGTAAAAACATCGGTTCAATAAAATTCGTTCAATTAAAACCGATCTCGACAATATATTAACTTGAAACACATTCGTAAAAGTGTGTAGCTAAAGTAATGAGGAAGTATAGTAGTTTGTAGTTAAGGTAAATAGTAAAACAGAAATGTAAATCGAATTATAGTAGTTCGGTCATCGTGACCTACATCCACTCCACCGATTCCTCTTCCGTCAAGGCCATTGGCATCCATTATCGATCTTCCTTCAATTGGTGAAGATCAACCACCCTTACAACTCGATTCTCCTTTTGACAGGTTTAGGAGAGAACCTTTACAACCCCCCTAACTCTTCTTTTAAACTACACTAACACTTAAAGCTTTGAGAGGAGTTTGTTAGGAATGAGTCAGCACTAAGAGGGGGGGGTGAATTAGTGCAACGATAAAAACGTCGGTTCTAAAAATTCTTTTGTGCGTTGAAAACCAATTTCAGAAGCTTGAAAGCGTATGCAAGTGTAGGCGTAGTAAAAGCATAGTAAAGAGGAGAGGCAGTTTGCTATAAAAGTAAAGTGCTTAAAGGAAACACAAACCAGATTTTTATAGTGGTTCGGTCGTCATGACTTACATCCACTCCACCGATTCCTCTTCCGTCGAGGCCACCAGCATCCACTATCAGTCTTTCTTCAATAGGCGAAGACCAACCACCTTTTACAACTCAATTCTCCTTTATCGGGTTTAGGAGATAACCCTTATACCCCCACTTACTCCTCTCTCAAACTATTCTAACACTTAGAACTTTGAGAGGAGTGTCACACACAATTGCAGCAAAGTTTTCTTTCTTTTTTTGCTCTCAGTTGTGTGTTTCTTAACTAGGGATGAGAGCGGTATTTATAGGTCTCAAGTTGATTCAAACTTGGAGCCTAAAAACATCTCATCTTGGGTTTCCCAAGTACAAGCGGTACCACCGCCTGTGCTAGGCGGTACCATTGCTTTGCATCCTAACACTGGGCAGTACCATCACTTGACAAAGCTCAAAGACCGAGCTCTAGCAATACCACCACTTGACAAGGGTGGTACCACCACTGGTAGCATTTACTGTCGGCGGTACTACCGCCCAGACCACTTGGGAGATTGAGTCTCCTAAGCGGTGCCACCGCCAGTCAGGGTTTCAGCATCCTGATTGGGCCTTGAATCTAGCCCAAACCAGCCTAACTTCGGGCCCAATTGGCCCCTAACAGAGTTGATGGAATTACCTCCCATTCCCAACTCCAATTATGTGCTAACTATGATTCCTAAAACATATTCTAAGCAAAATAAGTTTGATTTCTTCCAGCGAGCTTCCGGCGAACTTCCGATGATCTCTCGGCAATGTTCTGACGGACTCCCGGCAAACTCTTGGACTTCACGATGATCTTCTTGATGAGTTCCAACAAGCTTCTTTGGCAAGCTCTTGGACTTCTCGATTGGTTCCGACAGAACTTTCGACGAACGTCCGGACTTCCATCGAACTCTCGAACTCCCAATGAAATTACATTCTTGACTCCGGGACTTCATTTTGCTTTATGCATTGCTATCGTAGTTAATCCTGCATACACAAAAACACACTTCGATTTAGACAATTATTACTAAGCATGAATCAAGTCGTCCAGCATGCCATTGGTCCATCGATGCTTCGTCCGATTCTTCGGCGCATCGTCCTCTCTTGTGGCCTATTGCCCAATCGGCCAATTGACCTCTACAACTCTGATATCCTTGGTGCAATATCTGCTCTTATTGGCCCGATGCCCCAAAACCATGGCTCAAAGCCTTCTGTTGATATGTCAACCGATCCTTCGACGCGACATCCAATCTTCTGACATGTTTCTCCGACCCAACATGATTCTTCCTACTTTAAATATCTCTCCTTGATCGAAGCTTCCTACGTCACTCAAAATGCATATCAAATCATAAACACTTATTAATTAGTTTCATCATCAAAATATGAGATTCAATAATCTCCTCCTTTTTTATGATGACAACCAATTGACGATGGAGTTAACCTTAACTCCCCCTATCAATATGTCATATTGATAGAACCTTGAATTCAAGTCATTGCAAATTTCATCATGAATATTTGCAACACGTCATCATGCGTAACATGATCATACTTCTCCCCTTTGTCATCAACAAAAAGGAGAAGTCCAACTATCAAGTGTTTAGACATACAAGTTCAAATCATTGCATAAAAAGCATAATATCAAGTTTTATCATCATGCAATTTGTAAGCTAGAAAATTTACATAAAGCAAGCTACATGAAGTACGTTTGCATCTTCTCTTTAGATATGGTAGCAAACAAGCAAGTTTTTCTCCTTACAATTTGTGAGCTAACAAATTTTACACATATGAAAGTTGGCAAGATTTTTATATCTTTTTGAGATGAGCAAGCTTTTTGCTTCTTCTTGAAGTATGTAAGCTAGCTAGCAAACTAGCTATCTCCCCCTTTGTCAGTGTCAAAGAGAAGGGAAGAATACAATTTTGTATCTCTTTTTTCCTTTACATCAATTTCTAAACCATGACAAAGGTAAATAACATAGATGAAAAATCAAGTCATGAATGTCAAAACAATTTTTCATCATGAATATTTCATCATTGCATGCATCATTATCATAAGTTAAGGCATTACATGCATGATACCAAATCATCATTTATAAGTACATTAATATTTCAATATGTTTATGCATCATTATAGTTTCAATTTACAACATACACAATTTTAAAATATTACATATCATCCTTACACTCTGCATGATACTAAAAATAAATTAATCATCATATCATACATGATACTCATAAGCTAGCAAATTTATATCATTTTAGTGTTGAATCTTAGATTTTGATGATGAAGTCAATTGTCATTTGGTTATCTAATCCGTATGTTGAGATAAGTGTGCAGGATTAACTACGATGGCAATAAGATATGCAGCAAGTGTTAAGCCGGAGTCAAGACCAAGATCACATTGGGGGTTCGAGAGTTCGTCGGAAGTCCGGACGGTTGTCGGAGGTTCTAAGGGAACAATTCGAGAAGTCCAAGAGCTTGGCAAAGAAACTCGTTGGAACTCGCCAAGAGGATCGTCAAATGTCTAAGAGTTTGCTGGGAGTCCGCTGGAGCATCGCCGAGGGTTCGTCGGATGTTTGTCGGAAGTTCACCGGAAGCTCGCCGGAAGAAGCGATTGACGCAACGGAACATGATCTACAGTATTGATGTCTTAATTATTGTAGTTAGCATGTAGATTAAGTTAAGATTGGGAGGTGATCCCATTAACTTAATTTGGGGCCAACTAGGCCCTTGGCAGACCCAAATTGGGCTGAATGGATTAGCCCATTCTGACCTAGAATTCCTGGCCTGCGGTGGCACCGCCCAAGAGACTTGGTCTCCCAAGAATTCTAGGTGGTAGTACCGCCCCTATCAGGCAGTGGTACTGCCAATGATGGTACCACCCCTATTAGGCGGTGGTACCACCTGAGCTCGATCTCCGAGCAATGTCAGGTGGTAGTACAGCTCAGTGACAGATGACAGGCGGTAATACCGCCCAGTTATGGTGGTGGTACCGCCAGGACCCTAGAAATCCGAGAATGGACACTTTTGATCTCCGAATTCAAACTAATTGGGGCCTATATAAACCCCACCCTTTCCTGCATGAAAGGGCACCGTAAGCTTGCTTTTATTCTGTGTATTTGAGAGCTTAAAAGTGTTTTAAAAGGCTAGAGTTCCTCTCCCTCTTTTCTTTCTAAGTCTTGATCATTCAAGAGAGGAGTGAAAACTTGTAAGGGTTGTCTCCTAAGCCCATCAAAAGGAGAAAACTGTAAAAGGGTAGTTGGCCTTTGCCTATTGAAGGAAGGCCTCTAGTGGATGTCGGTGACCTCGTCGGAGGAGGAAGCCAAAAGTGGATGTAGGTCAAGATTGATCGAACCACTCTAAATCTCAGTTTGCATTTACATTCTGCTCTTTATCTTAACTACAAACTGCCTCTATTGCTTTACATCAACTATACTTTCGTTTACTCTCAAGTTAAGTATCAGAGTGGGTTCACTCTTAGTTGGATTAAAACCTAAGAGAGATGGCATATGCCGGAAACCAAGTGGGTAACTCCAATTCTAGCTTCCTCCTTAGATGAGGTCACCGACGTCCACTAGAGGCCTTCCTTCAATAAGCAAAGGCCAACTACCCTTTTACAGTTTCACTCCTTTTGATGGGCTTAGGAGACAACCCTTATAGAATTTTCTTTCCTCTCTTGACAGATCAAAACTTGGAAGAAAAGAGGAAGGAGAACTTTTAACTCATACAACACTTTTGAGCCCTAAAATTCATAGAGTAAGATTAGATTTTCAGTGCATTTGGTTGCCCTTTCATTGCTGAAAGGGTGGAGTATTTATAGGCCCCAAACTAGTTTGAATTCTAAGCTCAAAACTATCATCTCCCGAAATTCCAGGGTTTAGCGGTTGTACCGCCTGGCAGAGCTCGGAGACTGAGCCTCTGGACGGTGCCACCTCTTATCAGGGGCGGTTGTACTGCTTGGCAGAGCTCGGAGACTGAACCTCTTATCAGGCTCGCTCGGAGACTGAGCCCAGGTGGTGCCACCGCTTGACTGGGGCGGTTGCACCGCTTGGCAAAGCTTGGAGACCGAGCTCAAGCGGTTCCACCGCCTGTTAGGGGTGGTTGCACCGCCCAGCCTAGCTCGGAGACTAAGCCTTAGGCGGTGCCACTGCCGGCCCAAGCGGTGCCACCGCTGGCCAAGAAATCTGGGTCCAAATGGGCTGATCCATTCGGCCCAATTTGGGTCTGTCAAGAGCCCAATTGCCTCAAAATTAAGTTAATGGGATCACCTCCCATTTCTAGCTTAATCATCATGCTAACTATGATATTTCTTAAGACATTTACTACAACTTGCTCCGGTGCGTCAATCGCTTCTTCCGGCAAGCTTTCGACGAACTTCTGTCGATCATCCGATGAACCCTCGATGATGCTCCTGCGGACTTCCGGCAAACTCCTAGACTTGCGACGATCTACTTGGCGAGTTCCAACGAGCTTATTTTGGCAAGCTCTTGGACTTATCGGATTTGTTCCCACAGAACCTCCGACGACCATCCGGACTTCCGTCGAACTCCCAACGTGATCTTAGTCTTGATTCCGGCGCAACTCCTGCTATATGTCTTACTTTCATCGTAGTTAATCCTACACACTTATCTCAACATATGGATTAGATAACAAATGACAATTGACTTCATCATCAAAATCCGAGATTCAACAATCTCTCCCTTTTTTATGATGACAATCAATTGATAACAGAGTTAACCTTAACTCCCCCTATCTATATGCCATACTTGAGATAAGTCATTCTTGAATTCAAGGCCTTTGAATTCAATAGACTTATTGATAAGTTAAGAACTCTTAACCTTATCAATTACTCCCATCATGATTTCTATCATGATGTATCTTACTGAAAATGATGTCAAGACTTGACATCAATTCTCAAGTTTTACATTTCAAATATTAATGATGGTAGCAGTTCAACATAAGATATCAACATGTAAATTTACAATTTAAGCTTTTGATATCTTAACGTAAAGCAAACATTTCAAGTGTTTAACAATCGTAGCATCACATGGCAAGATATCAACAAGTAAAGTTGCTATGCAAGTTCTTGATATTTTATTATGATATGGCAATAACATAGTGCAAATATAGCACTCATAGCATCAATTCATATATTTCTTATTCAAATATGGCACTTATAGTATCAATTCATATATTTCTCCCCCTTTATCATCAATAAAAAGGAGAATGATATAAGCAAATTTTAAGCATAAGTGCGGTAATTATTCATGCCATAACTAGGTTCATGTCTTTTTCCAATAGTGAGTGATAGGATACCAATTATGCAAACATTTCAAGGAAAACAGGACATGGAGATAGCTTTGAATACTTCTTCCTTTTTATTTGTTATTATCTTTTTGCATGAAGGAGGAAGGCTATTTATGATACCAGCCATTTGTGAGTTTACTTTGAATGAAGTTAAAATCGATGAGAGATTAAATCATACTTCATTTTTACAAGAATCAAGATATGTATATGAAAAAAATCCTTGCAAGTAAAAACACTATCATCCATATTTCAAGAAGGAATTTACAAGCAGGAATCATTTCATCAAATCCATTTCTCAAAAAAAATATTTTTCACATGATAAGTGTATGAGAGATCTATTTGCTAGTTGATTCCATATGTCAAAAATCAATGATGAGAATCAAACTCGATATGACATATGCTTATTAAGTTCGGAAGAGGATAATGTATCGAGAAAATCCGATTGTTAGGATACCACTAGTTAAGAGAATCCGAAAATGAAATTAACAAGACTATACTATAGATTTTCAAATACAATCATGAAGACAAAACATGCTCATTGTTATGGAAATTTTTGTATCCAAAACACATAATTTCCAACCTGTAATTAGGGCATGTAATTATGTAAAATCACCATGGCAATTAAGTGATTTGATCATTAAAAAATTCGAAAAAGAATCTTAACAAGTTCATGCATTCGGACATATTAACATTCCTAATTCTCTTCTAATGAAATCAAATTGTTCTTCACTTAGTGGTTTGTAAAAATATCAGCTAGTTGATGCTTAGTATCTATGAACTCTATGATTACATCATGATTAGTGACATGATCTCGTATAAAGTGATGTCTAATATCAATATGTTTTGTTCTTTAGTGTTGAATGAGATTCTTTGTTAAACATATTGCACTTGTGTTATCACATTTAATGGGAATGTTTTTAAGATGAACTTTATAATCTTCTAAGGTGTTTTTCATCAACACAACTTGTGCATAGCATTCACTAACTGCAATATACTCAGCTTCAATTGTTAATAGTACAATCGAGTTTTGTTTCTTAGATCTCCAGGAAACAAGGGAATGTCCCAAAAATTGACATGTTCCTGATGTGCTTTTTCTATCTAGTCTACACCTAGCAAAATCCGCATCAGCATATGTAATTAACTCAAAATTCTCAGATTTTGGATACCATAATCCTATATTTGTGGTACCTTTAAGATATCTAAATATTCTTTTAACTGCTTTGGGATGAGATATCTTAGGGTTCGATTGAAACCTAGCACAAAGTCCTACACTGAACATGATGTCTGGTCTAGTTGTAGTGAGGTAAAGTAAACTTCCTATCATACCCCTATAAGTTTTTTGATCGAAGCTTTCTCCACTTTCATCAACTTCTAACTTAGTGGAGGTGCTCATAGGAGTGTTAATAGTTTTTGAGCTATCTATATTAAATCTTTTCAGCAGATCTAAAGCATATTTAGTTTAACTAATAAAGATGTCAATGCTTAGTTGCTTAATTTGTAAGCCTAAGAAAAAGGTTAATTCTCCCATCAAACTCATTTCAAATTTGAGACTCATGGTTTCAACAAAATATTCATAAAGAGATTCATTCGAGGAGCCGAAGATAATATCATCAACATAAATCTGAACAATGAGAAAATTATTTTCAAAATTTTTGATAAACAATGTGTTAGGATCGGAGCGGCACTAAGAGGGGGGGGGTGAATTAGTGTAGTGGATTAAAACGTTGATTTCGACAAATCTTTCGTACGATAAAAATCGGAGTCGGAAGTGCTTAACTTGAAAACGTATTCGCAAAGTTGTGCAGCAAAGGTAATGATGAAATAAAGCAAGTAAGAAGGTTTGCAGTTATATAAATAGTAGTAATGAAATGCAACCAGAGATTATGTCGTTTTTAAAGTGGTTCGGTCAAGTGACCTACATCCACTTGCGAGGCCCCTCTTCGATGAGGCTCCCACCTTCCACTAGCAAATCTCTTGAAAGGAAAGGGTGAATACCCCTCTTACAACTTTTTACAAGCGGTTCACTCTCTTACAGATTTTCAGCAAGAAAGAAAGAGGTGAACACTAGCAAATTGAAAACAAGACTATCTAAGACTTTTCTAGGGCCTTTCTCTCAAACAATTGCTGCTCAAAAGTTGTAATCTTAGTTGAGATTTGAGGGGTATTTATAGGCCTCAAGAGGATTCAAATTTGGGCTCCAAATTTGAATTCTCTTGGAGTTCCCGATGCTAGCGGTGCCACCGTCTGTCAGTGGCAGTGCCACCGCCTGTCAGTGTCAGGCGCTGACAATGCTGGGCGGTGCCACCGCCCAGCTCTCGGGTGCTGGGCGGTGCAACCGCCCAGTCTGGCAGTGCCACCACCAGACTCTTCGGTTGACTGGTTGGGCTTCAATCTTAGCCCAAACCAAGTCTAATTTTGGGCCTAGTTGGCCCCTAACCAAGATATAGGGTTATCTCTTAATCCTAATCCTAATTACAAGTTAACTACATAACAAAATATATCCTAAGCAATTTTTCAATCGCGAACGTCGAGTCTTGTTCCGGCGAGCTTTCCGTCGAACTTCTTCCGATGGACTCCCAGCAAGCTCCCGAACTTGTGATGACTTTAATGAGTAGCCGAGCCTTCTCGGTGATCTCCGTGAACCTCCGACGATCTCTTCGGGGAACTTCCAAAAATTCCGACAGGTTCCCTATTTCTTCTCGGTTGGTTCCGGCAGCATCTCCGACGATTCTTCGGACTCTTAAACGTCCATCGAACTTGACTCTGGTATCCTTTCTTTGTGTTTTCTAGTTATCATAGTTAATCCTGCACACTTAACTCAATAATATGGATTAGATAAAATAACCCATCAATTGATTTTATCATCGAAATCCGAGATTCAACAATCTCCCCCTTTTTTATGATGACAATCAATGGATGACGGAGTTAAACATAACTCCCCCTATCTATATGCCATATTATGAGAAGATAAAAACACTTGAATTTCATTCCTTTGAATTCAAGCATAAATCGATAAGTTCTAATAGTAGAACTTATCGTTATTCTCATTAAGCATAATGTAAATGCTAAACTTCGATGAAAATTCTTTTCAACTCGAATGATAAGAGACAATTTTTACTACGACAGGAGATAAATATTTTCAACATGAATTTCATGATTATACATGTTAGACATGCTTTCAATATGATCAATTGATCTTGCGATATTCTCAAAGATTTGCAAGGCATTTTAGATATTCATAGATCGATCACTTTTCTCAAAGATTTTGCAAGGCATATTCTCAAAGATTTTGAAAAGTTTTTGCAATTCATATTAGTCATGCTATTAAAATGATACAAGTCATCACTTTTCTCCCCCTTTGTCATCAACAAAAAGGGAATGAGACTTGAAGCACATAGTTTGTTATACAAATATTTTATCGTTCAAAATTAAGTATGCTAAAATATTTACGCAGAGTTCATCTTAAATGAAAATTCAGCATTCATCCATATTATCAAATCTCTTCGTTGTATAAGTAACAAAAGTTGTAGATGTACAAGGAAGAGATTGGGATAAGACAAAAAAAATGTTTCAAGTAGTAACTCCAATAAGTCAAGATCATAATTCGAATACAAATTTATTCAATTCGTCAACTTGAAACTTATAATCAAGCCATCAAAATCAATTTCGAGATTCAAAATATCATAAAATCATTAATCTTGAGCAGATTTAACATGTCATTTAGAATTGAAAGAGAAGGATTAGATTCACCGAGGAACGGAGATAAGATAAACTTTATGGAAAATCCATTCAAACAAGATCATTGTTTAGGGACAATTTAATATACCTAATTCCCTTCTAATGAATTCAAATTGGTCTTCATTCAAGGCTTTTGTAAATATATCTGCTAATTGATGCTTTGTGTCAATGAATTCTAGAACAACATCATTGTTAAGGACATGATCACCTATGAAATGATGCCTAACATCGATGTGCTTAGTTCTAGAGTGCTGAATTGGATTTTTAGTCAGACATATGGCACTAGTATTATCACATTTTATGGGAATGTTTTTAAAGTGAATTCCATAGTCTTCTAATGTATTTTTTATCCAAACTACTTGTGCACAGAATGCACTTGCAGCAATGTATTCGGCTTTCGCCGTAGATAGTGCAACTGAATTTTGTTTCTTGGAAGTCCAAGAAACAAGTGCATGTCCTAAAAATTGGCATGTTCCGGATGTACTTTTTCTATCTATCCTACATCCGCCAAAATCGGCATCCGCATAAGCTATTAAATCAAATTTTTCAGATTTTGGATACCACAATCCTAAATTTGGAATTCCTTTAAGATACCTAAATATTCTTTTAACACTTTTAAGATGAGATAATTTAGGATTTGATTGAAACCTAGCACAAAGTCCTATACTAAACATAATATCCGGTCTAGTCGCGATAAGATAGAGTAGACTACCTATCATTCCCCTATATATTTTTTTATCAAAATTTTCACTATTTTCATCCATATCTAACTTAGTCGCAGTACTCATAGGGGTGTTTATTGCTTTTGAATTATCCATGTTAAATTGTTTTAACAATTCTAATATATATTTAGATTGGTTAAGAAATATACCATCCTTAGGTTGTTTGATTTGTAATCCTAAAAAGAAAGTTAATTCACCCATTAAACTCATTTCAAATCCATGACTCATACATTTGGCAAATAATTCACATAGTGATTCATCCGAAGAGCCAAAAATAATATCGTCAACATAAATTTGCATAATAAGAAAATTATTTTCAAAATGTTTAATAAACAATGTAGTATCAACCTTGCCTTTGGTAAAATTATTTAAAATAAGAAAGGAACTAAGCCTTTCATACCAAGCTCTAGGAGCTTGTTTCAAGTCATAGAGAGCCTTAGTCAATTTGAATACATGATTAGGAAGAAGAGAATTTTCAAATCCGGGAGGTTGTTCGACATATACTTCTTCGGAAATAAAACCATTCAAGAAGGCACTTTTGACATCCATTTGAAATAGTTTAAAATTATAACTACTAGCATAAGCAAGGAGCATCCTTACGGCTTCTAATCGAGCCACAAGAGCGAAGGTTTCTTCATAATCGATACCTTCTTCTTGGTTGAAACCTTTGGCCACTAATCTAGCCTTGTTTCTAACCACGATATCATTTTCGTCTTGCTTGTTTCTAAAGACCCATTTAGTACCAATGACTAAATGGTCACTAGGTCTAGGAACAAGCTCCCATACCTTATTCCTCTCAAATTGATTCAATTCCTCTTGCATTGCAATAACCCAAAAATCATCTTTTATGGCCTCGTCAATGCACTTAGGTTCGATTTGAGAAAGGAAGGCGGCATTAGCATAAAAATTCTTGGAAGAGGAACGAGTTTGAACCCCTTTTGATGTATCCCCTAAATTTAAATTATTAAAACCAAGATCATCATCAAAATCATTTTTCTTTAAATTTGAAACTTCATTAAAAACTACATGAATAGACTCTTCTATTACTAAGGTTCTTTTGTTAAAAACCCGAAAAGCTTTAGAAACGGAAGAGTAACAAAGAAAGATGCCTTCATCGGATTTAGCATCAAATTTTCCTAAGGTATCCCTTTCATTTAAAATAAAGCATTTACAACCGAAAACTTTAAAATAGGAAATATTTGGTTTTTTGTTATTCCATAATTCATAGAGAGTTTTTGATAGGGATGGTCTTATTAGGACTCTATTCATGATGTAGCAAGCCGTATTTACGGCTTCGGCCCAAAAATACTTAGGTAAACTATGTTCATTTAACATAGTTCTTGCCATTTCTTGTAGGTTTCTATTTTTTCTTTCAACTACTCCATTTTGTTGGGGATTTCTCGGAGTGGAGAAGTTGTGATTGTATCCATTAACTTCACAAAAATTTTGAAAGTCACGGTTTTGAAATTCGCCACCGTGATCACTCCGAATTGATGAAATCATGAAACCTTTTTCGTTTTGAGTGAGTTTACAAAATTTAGAGAAACACTTGAAATAATCACTTTTGTGAGCTAAGAAATAGGTCCAAGTGTATCTATTATTGTTATCCACAATTACAAATGCATATTTGCTTCCTCCTAGACTTGTCGTATCAATTGGTCCAAATAAGTCCAAATGAATCAATTGTAATGGTCTAGTGGTGCTAATTTGAGATTTTGATTTGAAACTAGTTTTTATTTGTTTACCTAGTTGACATGCATCGCATACTTTGTCCTTAATAAACTTTATATTTGGAATTCCTCGCACTAATTCTCTAGATGAGATCTTAGAGATTAGTTTTATGCTTGCATGGCCTAGTTTCCTATGCCAAAGCCAAGCATCATCATTTAGAGCGGAGAAGCACATTTCATACTTAGTTCATCAAGGTTGATGGTGTAGACATTATTTTGTTTTAATGCAATCATAGTCAAGCTATTGTTTGGTTTTTCGATAATACACATATTTGATTCGAATCTAACGATATAACCTTTATCACATAGTTGACTAATACTCAAGAGATTATGTTTCAATCCATCAACTAGTAAAACATCATCATGGAAAAACTAAATTTGTTACCAATAGTTCCCTTGCCAATTATTTTTCCTTTGTTGTTGTCTCCGAAGGTGACGTACCCTTCTTCTTTGCTAGTGAGCATAGAGAAATGAGATGGATCTCCAGTCATATGTCTTGAGCATCCACTATCGAGATACCATCTCTTGCTCCTAGCTTATGGGTTTATCTACAAAAGAGGATGACTTTTAGGTACCCATTTGATTTTGGGTGCCTCAAAGATTGATCCACTAACTTTGTTATTAATTATTGAATCCTTTATAGTTCCTTTAGGAACCCATATTAATTTTTGTGAACTAATTTTCCTAAATGGACATTTGTAGGCAATATGTCCGGATTTGTAACAAAAGTTGCATTTCATATAAGAGGAAACATGTAATGTAGGTCCTTTCATGAAAGTGGTAGGATTTTGATGTAATCCTTTTACAAATCCAATTCCATTTCTATTTGCGATGTGACCCTTGTGTGCAAGGATCATATCTAATCCTTTGCTACCAACCTTAAATTTGTTTAAGGTTTCTTTAAGAAGCATATTTTCATTTTTTATTGCTTCTATTTGCTCACACTTAGAGCATGGAGGAGTTTGAAGACTATCAAACTTATCTTGTAGCAAAGTATGCTCTTTCTTTAAGATACTTAACTTCTTGCTAATAGTTCTACATTCATCAAATAATTCACGAAAAGCGATAGAGAGTTCTTCAAAAGATAAATCTTCATTAAATAAATCACATACCTCTTCTCCTAAAGCCATTAGCGCGTAATGAGCAACTTGCTCGGTATTAGACTCCTCTTCTTCGGACGCGCTTGAATCATCCGATGTTGCCTTGAGCGCCTTCTTCTTTGATGTTCTCTTTTTGGCTTGAGGGCAATCGTTCTTGTAGTGTCCCGGTTTTTTGCATTCATAGCAAATCACTTGGTCCTTCTTGTGTTCGAACTTATTTTTTGTATTATTTTTAAATTTGTTCTTTCTTAAATATTTTTTAAATTTTTGAGTCAAAAGTGCAATGTCATTGTCACTGTCCTCATCACTTGATGTTCCTTTCAAGTGGTCTTCTTGTGATGTGAGTGCCATATCCTTCCTGTTCTTTGGAAGGGGGTTCACGAGCTCATCATGAGCTTGACATGTCATTTCATAGGTCATTAAAGACCTAATAAGTTCTTCAAGAGGGAATGTTTTAAGGTCTTTGGCCTCTTGAATTGCCGTAACTTTTGGATCCCAACTTTTAGGGAGGGATCTTAAGATTTTAGTTACTAGTTCAAAGTTAGTAAAATCTTTACCAAGAGCTTTGAGTCCATTGATGACATCCGTGAACCAGGTGTACATGTCTCCGATGGACTCACTTGGTTTCATTCGGAAAAGTTCGTAAGAGTGCACAAGGATGTTGATTTTGGACTCTTTCACTCAGCTAGTGCCTTCATGAGTGACCTCAAGAGTTCTCCAAATATCAAAAGCCGAATCATAAATTGAAACACGATTAAATTCATTTTTGTCTAGTGCACAAAACAAGGCATTCATAGCCTTTGCGTTTAAAGCAAAAACCTTCTTCTCCGATTCATTCCATTCACTCATCGGAAGAGAAGATTTTTGAAATCCGTTTTCGACAATAGTCCAAAGCTTGAAATCCATGGAAATGAGGAAGATCCTCATACGGGTCTTCCAATACGTGTAATCCGACCCATTAAACATAGGTGGACGTGTGATAGAGTGTCCCTCATGCATGCCGGAGTAAGCCATCTCTCTTGGGTATTAAACCAAATATGAGAGTGAGCCTTGCTCTAATACCAATTGTTAGGATCAGAGCGGCACTAAGAGGGGGGGGGGGGGGGGGTGAATTAGTGCAGTGGATTAAAATGTTGATTTCGACAAATCTTTCATACGATAAAAATCGGAGTCAGAAGTGCTTAACTTGAAGACGTATTCGCAAAGTTGTGTAGCAAAGGTAATGATGAAATAAAGCAAGTAAGAAGGTTTGTAGTAATGTAAATAGCAGTAATGAAATGCAAACCAGATATTACGCCATTTTTAAAGTGGTTCGGTCAAGTGACCTACATCCACTTGCGAGGCCCCTCTTCGATGAGGCTCCCACCTTCCACTAGCAAATCTCTTGAAAGGGAAGGGTGAATACCCCTCTTACAACTTTTTACAAGCGGTTCACTCTCTTACAGATTTTCGGCAAGAAAGAAGGAGGTGAACACTAGCAAATTGAAAACAAGACTATCTAAGACTTTTCTAGGGCCTTTCTCTCAAACAATTGCTGCTCAAAAGTTGTAATCTCAGTTGAGATTTGAGGGGTATTTATAGGCCTTAAGAGGATTCAAATTTGGGCTCCAAATTTGAATTCTCTTGGAGTTCCCAATGCTAGCGGTGCCACCGCCTGTCAGTGTTAGGCGCTGACAGTGCTGGGCGGTGCCACCGCCCAGCCCAAGCGGTGCAACCGCCCAGTCTGGCAGTGCCACCGCCAGACTCTTCGGTTGATTGGTTGGTCTTCAATCTTAGCTCAAACCAAGTCTAATTTTAGGCCCAATTGGCCCCTAACCAGGATATAGGATTATCTCTTAATCCTAATCCTAATTACAAGTTAACTACATAACAAAACACATCCTAAGCAATTTTTCAACGTAGAACGTCGAGTCTTGTTCCGGCGAGCTTTCCGACGAACTTCTTCCGACGGACTCCCTGCAAGCTCCCGAACTTGTGATGACTTTAATGAGTAGCCGAGCCTTCTCGGTGATCTCCGTGAACCTCTGACGATCTCTTCGGCGAACTTCCGAAAATTCCGACAGGTTCCCGATTTCTTCTCGGTTGGTTCAGGCAGCATCTCCGACGATTCTTCGGACTCTTAAACGTCCATCGAACTTGACTCCGGTATCCTTGCTTTGTGTTTTCTGGTTATCGTAGTTAATCTTGCACACTTAATTCAATAATATGGATTAGATAAAATAACCCATCAATTGATTTTATCATCAAAATCCGAGATTCAACACAATGTAGTATCAATCTTGCCTTTTGTGAAATTATTTTTAATAAGAAAAGTACTAAGTCTATCATACCAAGCACTTAGGGCTTGTTTTAAACCATAGAGAGCTTTACTTAATTTAAATACATGATTAGGGAGGCTATTATTTTTAAATCTGGGAGGTTGTTCAACATAAACTTCTTCATAAATAAAGCCATTAAGAAAAGCGTTTTTAACATCCATTTGAAACAACTTAAAATTATTATTACGAGCATAGGCAAGGAGCATCCTTATGGCTTCTAATCTAGCTGCAGGAGCGAAGGTTTCTTCGTAATCGATACCTTCTTCTTGGTTGAAACCTTTGGCCACTAATCTAGCAATGTTTCTAACCACAATACCAGATTCATCTTGCTTGTTTCTAAAGACCCATTTAGTACTAATAACTAAACGGTCATTTGGCCTAGGAACAAGCTTCCACACCTCATTTCTCTCAAATTGATTTAACTCATCTTGCATTGCGATAATCCATGAATCATCTTTCATGGCTTCGTCAATACATTTAGGTTCAATTTGGGAGAGAAAAGCGGCGTTGGCATAAAAATTTTTAAGAGAAGAACGTGTTTGAACCCCCTTAGATGTGTCTCCTAGGATTAGCTCCTTAGGGTGAGCATCTACATACTTCCAATCCTTGGGTAAGGGTGTTTCGGAAGTGGATACATCCAAGTTGCTAGTTGGAGAAGGTGTTTTATTTAAATTCAAAGAATCGAAATTAACATCATCATCAAAATCATTTTTCTTGATTTAAGAAATCTCATTGAAAACAACATGAATAGATTCTTCTATAATTAAAGTTCTTTTATTTAAGATGCGAAAAGCTTTAGAAACTGAAGAATAATCAAGAAAATTTCCTTCATCAGATTTAGCATCAAATTTTTCTAAGACATCTTTTTCATACAAGATAAAACACTTACAACCAAAAAATTTAAAATATGCAACATTGGGTTTTTTATTATTCCACAATTCATAGGGAGTTTTGGTGAGTAAGGGTCTTACTAGAACTCTATTCAAAATATAGCATGCAGTGTTTACGGCTTCGACCCAAAAATATTTGGGTAGGCTATGTTCATTCAACATGGTTCTTGCTATTTCTTGTAAATTTCTATTCTTTCTTTCTACTACTCCATTTTGTTGAGGATTTCTTGGAGTAGAGAAGTTGTGGTTTTATCCATTAGATTCATAAAATTCTTGAAAATCACGGTTTTAAAATTCACCACCGTGATCACTTCGAATTGATGAAATCATAAAACCCTTTTCATTTTGAACAAGTTTACAAAACTTGGTGAAATATCTAAAGCATTCATTTTTGTGTTTCAAGAAATAAGTCCATGTGTATCTACTATAGTCATCTATAATGACGAAGGCGTATTTGCTACCTCATAGGCTTGATGGATGGATTGGTCCAAACAAGTCCATATGGATCAATTGTAAGGGCCTAGAGGTGCTTATTTGAATCTTAGATTTGAAACTACCCTTAGTTTATTTTCCTAATTGACAAGCATCACACATATTATCTTTGATGAACTTGATATGAGGAATTTCTCATACAAGTTCTTCGGATGATATTTAAGTGATTAGTTTCATGCTAGCATAACCTAATCTCCTATGCCAAAGCCAAGCATCCTTGTTCAAAACTGAGAAACATATTTCATTGCAAAGATCATTGATGTCAATGGTGTATATGTTATTCTGTTTTATTGCAATAATAGATGTGTTTTTGTGTAGTTTTTCAATGATGCAAGCATTAGATTTGAATTTGATGATATATCATTTATCACATAATTGACTAATGCTCTAGAGGTTATGTTTTAAACCATCAACTAACAAAACATCTTCAATAAAGAAGTTGGATTTGTTACCTATGGTTCCTTTGCCAATGATTTTACCCTTGTTGTTGTCTCCGAAGGTGACATAGCCTTCGTCTATGCTAGTGAGCTTAGAGAATTGAGATGGATCTATGGTCATATGCCTTGAGCATCCACTATCAAGGTTGTTAGGATCGGAGCAGCACTAAGAGGGGGGGGTGAATTAGTGCAGCGGATTAAAACTTCGGTTTTCTAAAAAATCTTTCGTATGAAGAGAGCGGAACTTGACAAGCTTAATCTTGAAAGCGTATTCTTAAATTTGCGCAGCAAAAGTAATAAGGAACTAAAGCATATAAGAAGGTTTGCAATAATATAAATAACAATAATGAAACGCAAACCAAGGATCACGCCGATTTTAGAGTGGTTCGGTCAAATGACCTACTCCACTTGCGAGGCCCCTCTTTGATGAGGCTCCCACCTTCCACTAGCAAGTCTCTTGAAATGGAAGGGTAAATACCCCTCTTACAACTCTTTACAAGCGGTTCACTCTCTTACAGATTTTCGAGAAGAGATGAGCTGAACACTAGCAAATTGAAAAGAAAGCAAGCTAACACTTTTCTAAGATCTTTCTCTCAAACTCTTGCTACTTAAAAGGTTGTGATCTCAGCTGAGATTTGAGGGGTATTTATAGGCCTCAAGAGGATTCAAATTTGGGCTCCAAAATTTGGGCTCTAAAATTCAAATCCTCTTTGGGTTCCCGATGCTGGCGGTGCCACCGCCCAGCCAAGCGGTGCCACTGCCTAGCGCTCGGGTGCTGGGAGGTGCCACCACCCAGCCCAGGAGGTGTCACCGCCTGGCTCTCCGGTTCACTTGGTTTGGCTTTCTTTTAGCCTAAACCAAATCTGACTTTGGCCCCAGTTGGCCCCTAACCAGGATATAGGCTTATCTTCTTAATCCTAATCCTAATTACAAGTGAACTACATAACAAAACACATCCTAAGCAATTTATTAACCGCGAACGTCAAGTCTTGTTCCGGCGAGCTTTCCGACGAACTTCCTTCGACGGGGTCCAAGCACACTCCCGAACTTGTGATGACTTTAAAGAGTAGCTGAGACTTCTCGGTGATCTCTGCGAACCTCCGACGATCTCTTCGGCGAACTTCCAACAGGTTCCCGATTTCTTCTCGGTTGGTTCCGGCAGCATCTCCGACGATTCTTCGAACTCTTAAACGTTCATCGAACTTGACTCCGGTATTCTTGCTTTGTGTTTTCTGTTTATCGTAGTTAATCCTGCACACTTAACTCAATAATATGGATTAGATCAAATAACCCATCAATTGATTTTATCATCAAAATCCGAGATTCAACAATCTCCCCTTTTTTTATGATGGCAATCAATTGATGACGAAGTTAAACATAACTCCCCCTATCTATATGCCATATTATGAGAAGATAAAAACCACTTAAATTCCATCCCATTGGATTCAAGCATAACCCGATAAGTTCTAACCGTAGAGCTTATCATGATCCTCTTTAAACAATAGTGAATACAAAACTTCTATGAAAATCATAAGTTAAATGAAAAGGGACGAATTTTACTACGATAGAAGATAAAGATTTTCAATATATATTTTATGATTTAGATGTATGGCATGCTTTCAATATGATCAATCAATCTTGTGATATTTTCAAGGATTTTGCAAGGCATATAAGTCATTCATATCACACAAGTTTTTATAATCCATATAAGTCATGCTATCATTATGGTGTAGGTCATCACTTCTCCCCCTTTGTCATCAACAAAAAGAGACAAGCCATCGAATTGATGATCATAAAAAAATAGCATTTAACAAGGTTTATCATTCAAATTTGCCAGAAATAGTTTATCCAAAAGAAATCATGCAGATCAAAACAGTAGTTATCTAAAAGGAAGGATCAGTTATCATTTAATCGATGACAAACTTTGAACTTGTTGTTAAAAGCAAAACAGAATAGAATAAAAAAGATACATCAGTTTAATCCTTAGGAGGTAATCCACAATGCTGATACATGATATCTATTTTTTTTCATTCAATTGTCGTAGTGTCTTCAAAATTTCAACTTGTTGATTTTGAATTTGTTCTTCTTTGTGATTTGATCTGAGACGGTTCCGCCATAATGTGATCTTGAGAGGAGGAAATAGGAGCTGAAGGTGCCGCCAAAAGGACTAGGAGGAGGAGATTCATTTCCCATAAGAATTGGTGTTTGAGGTGTTCTATTTGTGGAGGAATTGGATCCGTCCTTCTAGGCTGCCTAACCCATATGCCATTGCTAAAGGTGCACCTAAGTCTTTTTCAAAGCAGGTTTTTATTTATTATGTTATATCTATCATTTTGAATAGATTAGTCATCGGGTGGGATGCAAATGTCATAGGCATGAAGAAATCTAGTGATTAACCTCCCATATGGCAGCATAGTATCTTTAGCCATAATATCCTGCATGTGTTGCCAATTGAGTACCCAAAATAATTATTATCGACCGGTCATAATCAATACATGGTACTCATCTCAATTTGACTTATTTTCGTCAAGATGAAATTGTTTGGGGAATATGATGCTTGTGATAATGTGATGAAGAATTTTAGAGTTGAAAGGCAGTAAGTGTTCACAGCTCTTGGGTAGGAAGTCAAGGTTTGGATTTGCAAAGATTGTTTCTCTGACTTGGTATAGGTTGCTCCTATTGAGTTGACATCCCATTTACCTTTAAAATAGCATCCTCTATCTTTTTCAGTTATGCCAATTAGCTCACAAATGGTGCTGTCAAATATTCTAATGGGTGTTCCTAGAAGGTAAGTGCGTAGGCTATTATTGTCCTCATATAGGTTGGCATAGAACAATCTAACTAATCACGGATAGATTGGTTCATCTAGTTGTAGTAGTGGTAGAGCTTTTAGGTGTGAAAAACACCTAATGGGTTCTAAGTCTTCTAGTTCATCCAAATCAACATATTTTCCCTTATGGATACCTCGTCTTTCAAATTTTGGAAAACTAAGGGCTACCTCTTTTGATCTAAAAAGATCATGGTCAAATGAATCTCCTTCAATCTTTTTTCCATTTGATCTCTTAGGAGCCATTATCTAGACAAGATGATGATGAAATTGTGAAAAATAAGCAAGGGAAAGAGAAAGGAAAAGAGGGAATGAGATACCAAAAAGAGGGATTTCAAGTGTTACCTTATGGAGATTATGTTGAGAGATGGAAGGCTTGGACCACCAAGAATCCTTCTCCAATGCTTCTAAGAGGTAGAATGAGGGTTAGAGGAAATGGGAGAGGGTTTTGAGAGCTCTTTCTTCGGGTTGGGGGCGGTGTCACCGCCGGCCCTGACCCCTCGGGTTAATAAGGGTCGCTCGGTTGGTGCCACCGCCAAACCGAGCGGTGTCACCGCCAGATCTGGCGGTGCCACCGCTGGCATTCCGCGGAGGAAAAAAAAAAAAAAAAAAATTTCTTCCTCTCCCCGTTTTTGTTTGCTTCCCTCAAGATAATAAGTTATACTTTAATGGATCATTTTGAAGTGAAGAAGAAAGAAGAAATCAAATCCTCAAAAGAAAGGAAAAGGACGAGTCATTTTTCGTGAAGCTCATTTTAGGGACAATTTAACATGCCTAATTCCCTTCTAATGAATTCAAATTGGTCTTCATTCAAGGCTTTTGTGAATATGTCTGCTAATTGATGCTTCGTGTCAATGAATTCTAGAACAACATTATTGTTAAGGACATGATCGCGTATGAAATGATGCCTAACGTCGATGTGCTTAGTTCTAGAATGCTGAATTGGATTTTTAGTAAGACATATGGCACTAGTATTATCACATTTTATGGGAATATTTTTAAAGTGAATTCCATAGTCTTCCAATGTATTTTTCATCCAAACAACTTGTGTACAGCATGCATGCACTTGATAATGTATTGGCTTCCGCCAGAGATAGTGCTCTTGAATTTTGTTTCTTGGAAGTCCAAGAAACAAGTGCATGTCTAAAAATTGGCATGTTCGGATGTACTCTTTCTATCTATCCTACATCCGCCAAAATCGGCATCCTGCGTAAGCCATTAAATTAAAATTTTCAGATTTTGGATACCATAAACCTAAATTTGGAGTTCCTTTAAGATACCTAAATATTCTTTTAACACTTTTAAGATGAGATAGTTTAGGATTTGATTGAAACCTAGCACAAAGTCCTACACTAAACATGATATCTGGTCTAGTAGCGGTAAGGTAGAGTAGACTACCTATCATTCCCCTATATGTTTTTTTGATCGAAGTTTTCACTATTTTCATCCATATCTAACTTAGTGAAGTACTCATAGGGGTGTTTATTGCTTTTGAATTATCCATGTTAAATCGTTTTAACAATTCTAATGTATATTTAGATTGGTTAAGAAATATACCATCCTTAAGTTGTTTGATTTGTAATCCTAAAAAGAAAGTTAATTCCCCATTAAACTCATTTCAAATTCATGACTCATAGATTTGGCAAATGATTCACATAGTGATTCATCCAAGAGCAAAAAAATAATATAAATCAACATAAATTTGTACAATAAGAAAATTATTTTCAAAATATTTAATAAACAATATAGTATCAACCTTGCCTTTGGTAAAATTATTGAAAATAAGAAAGGAACTAAGCCTTTCATACCAAGCTCTAGGAGCTTGTTTCAAGCCATAGAGAGCCTTAGTCAATTTGAATACATGATTAGGAAGAAGAGAATTTTCAAATCCGGAGGTTGTTAGACATATACTTCTTCGGAAATAAAACCATTCAAGAAGGCACTTTTGACATCCATTTGAAATAGTTTAAAATTATAACTACTAGCATAGGCAAGGAGCATCCTTATGGCTTTCTAATCGAACCCACGGGAGCGAAAGGTTTCTTAAATGTCGATACCTTCTTCTTGGTTGAAACCTTTGGCCACTAATCTAGCCTTGTTTCTAACCACGATACCATTTTCGTCTTGCTTGTTTCTAAAGACCCACTTAGTACCAATGATTAAATGGTCACTAGGTCTAGGAACAAGCTCCCCCTTGTTTCTCTCAAATTGATTCATTTCCTCTTGCATTGCAATAATCCAAAAATCATCTTTTATGGCCTCGTCAATGCACTTAGGTTCAATTTGAGAGAGGAAGGAAGGCATTAAGCATAAAAAATTCTTGAAAGAGGAACGAATTTGAACCCCTTTAGATGTATCCCCTATAATTAGCTCCTTTGGATAAGCATCTATATACTTCCATTCCTTAGGTAAGGAAATTTCGGAAGAAGGTGCATCCAAGTTGCTATTTTGAGAAGGGGGTTCATTTAAATTCAAATTATCAAAACCAAGATCATCATCAAAATCATTTTTCTTAAAATTTGAGACTTCATTAAAAACTACATGAATAGACTCTTCAATTAATAAGGTTCTTTTATTAAAAACCGAAAAAGCTTTCAAACGGAAGAGTAACCAAGAAAGATGCCTTCATCGGATTTTTTGCATCAAATTTTCCTAAGGCATCCCTTTCATTTAAAATAAAGCATTTACAACCGAAAAAACTTTAAAATAGGAAATATTTGGTTTTTTTTGTTATTCCATAATTCATAGGGAGTTTTTGATAAGGAAGGTCTTATTAGGACTCTATTCATGATGTAGTAAGTCAGATTTATTTACGGCTTCGGCCCAAAATACTTAGGTAAACTATGTTCATTTAACATAGTTCTTGCCATTCTTGTAGGTTTCTATTTTTCTTTCAACTTCTCCATTTTGTTGGGGATTTCTCTGAGTGGAGAAGTTATGATTGTATCCATTAACTTCACAAAAATTTTGAAAGTCATGGTTTTGAAATTAGCCACCATGATCACTTGAATTGATGAAATCATGAACCTTTTTTCGTTTTGAGTGAGTTTACAAAATTTAGAGAAACACTTGAAACAATCACTTTTGTGAGCTAAGAAATAGGTCCAAGTGTATCTAGAGTAGTCATCCACAATCACAAAAGCATATTTGCTTCCACCTAGACTTGTTGTATCAATTGGTCCAAATAAGTCCAAATGGATCAATTGTAACGGTCTAGTGGTGCTAATTTGATTTTTTGGTTTGAAGCTTATTTTTATTTGTTTCCCTAGTTGACATGCATCGCATACCTTATCTTTAATAAACTTTATATTCGGAATCCCTCGTACTAATTCTTGAGATGAGATTTTAGATATTGTTTTAATGCTTGCATGGCCTAATCTCCTATGCCAAAGCCAAGCATCATCATTTATGGCGGAGAAACACATTTCATTACTTAGTTCATCAAGATTGATGGTGTAGACATTATTTTGTTTTAAAGCAATCATAGTCATGTTATGATTTGGTTTTTCAATAATGCACATATTTGATTCAAATCTAACGATATAACCTTTATCGCATAATTGACTAATGCTCAATAGATTATGTTTTAATTCATCAACTAGTAACACATCATCAATGGAAAAACTTGATTTGTTACCTATGGTTCCCTTGCCAATGATTTTGCCTTTGTTGTTGTCTCCGAAGGTGACATAGCCTTCGTCCATGCTAGTGAGCTTGGTGAATTGGGATGGATCTCCGGTCATATGCCTTGAGCATCCACTATCAAGATACCATCTCTTGCTCCTAGCATGTGATGGTGTATGTTTCTACAAGAAGGAATTATTTTTAGGTACCCATTTACTTTTGGGTGCCTCAAAAAACTAATCTAACTTGTTTATCATGTTGCATAGACTTGATCATGGTTCCTTTAGGAACCCAAATCAATTTGTTGGGACTAATTTTCTTGAATGGACATTGGTAAGTTATATGTCCATATTTGCAACAAAAGTTGCAATTGCTTTGATGTTGAACATATAAGATAGGACCTTTAATTGAAAGTGGTTGGATTTTTGTGAGTACTTCTCACAAATCCGATTCCACTCTTTTTAGGAACGTGACCCTTATTTGTAAGGATCATGTTTAAGGACTTGCTACCGACCTCGAATTTCTTCAAGGTGTCCTTAAGTACTAAGTTCTCATTTTGGAGAGTTTCTAAATCATGGCATTTAACACATGGAGCTAGACAATCATGATATTCAGTTTTTAATTTATCAAAAGCACACATAAGACTATCATGCTCCTTTCTTAGCAATTTGTATTTTCTACTAATTGTCTTACATTCATCAAATAACTCATGGAAGGCATTTAATAAATCATGATAAGGTAAATCTGCATTAATTAAATCCGTTACCTCTTCTTCGAAGGCCATTAGGGCGTAGTGAGCAACTTGCTCGGTGTTGGACTCCTCTTCTTCGGATGTGCTTGAGTCATCCCATGTTGCCTTGAGCGCCTTCTTCTTTGGTGTTCTCTTTTTGGCTTGAGGGCAATCGTTCTTGTAGTGTCCCGGTGTTTTGCATTCATAGCAAATCACTTTGTCCTTCTTTTGTTCAAATTTATTTTTTGTATTATTTTTAAATTTGTTCTTCCTTAAATATTTTTTGAATTTTTGAGTCAAAAGTGCAATGTCATTGTCACTGTCCTCATCACTTGATGTTCCTTTCAAGTGGTCTTCTTGTGATTTGAGTGCCATATCCTTCCTGTTCTTTGGAAGGGGGTTCTCGAGCTCGTCATGAGCTTGACATGTCATTTCGTAGGTCATTAGAGACCCAATGAGTTCTTCAAGAGGGAATATTTTAAGGTCTTTGGCCTCTTGAATGGCCGTAACTTTTGGATCCCAACTTTTAGGGAGGGATCTTAAGATTTTAGTTACTAGTTCAAAATTAGTAAAATCTTTACCAAGAGCTTTGAGTCCATTGATGACATCCGTAAACCGGGTGTACATATCTCCGATGGACTCACTTGGTTTCATTCGGAAAAGTTCGTAAGAGTGCACAAGAATATTGATTTTGGATTCTTTCACTCGGCTAGTGCCTTCATGAGTGACCTCAAGAGTTCTCCAAATATCAAAAGCCGAATCACAAATTGAAACACGATTAAATTCGTTTTTGTCTAGTGCACAAAAGAAGGCATTCATAGCCTTTGCATTTAAAGCAAAAACCTTCTTCTCCGATTCATTCCTTTCACTCATCGGAAGAGAAGATTTTTGAAATCCGTTTTCAACAATAGTCCAAAGCTCAAAATCCATAGAAATGAGAAAGATCCTCATCCGAGTCTTCCAATACGTGTAATCCGACCCATTAAACATAGGTGGACGAGTGATAGAATGGCCCTCTTACATGCCGGAGTAAGCCATCTCTCTTGGGTATTAAACCAAATATGAGAGATAACCTTGCTCTGATACCAATTGTTAGGATCGGAGCAGCACTAAGAGGGGGGGTGAATTAGTGCAGTGGATTAAAACTTCGGTTTTCTAAAAAAATCTTTCGTATGAAGAGAGCGGAACTTGACAAGCTTAATCTTGAAAGTGTATTCTTAAATATCTAGCAAAAAAGTAATAAGGAACTAAAGCATATAAGAAGGTTTGCAATAATATAAATAACAATAATGAAACGCAAAACCAAGGATCACGCCGATTTTAGAGTGGTTGGTCAAATGACCTACTCCACTTTGAGGCCCCTCTTTGATGAGGCTCCCACCTTCCACTAGCAAGTCTCTTGAAATGGAAGGGTAAATACCATCTTACAACTCTTTACAAGCGGTTCACTCTCTTACAGATTTTCGAGAAGAGATGAGGTGAACACTAGCAAATTGAAAAGAAAGCAAGCTAACACTTTTCTAAGATCTTTCTCTCAAACTCTTGCTGCTTAAAAGGTTGTGATCTCGGTGAGATTTGAGGGGTATTTATAGGCCTCAAGAGGATTCAAATTTGGGCTCCAAAATTTGGGCTCCAAAATTCAAATCCTCTTTGGGTTCCCGATCTTTGGCGGTGCCACCCTGGCCCTTCGGGTTTGGGAGGTGCCTTGCCCAGACCCAGAGGTGTCACCAAAGCACTTTCGGGTGTTTGCGGTGCCGCACCAGCTCTCCTGATTCACTTGGTTTGGCTTTCTTTTAGCCCAAACCAAATCTGACTTTGGCCCCAGTTGGCCCCTAACCAGGATATAGGCTTATCTTCTTAATCCTAATCCTAATTACAAGTGAACTACATAACAAAACACATCCTAGGCAATTTATTAACCCATGAACGTCAAGTCTTGTTCCATGAGCTTTCCACGAACTTCCTTCGACGGGGTCCAAGCACGCTCCCGAACTTGTGATGACTTTAAAGAGTAGCTGAGACTTCTCGGTGATCTCTGCGAACCTCCGACGATCTTTTCGGCGAACTTCCAACAGGTTCCCGATTTCTTCTCGGTTGGTTCCGGCAGCATCTCCGACGATTCTTCGAACTCTTAAACGTTCATCGAACTTGACTCCGGTATTCTTGCTTTGTGTTTTCTGTTTATCGTAGTTAATCCTGCACACTTAACTCAATAATATGGATTAGATCAAATAACCCATCAATTGATTTTATCATCAAAATCCGAAATTCAACAAAGGTACCATCTCTTGCTCCTAGCTTGTGATGGTGCATATCTCTACAAGAAAGGATAATTTTTAGGTACCCATTTGCTTTTGGGTGCCTCAAAAACTGATCTACATTGTTTATCATGTTGCATAGAGTTTATCAAGGTTCCTTTAGGAACCCAAATTAATTTGTTCAGACTAATTTTCTTGAATGGACACTGATGTGTTTTGTGTGCATATTTGCAACAAAAGTTGCATTTGCTTTGGTGTCGAACATGTAAGATGGGGCCTTTTATAAAGGTGGTTGGATTTTGGTGAGGACTTCTCACAAATCCGATTCCACTTCTTTTGGGAATGTGACCCTTGTTTGCAAGGATTATATTCAAAGACTTGCTACCAACCTCGAATTTCTTCAAGGTGTCCTTAAGTAGCAAGTTTTCCTTTTGGAGAGTTTCTAGATCATGGCATTTTTCACATTGAGCTAAACTATCATGATATTCAGTTTTTAATTTATCAAAATTGCTAACAAGACTATCATGCTTATTTTCAATAATTTATATTTTCTACTAATTGTTTTGCATTCATCAAATAAGTCATGGAAGGCATTTAATAATTCATCAAATGATAAATCTGCATCAATTAAATTTGGTACCTTTTCTCCGATGGCCATTAAGGCTTAATGAGCAACTTGCTTGGTGTTGGACTCTTCTTCTTCGGATGTGCTCGAGTCATCCCATGTCGCTTTGAGCGCCTTCTTCTTTGATGTTCTCTTCTTGGCTTGGGGACAATCACTTTTGTAGTGTCCCGGCTTTTTGCACTCATAGCGAATAACTTGGTCCTTTTTGGGTTCAAGTTTATTTTTTGTGTCACTTTTAAACTTGTTTCTCATAATAATTTTTTTGAATTTCCTTGTTAAAAGTGCCAAGTCATCGTCATAGTCCTCATCACTTGAGTTTTCTCTCAAGTGGTCATCTAAAGTTCTAAGTATCATATCCTTCCTGTTCTTTGGAAAGATGTCTTCTTGCTCTTCATGAGCCTTGCAAGTCATTTCATAGGTCATTAATGACCCGATTAGTTCTTTAATAGGGAAGTTATTTAAATCTTTAGTCTCTTGAATAGCAGTGACTTTGGGGTCCCAACTCTTAGGAAGGGATCTTAGAATCTTATTTATGAGCTCAAAATCCGAAAAACTTTTGTCGAGTCCTTTTAGACCATTGACAACATCCGTGAAACAGGTGTACATGTCGCCAATAGTCTCACTCGGTTTCATTTGGAAAAGTTGAAAAGAATGTATCAAAAGATTGATTTTTGACTCTTTCACTCTACTTGTGCCTTCGTGAGTCACTTCGAGTGTATGCCAAATATCAAACGTAGGTTCACAAACTGAAATACGATTGAACTCATTTTTATTAAGCACACAAAATAAGGCATTCATAGCCTTTACATTAAGAGCGAAAGTCTTCTTCTCCAATTCATTTCAATCGATCATTGGAAGAGAAGACTTCGAAAATCCATTTTTGACAAGATTCCAAAGTTGAAAATCCATTGAAATAAGAAAGATCCTCATTCGGGTCTTTCAATAGGTGTAGTTCGTCCCATTGAACATGGGTGGACGTGTAATAGAGTGGCCCTCTTGGTTTTCGATGTATGCCATTTCACTTGGGTTTTAATCCGTTTGAGAGTTAACCCTGCTCTGATACCAATTGTTAGGATCAAGAGCACTAAGAGGGGTGGGTGAATTAGTGCAGCGGAAAACTTTTGACATTTAAAACTATGTTCTTACGATGAAATCGTTTCCGACGTAAAACCATTTTTGGAAACTTAACTTGAAAGCGAGTTTGTAATGGAGTGCAGCAAAAGTAAAGAGAAAGTAAAGCACATATGGTTTACAGTAAGGTAAGCAGTAAGAATAAATGCAAACTATAGAGCACCGTAATTTTAGAGTGGTTCGGTCAATCTTGACCTACATCAACTTTTGGCTTCCTCCTCCGATGAGGTCACTGATGTCCACTAGAGGCCTTCCTTCAATAGGCGAAGGCCAACCACCCTTTTATAGTTTCACTCCTTTTGACTGGCTTAGGAGACAACCCTTACATAATTTCTCTCCTCTCTTGAAAGCTCAAAACTTAAAAGAAAAGAGGGAGGAGAACTTCTAGCCGTTACAATACTTTTGAGCTCTAAAAATCACAGACTAAGATTGGATTTTCGGTGCCCTTTCATGCAGGAAAGGGTAGGGTATATATAGGCCCCAAACTGGTTTGAATTTGGAGCTCAAAAATGTCATTTCCCGGATTTCCGGGGTCCTGGCGGTATTACCTCCTGACTGGGGCGATACAACCGCTTGGCAACTCGGAGGCTGAGCCTCTGGGCGGTGCCACCGCTTGACAGGGGCGATTGCACCGCCTAGTCTCGCTCGGAGACTGAGCCCAAGCGGTGCCACCGCCTGACTGGGGCAGTTGACCGCTTGGCAAATCTCGAAGACCGAGCTCAGGCGGTTCCACCGCTTGTCAGGGGCGGTTGCACCGCCCAGCCTAGCTCGGAGATTGAACCCAGGCGGTGCCACCGTTGGCTAAGAAATCTGGGTCCCAATGGGCTGATCCATTTGGCCCAATTTGGGTTTGTCAAGAGTCAATTTCCCCAAGATTAAGTTAATGGGATCACCTCCCATTTCTAACTTAATCATCATGCTAACTACGATATTTCTTAAGACATTTACTACAACTTGCTCCGGTGCGTCAATCGCTTTTTCCGGTGAGCTTCCGGCGAACTTCCATCGATCATCCGATGAACCCTCGGTGATGCTACTGCGAACTTCCGGCAAACTCTTGGACTTGCGACGATCCACTTGGCGAGTTCCGACGAGCTTCTTTTGGCAAGCTCCTGGACTTCTCGGATTTGTTCCCATAGAACCTCCGACGACCGTCCGGACTTCTGTCGAACTCTCGAACTCCCAACGTGATCATAGTCTTGACTCTAGCGCAACTCCAGTTGCATGTCTTACTTTTATCATAGTTAATCCTGCACATTTATCTCAACATATGGATTAGATAACAAATGACAATTGACTTCATCATCAAAATCTGAGATTCAACAACCTCGTCGGAGGAGGAAACCAAAAGTGGATGTAGGTCAAGCTTGACCGAACCACTCTAAATCTTGATTTGCATTTACATTCTGCTCTTTATCTTAACTACAAACTACCTTCGTTGCTTTATATCAACTATACTTCCGTTTGCTCTCAAGTTAAAGATCTTTCCGAAACGGTTTTCATATGAAGTTTTTTTGAACCGACGAAAGTTTTCCACTGCACTAATTCACACCCCCCCCCCTCTCCTCTTAGTACTCTTGATCCTAACATTTAGAGCATCAAAACAATATCATGAGTATTTCATGCATTCATATCATCAATGTTTCAATCATAAAAAATGAAAGATCAAGTCTAAAATTCGAGAAATCAAGAGAAATCATGATCCATTTTAACAAATCTCCTCTTAAATAATTAATGAAAAGAATTCTTAGGAGATCATGATATAGATATAATTAATTTAATCTTGTAGAAGAACAAAATCTTAATTCATACATTTAAAATCTTATGATTCACATAGAAAATCTCCTCTTTAGTAAAATACTAAGAAAAATCATAGGAGTACAAAGAAGAGATCTTGATTAAAAAAATATCTCAAGTAATAAATCGAAGAACTCACATGAAAAATCATGATTCATTTAGAAAATTTCCTCTTAAGAAAATACCAAGTAGAATTGTAGGGGAACGATTAATGAAAAATATTGATTCATGATAAAACTTAATTTGTAAATATCAAGGAATCAAGATCATGATTTGGATAAAATAAGATTATTCAAATTCAAATTATCAATATCATTTTCATAGTTCAAGAGATTCAAAATTATATAAATAGATTTATCAATCTCTTCTTTTTGAAAATCGATGAAGTAGAGAAAAAGAAATTTTTCAAGGAGAAAGCTTTCTTCTTTTTAGTAATTCATTTCATATGATTTATTTCATATGAGCATGCCTTTGTCATTTATACCAAACAAAAATATATATCATTTTTAAAACTGAAAAAAACCACTTTCATTACGGTAAAAATTGATAATCCATAAATCACAAGAATCATCATGCATAATTTCAAAAGATAAACTTATTAAGCATGATTTCAAATCATTATTACATTATTAAAACATCTAGCATGATTTAAGTCTAACATTTTGTTCCTTTATCACAACACATGTAATTTTTATTATTTTCAAAATTACTAGAAAAAGAAAAGCAGGATCCCCTTTTATTTATTTATTTTTTTTAATTTTATATACGAATTTAAAAATAACATATGAAATGCATCAAGTAATTTAAAAATAAATTAAGGGCATTTTGATCAAAGTTGTTAAGACGTAGTTTGCCACCTTACCTTTGTTGATTTTCTCCTCATCTTCGGAGGGGCTCAAATCGTCTTTTAGCAACTTCTTCTTGCGTTAGTAGCAAGTAGTTCTGCTCTTTTTAAGTTTATTTTTGTTCTTTAATCATTGTTTCATGAATTTTTTAAATTTCATGAGGAGTTCAAGTTCACCATCACTTGAGCTTATGCTCGAGTGGTCTTCTTTTGTTTGAAGTGCTAAATCCTTCCTGTTCTTTGCAATGTTGTTCTCAAGTTCGTTTTGTGCATTGTGTGTTATTTCATATGTGATCAATGAACCAAAAAGTTCTTCAAGTGAAAAATTATTAAGATCTTTTGCCTCTTATATTGCGGTTAATTTCAAATCCCAACTCTTATTAAGTGAACGTAAAATTTTGTTTACAAGTTCAAAATCTGAAAAAACTTCTACCAAGTGCTTTTAAACCAATGACAACATTCGTAAAATGGGTGTACATATCAATAACGATTTCACTTAATTTCATTTGAAATAGTTCAAAATCATGCATTAAAAGATTAACTTTAGAATTTTTAACTCTAGTAGTACCTTCGTGTGTGATTTCAAGAGTGTGCTAAATATCGAAAACCGTTTCACAAGTAGAAACCTGATTAAACTCAGTTTTATCCAAAGCACAAAATAGAGCATTCATAGCTCTAGCATTTAAGGAAAATGTTTACTTCTCCAAATCATTCCAATGGTTCATTAGAAGAGAAGACTTTCAAAACCTGCTTTCGATAATATTCCATAAATTCAAATCCAACAAAAGCAAGAAAACTCTCATTCGAGTTTTCTAATATGTGTAGTTCGTCTCATTAAACAAGGGAGGATGAATGAGAGAGTGACCCTCTTGAAATCCAAAAAGAGCCATTTCTAATTGAGTGTTAAACCAAATATGAAAAATGAGGCTCTGATACGAACTGTTAGGCACTAAAGGGGGGGTGAATTAGTACAACGGTAAAAATGTTGGTTTTGAAAATTCTTTCGTATGCTGAAAGTCGATTTCAAAAGCTCGAAAGTGTATCTGAGTGTAGGCATAGTAAAAGCACAGTAAAGAGAAGAGGCAGTTTGCTATAAAAGTAAAGTACTCAAAGGAAACGCAAACCAGATTTTTATAGTGGTTCGGTCGTCATGACCTACAACCACTCCATCGATTCCTCTTCTGTCGAGGCCACCGGTATCTACTATCGGTCTTCCTTCAATAGACAAAGACCAACCACCTTTTACAACTTGATTCTCCTTTTACTGGGTTTAGGAGATAACCCTTACAACCCCACTTACTCCTCTCTCAAACTATTCTATCACTTAGAACTTTGAGAGGAGTTTCACACACAATTGGAACAGAGTTTTCTTTCTTTTTTTACTCTCAGTTGTGTGTTTCTTAATTAGGGATGAGAGGGGTATTTATAGGCTTCAAGTTAATTCAAACTTGGAGCTTAAAAACATCTCATCCCGAGTTTCCCGGGTATGGGCGGTACCACCGCTTGGCATCCTAACACTAGGCGGTAGCACTACCTTGTTGAATCTCGTATTTTGATGATAAAACTAATTGATAGTATTTATGATTTGATCTGTATTTTGAATGATGCGAGATGCTTCAATTAGGATGAGACATATCAGAAGATTGGTCGTTGGGCCGGAGGATCGGTCGACATATCGACAGAAGGCTTCGAGCCATGGATTCAGGCATCAGGCCAAGAAGAGCAAATATTACGCCAAGGATATCGGAGTTGCGGAGTCAACTGGCCGATTGAGCAATAGGTCGCAAGAGGACGATGCGCCGAAGAATCGGAAGAAGCTTCGATAGACCAATGACATGCCGGACAACATGATTCAAGCTTAGTAATAATTGTCTAGATCAAAGTGTGTTTTACATATGCAAGATTAACTATGATAGCAAGGCATGAAGCAAAATGAAGTCCCGAAGTCAAGGACGTGATTTCGTTGGGAGTTCGAGAGTTCATCGGAAGTCTAGACGTTCGTCGGAAGTTCTGCAGGAACCAGCCAAGAAGTCCAGGAGCTTGCCAAGAAGTTTATCGGAACTCGCCAAGAAGATTGTCGTGAAGTCCAAGAGCTTGCTAGGAGTTCACTAGAATATTATCGAGAGATCGTCAAAAGTTTGCCGAAAGAAACTAGACTTACGGACTTGTTTAGCTTAGGAAATGTCTTAGAATTCGTAGTTAGCATATAATTGGGATTGGAATTGGACCAACTCAATTAGGGGCCAGTTTGTCACGGACAAACTTCTAAACAGGATGTTTGATGTAATGCTTGTATATGTCCGTGTCTTTTGGTATGTTCATACTTTGACTAGCATGTAGACGGACAGCTAAAGGCTTAATAGTCCCATTTTAGTTCGGTCTGTAATGGATCATTTTACCCTTTGTTGTGCAACTGTTCAGAGCTTGTAAAGTTTGTTTATAATTTGCATTGTCTATGAAGTGTTTTCGGAGATGTTTGCTTGTGGATCCCGAGTGAGGCATTTTCTCTATCCTGTTCTCTCTTTTGTGGGTCCTAAAGGACCATGGGAGGCTTCGGGGAGGCTGACCTTCGCGGACGGACATGCAAGGGTGCCGCACGACTTAGGCAAAACCAGCTAAGTCCGTGACAGATGGTATCAGAATGGGACAAGCACTCATAGAAACACTTAGCATGCAAATGTGGGAGACCTTGCAGGGCTGTGTTGAGGGCAGTCAGCACACGTGCGACCGTTTGGGGGAAAACGGGCATGGAGATGTAGGGAAAAGGAGTCGCATAGAGGAACGGGCATCTGAGATTGGCATTCAGAGGAATAGCCAACCCTTCGTGCAAGAGGCACCACGAGAACAAACAAGCTTGGAAGAATGCGGTGCGCACGAAGGTTGGGATGGTTGAGTTTGAGCTACGGCTCAACGTTGACAACTATACTTAATGGTGCTCAAGGCAAGCGAGGTGCTTGGTAAAGGATGAGACCATCCAAGGTGGAATGAGTTGCTCAGCGACCAAAAGAGTTGTGCAAAGCTCACAGAGGTGAGGGGAATTGCTAACTCAAAGAATTCAATACTCATGCATGGGCTTATATGCGGACGATGGAATTTTCGCAGCCATCCCAAGGCGATCGAAACTCGACGCCATGGAGCATTAAAACTTTCTCTTCGGCATGTGAAGGATACGTCTGTAGGAGGCTGATGTGTGCAACGAGTTCAGCATGTTGCTAGGCCTTGAGTGGTGCAGCGGGGGTTGTATTAACGTGGATTCGCAATCTAGCAAGTGTGTTTGCAAGAGGTAGAACAATGCACGGTTTGTTCAGCAGATCGGAGTAGTCCAAGGGGATGGTGGTCTCCGAAACGAAGAGAGATGTTGCTCCAACGAGACAGTTATCCAGGAGGGATAAGTCCTGGCTCTCCAGAGGGAGAATCATATGGGATGGACCTCACATGTTGAGGAGGAGTACCTCAACAAATAACAACTCCACGAAGCTCAATGGACTGAGCAAGCGTCGAGGAGTCGTCGTATGATCTCGTTCGAGAGAATGCATTGCGAGATCAAGTGGGGGAGCGACCCAAAGCAACACAAATGAAGGCACACTTGGAGTCGATATGGAGATCAGACTCAAGAGAGGGTTGACCCATGGAATGGCGGGCGCGAGGGCCACCATCGACTCAATGCAAAAACGAGGAGCGGAGCAACTTGGGTATAACTTGGCAAAGTACCCAAGCCGCATGAAGGGAGCCAGCATAGAAGTTGGAACATGGAGCGGAGGCACAGTGCTTTCCTTAGACAGAGGTCAAGGATATGAACTCTTGTAGAGGCAAGAGTAGGATCATGTTGTTACATGGGTCATTCATTCTGACGAAGCAGACTCATCTTGCATGGTGCCAAAGATGAAGAGAGCTTCTGGGCACATGCACCTTATCTCGGAAAATCATTTGATGGAGGAACTAAGGCGACACAATTTGCGGAGGCGAAGTTGGGTTCATAAGGCCTTAGCACGGGGCAAGAGGACACAGAGGCGGGTACTCTTGAAGAATATGCCACAGTGTTGTCATTCAAGTTGCTATAAAGGAAGCGGTGTACAACGAAGATTGTGCTGCTAGTCATAGGTGCCCAGCGAGCCAATCACGTGAGTGATGGCACGTGTGACTTAATATAGAATCTTTTTGCTTATTATATTTTGGCATATATTACTTTATAACTATTGCATAAATGTATACATATATTGTCATGTCCTTGGATTTGTACAATGGGAATCGGATCGTGATGAGATCACGATAGTGAGATCGATTCACCTTTAAACACATATCCTAAATAATCCCGATCATAGGTTACTCGAGAGGGATATCGTGATAACCAGACATACTGGTGTGCTGTATACCCGTCCATATGATGGATGCAGCTGGTGTCATAGCTGCTTGTGTAGGGACACTAGCGATACAATACAGGAGCTCATTGGAGAATGAGTTCACTGATTGATCCGCTTATGGAATACTGGATGGTTGATGATGCCTTATTGTCAGACAGCGATTCCGTAGTCCTAGTGGTGTATCTGGTCCTTAGACTTGAGACACCAAGGATGTCCTGTATGAGTGCTCCACTCTTTGATACCAGACTTATAGATTTGGCTGTCCCAGATCTAGTACAGTTGGTCATTGGGAGAGGTAGTCGACCTTACGAGGGCTATTGAGTGTCGATAGAGGATCATCCACTCTCGGCATCATGAGAGGAATATCCCATGTGCTCTTGCTCAGACAAATCCCTGGCCAGGGTCATTCGGGTTGAGAGAGAAAGAGTTCTCCGGGAGAATCCGATTAGAGCGAGACTCAAGAAGAAACCATGTGGGTCTGACAACACCATGCTCGATATACGGTCTCTGGTAAATTAGATGGATGAGGGACTATAGGTACACGGTAACTAAGGATAGATAGGTCCAAAGGATTGGATTCCCCTGTATCGTCCGGGGACTACGGCGTAGTGGCCTAGTACGTCTGTAGTCGATGAGTCGAGTGAATTATTACAGAGATAATAATTCACTGAGTTAGAAGGAGTTCTGACAGGTATGACTCACGGCCAGCTCGATATTGGGCCTAGAGGGTCACACACATATGGTAGGCATTACGATGAATAGAGGTTCGGATATGAGATATCCGATGGAGCCCTTGTCTTATTGGATGCAGATCCAATACCCACTAGGGGAGGACCCATTAGTGTTTGACAGGGGACCTCTATAAATAGGAGGGATTCAGAGCCCCATGGGCTAGAGAGCTTTGGTTTGCCTTTTCCTATTCTCCTCTCCATCTCGACCTCAGAGTACGTCCAGAGTTTTGAGGAGTGTCGTCGCAACCTTGCTGTGTGGATCACCGCTAGAGAGGAGGACGCTTGACCTCCTTCACCCTCTCCTAAGGATCTGTAAGGAAATAGGGATATACGATCTCCCGAGGTAACACAATCTACTCTATACGCAGTTTCATGTTTCGCGGATTTTTGCGTATCAATATTCGCATGATGACGAACATCTCTTTCGGAATCGGGGATTTTGTTTTTCTTGTTCTTCCGCTGCGCATATGATGTTGCCCCAAGGATTTCCCAACAGTGGTATCAGAGCTAGGTTGCTCGTGCGAATGATTGGTTTTGAACTACATGTGTTGTGTTTAGGAAGAATTTTGACGTCAAAATTATTGACGTAAAAACAAGGAAGGGAAGCAACAATTGCTGCCCTCGATCTGCGTCGTCTGCAGCCCGGCCACTGGAGCCCGGCGAGAGGCGGGCAGGCGATGGCGCCGCGCCGGCTGCTCCCGCGGGTGAAACCCCCCACTAGGGCGGTCGCCCGGTGGGACAACAACGCCGCGGAGGTGGCGGGGCCGAAAAGCCCCCCCCCAGCAGCGGGCTGTACCGGTGGCGTGCCGCTGTGGCGAGGGCGATGGCCTCGCCTTGCCGCCTGACACGCCGCCCGACTGGGCGAGGGCGGCGGCGCCCGCCGCCGCTACTCACGGGCGAAAACCCCCCGAGGGCGGTCGCCCGGTGGGGACAACTCGCTTTGCGGAGGGTGGTGGCGCCCGAAGAAGCGCCCTGCGGAGCGGCGGTATTGCCGGTAGGCGTGCCGCTGCGAGGGCGATGCCCTCGCCCAAGACCGACCGGCCGCTATCTACCGATAGGCGAGGGCAGCAGCGCCGCCGCCGCTTCTCCAGCATGGTCAAACCCCCCAAGGCGATCGCCCGGTGGGGACAAAAGCCGCCGGCGGAGCCGGCCCGGCGCCCGAACCCGCCGCCCGTTAGCGCAACAGCGCTGCCGGCGTGCCGCCTGCAAGCGAGCGGTGCCCTCGCCCCCCTGAGCCGCCCGCCGGTGGGGTGGCGGCGGCGGCAGCAGCGAAAAGGGGAAAGGGCATTAGGGTTTTCTAGGCAAAAGACAGTTTTGCCCCTCAAAATTTGAGAAATTCCAGTTTCTGTCTTTTGTCTAAATTATGAAAATACCCCTATGAATTCAAAAATTCCCTATAATGTCCCTTATTTCAGAAAATATTAATTAATTAAAAGGTTTAGTTGATTATTATTATTTTTATTTATTATTATCTAGTAGTCCTACATGATGATGATTATTTATATGTGTGATGTATGATGTGTGGACGGATGATCATGGACCGTGTGTTGTGTGTACTTGTGATTATTATTATTGAGGTCTACGAACCTCCATTATATTTCTCGTTTATTGTCGGGCTTGCGTGCCTATGATTAAGTTGTAATCACATGATGAGGCATAGCGGGAGCGTGGATGCGATAGCGGGACCCACGAGACGGACGATAGTGATGCATGAAGATGTATCAAGATGTCGACGGAACCGACAAGGACGAAATGGATGATCATAGGGCATGGAGATGCACCGTTGCACACATAGATCTTGATGTGAGTGATTAGGCCTACTGGCTTGGGCCTAATCATATTAGGTTGTGGTCCATGATCATCTAGTGTAATTGCTTATACACATACTAGATATGTATATATATTTGCATGCGATGTAGAAATATATTAAATATGTATATATGTGACATGTCATATTAGGAGACCAAATTATAGAAACATCTCTCGATAATATTAAGTCGGTAAACATGAGGCAATTAGATTGACCCACATGGCCTTCCGTCGTTATAAGTAGGAACCGATTCCTGGTGTAGGTTGAGTTTGTCGAGTCCCTCGAGACTCACCTATATCGCGATTCGCTATCTTGCTTACGACATAGAGATGTCACCAGTGACCTGAGGGCATGGTATACTTGGTCGAGTCCCTCGAGGGTATATCATCAAATCAGACTCATCTTGTGACGAAGGTGTTGACTTAACCGAGCATCATGGTTGGTCGAGTCCCTCGAGGCTATGGTGATTCGGAGGCCGAACAGGACGGGAATCACAAGGAGTTGTGATCGACAAGAGTTGCCTACCTTTTAGGCTTAGTGTGATTGGTCGAGTCCTTTGAGGTTACACTAAGACGCTTTGAGGTTACACTAAGACGCTGATTGGATCCTGATCCCCACTAGAAGTCTGCCGGAGACTTCCGTTTCACGTGCTGAGGGTGTCGCGTGACTCGTTAGTAAAATAGTGGGAGCATATTAAGATAAAAGTCCATATCTTGATAGTTTATTTCTTACAAAATCTGCATGTTATTCATTTCTGCTGCATCTTTATTTTCAGAAAATGTCGCTTTCAAATCCCTTACGTGGCATACTTGATGTCAACCGCCTCACTAGTCCAAATTATACGAATTGGCTCCGTAACTTGAGAATTGTTCTCACAGCGGAGAAAATCGTGTACGGCCTTGATACAGTGATGCCTGCGCCCGAAGAAGGGGCAAACGAGGATGAGATCGCTCGCTACGTGAAGTACATTGATGACTCTACTCTTGCTCAGTGCTATATGTTGGGCTCTATAACTCCTAAGTTATAGAGACAACATGAAAAGATGGATGTCAGATCCATTCTCCTACATGTGCGCAAATTGTTTAAGGAACAGGGAAGGACTCAGCGATATGAGATATCTAAGAGTCTCTTCCGCGCTAGGACGACTGAGGGGACACTGGTTCAAAACCAAGTCCTAAAGATGATTGAGTGGATAGAGAAACTCACAGGTCTAGGAATGGTCCTAGAGGATAACTTGTGTGTGGACATTGTGCTTCAGTCCCTACCAGATTTTTTTTCACAGTTCATAATGAATTTTAATATGGACAAGCTTGAAGTGACTCTCCCAGAGCTTCTCAATATGTTGAGGAAGGCAGAGAGTACTATCAAGAAAGAGAAGCCAGTTCTCAACACTAGTGAGACCAAAAGAAAAAGGAAAGCAGAAAGGTCCCTTAAGAAGGGAAAGGGCAAGGTCAAACCAGGTAAAGCAAAGGTTGCTAAGAAAGACCCAGCAAAGGACAAAGGCCAGTGCTTCCACTGTGGTAAAGATGGGCACTAGAAGAGAAACTGCAAAGAGTACCTTGCAGAAAGGGCGAAACAAAAGCTTGATGAAGCTTCAGGTACATTCATGATCATTCTCCATTTGTCAGACTCTTATGATAACATATGGGTATTGGATACCGGTAGTGCTTATCATATATGCAATTCGTTGCAGGTTCTGGCAAGGCCTAGGAGACTAGAATCAGGTGAGATGGACCTCCAGATGGGTAATATAGCAAAAGTTGCTGTAGTAGCTGTTGGCGAGGTCACCTTACATCTGCCTAGTGGAGCTTTTGTTGCTTTAGATGCATGTTATTTTGTTCCTTCTATTATCAAAAACATTATCTCCATTTCATGTTTAACAGTTAGTGGATATAAATTTGTTTTTGAGAACAATGGTTGTTCGATATTATTAGATGATAAGATCATCATGAAAGGAACATTACATAATAGTTTATTTATATTAGACACCACTCCACATATCATGAATGTAAATGTGTCCAAAAGGAAACGAGATGAGTTAAACAGTGCATACCTGTGGCATTGTAGGCTAGGTCACATCCATGAAAGAAGGATTCAAAAGTTGCTAAATGATGGATATCTAGATTCATTCGACTATGTGTCATATGCAACTTGTAAGCCTTGCATTCATGGAAAACTGACCAACTCTCTATTTAGTGGAACTGGAGAGAGAGCCACTGAGTTGTTGGAACTCATACATAGTGATGTATGTGGACCCATGTCAACTCATGCCATTGGAGGTTACTCCTACTTTATTACATTTACTGATGATTTCTCAAGGTTTGGATATGTGTACTTAATGAAGTACAAGTCTGAGGCCTTTGAGAAATTCAGAGAGTATAAGAATGAGGTGGAGAACCAGACTGGAAAGAGTATCAAAACTCTTCGATTAGATCGAGGAGGTGAGTACTTAAGTATAGAGTTCACTCAATTCCTCAAGGATCATTGGATATTATCCCAATGGACACCTCCTTATACACCTCAGCTCAATGGTGTCTCTGAAAGGAGAAATCATACATTATTAGATATGGTACGGTCCATGATGAGTTTCGCTGACCTACCCATCTCATTCTGGGGATATGCCCTAGAAACCGCAGCTTATCTTCTGAACAGAGTTCCAACTAAGTCGGTAGTGTCTACACCATATGAGATATGGAAAGGGAAGAAGCCTGATCTTAAGGTTGTTAAGATTTGGGGCTGCCCTGCACATGTTAAAAGACACAACCCCGATAAGTAAGAATCAAAGACAGAGCGATGCAAATTTGTGGGATACCCCAAGGAAACTTTTGGGTATTATTTCTATCATCTCGAGGACCAAAAGGTCTTTGTAGCTAAGAGAGCAGTGTTCCTTGAGAAGGAACATATTCTTGGCGGAGATAGTGGGAGAATGGTAGAATTGAGCAAGCTCAAGCACCACTCTATAGCCCGAGTCTGTTCAGGTACCTAATACACAAGTTTCAACTTTACGCAGGTCTGATAGAGTATCGCATCCTCCTGAGAGATATGTGGGACTTATTAGAGGAGAGGATGTAGAGGATATTGATCCTCAGACCTACGAGGAGGCTATTATGAGTATAGACTCCGAGAAGTGGCAAGAAGCCATGAATTCTGCGATGGATTCTATGTACTCCAATAAGATTTGGAACCTAGTTGATGTGCCCGAAGGTATTGTACCCATCGGTTGCAAGTGGATCTTTAAGAAAAAGATCGGAGTAGATGGAAAGGTAGAGACCTATATAGCAAGGCTAGTGGCTAAGGGGTATCGTCAAAGGCAAGGTGTTGACTATGACGAAACCTTCTCACCCGTAGCAATGCTAAAATCCATCAGAATTCTATTGCCTATTGTAGCACACTATGATTATGAGATCTGGCAGATGGATGTGAAAACCACATTCCTCAATGGGAACCTCGAGGAGGTGTATATGATACAACCTGAGGGATACGTGTCCAAGAACTGTCCAGATAAGGTGTGAAGGTTGCTTAGATCTATTTATGGATTAAAGCAAGCTTCCCGAAGTTGGAACATAAGATTTGATGAGACAATCAGATCTTATGACTTCGTTAAGAACGAAGATGAGCCTTGTGTATACAGAAAGGTAAGTGGGAGCACTATCACCTTTTTGGTGTTATATGTGGATGACATCCTGATCATTGGGAATGACGTGGGAATGCTATCCACAGTAAAGGCTTGGTTATCTAGACACTTCTCAATGAAGGACTTAGGGGAAGCATCCTATATTTTGGGGATAAGAATCTATAGAGATAGATCCAAGAGGATGCTTGGCTTGTCCCAGTCCAAGTTTATAGAAACCATTGTCAAAAGGTTTGGCATGGAAAAGGGCAAACATGGATATGATACCTTATGCCTCAGCAATAGGGTCTATCATATATGTCATGCCATGTACTAAGCCTGATATAGCGCATGCTCTGAGTGTCACGAGCTGGTATCAAGCGGATCTAGGCTTGGAGCATTGGAAAGCAGTAAAGTGTATCCTTAAGTACTTGAGAAAGACTAAGGATCTTTTACTATTATATGGAGGTAATAGCCTTAAGGTTGAAGGCTACACTGACTCAAGTTTTCAGTCTGATGTCGATGATAGCAAGTCGAATTCAGGGTATGTGTACACCTTGAATGGAGGAGCAGTGTGCTGGAAGAGTTCCAAGCAAGATACCACTACTAACTCGACCAAAGAGGCGGAGTACATTACTGCATCAATTGCAGCAAAGGAGGGAGTTTGGGTGAAGAAGTTCATCACAGATTTGGGAGTCATGCCGGGTAGCGAAAAGCCGATCTCCCTATATTGCGACAACAACGGGGCGATTGCTCAAGCAAAGGAACCTAGGTCTTATCAGAAATCTAAGCATGTTCTGAGGAGGTTCCACCTTATTAGAGAGATCGTAACCCGAGGAGATGTAGTAGTGGAAAGAGTTCCATCCGAAGATAACATTGCAGATCCACTAACAAAGCTGTTGTCTCAGATTTATTTTGAGTGTCACAGGGGTCTGATGGGGATCAGACACATAGGTGATTGGCTTTAGGTCAAGTGGGAGATTGCTAGTCATAGGTGCCCAGCGAGCCAATCACATGAGTGATGGCACGTGTGACTTAATATAGAATCTTTTTACTTATTATATTTTAGCATATAATACTTTATAACTATTGCATAAATGCATACATATATTGTGATGTCCTTAGATTTGTGCAATAGGAATCGGATCGTGATGAGATCACGATAGTGAGATCGATTCACCTTTAAACACATATCCTAAATAATCCCGGTCATAGGTTACTCGAGAGGGATATCATGATAACCGGACAGACTGGTGTGTTGTATACACGTCCATATGATGGATGCAACTGGTCTCATAGCTGCTTGTGTAGGGACACTAGGGATACAGTACAGGTGCTCATTGGAGAATGAGTTCACTGATTGATCTGCTTACGGAATTCTAGATAGTTGATGATGCCTTATTGTCAGACAGTGATTCCGTAGTCCTAATGATGTATCTGGTCCTTAGACTTGAGACACCAAGGATGTCCTGTATGAGTGCTCCACTCTTTGATACCAGACTTATAGGTTTGGCTGTCCCAGATCTAATATAGCTGGTCATTGGGAGTGGTAGTCGACCTTACGAGGGCTATTGAGTGTCGATAGAGGATCATCCACTCTCAGCGTCATGAGAGGAATATCCCATGTGTTCTTGCTTAAACAAATCCCTGGCCAGGGTCATTCGGGTTGAGAGAGAAAGAGTTCTCCGGGAGAATCCGATTAGAGTGAGACTCGAGAAGAAATCGTGTGGGTCTGACAACACCATGCTCAATATATGGTCTCTGGTATATTAGATGGATGAGGGACTATAGGTACACGGTAACTGAGGACAGACAGGTCCAATGGATTGGATTCCCCTGTATTGTCCGGGGACTACGGCGTAGTGGCCTAGTACGTCCGTAGTCGATGAGTCGAGTGAATTCTTACAGAGATAATAATTCACTGAGTTAGAAGGAGTTCTGACAGGTATGACTCACGGCCAGCTCGATTTTGGGCCTAGAGGGTCACACACATATAGTAGGCATTACGATGAATAGAGGTTCAGATATGAGATATCCGACGGAGCCCTTGTCTTATTGGATGCAGATCCAATACCCACTAGGGGAGGACCCATTAGGGTTTGACAGGGGACCTCTATAAATCGGAGGGATTCAGAGCCCCATGGGCTAGAGAGCTTTGGTTTGTCTTTTCCTACTCTCCTCTCTATCTCCACCTTAGAGTAGGTCTGGAGTTTTGAGGAGCGTCGTCGTAACCCTGCTATTTGGATCACCGCTAGAGAGGAGGACGCTTAACCTCCTTCACCCTCTCCTAAGGATCTGCAAGGAAATAAGGATATACGATCTCCCTAGGTAACACAATCTACTCTATACGCAGTTTCAAGTTTCACAGATTTTTACATACCAATCTTCGCACGACGACAAACATCTCTTTGGGAATCGGGGATTTTGTTTTTCTTGTTCTTCCGCTGTGCATATGATGTTGCCCCCAAGGATTTCCCAACATGTGCTGGTTGGGGTAGAGGCCCAGGATCCAGACAATGGTGCACTAATTGCAGCGAAGTCGGGGGACTTCGGGAGCTACTAGGTGACGGACTGTCCTAGAGCGTTGCTTCATCTAGGTGTGACCCAAGAGTGTTAGGATCAAGTGCACTAAGGGGGGGGGGGGGGGGGGGGTGAATTAGTGCAGCGAAAAACTTTCGACGATTAAAACTACGTTCGTACGATAAGAGCGATTTTGGTAGAAAAGCCGTTTCGTAAATCACTCTAACTTGTGATCAAGCAAGATGCAGTTAAAGTGAATCTATAAGGGTAGTTTGCAGTTATGATGGAAATCAGAATGTAAGCGCAAACTGAAATATGATGTTCGTACGATAAAACTGATTTACGTCCAAACACCGATTCGGAAAATACTGAACTTTTAAACACGATCGTAAATGAGCAGAAGGCAGTAAGCTATTGAGGAGGTTTGCAGTAAAGATAATTTGCTCAAAGTAAAGGCAAACTAGAGAGCACTGCGATTTTAGAGTGGTTCGATCAATCTTGACCTATATCCACTTCTGGCTTCCTCCTCCGACGAGGTCACAGACGTCCACTAGAGGCCTTCCTTCAATAGGCGAAGGCCAACCACCCTTTTACAGTTTCACTCCTTTTGTTGGGCTTAGGAGACAACCCTTACAGAATTTTCTCTCCTCTCTTGAAAGATCAGAACTTGAAAAAAAAGGAGGGAGAAGAACTTTTAACTTATACAACACTTTTGAGCTCTAAGAATCATAGAGTAAGATCAGGATTTCGGTGGTTTTCGTTGCTCTTTCATTACTGAAAGAGTGGGGTATTTATAGGCCCCAAACCAGTTTGAATTCCGAGTTCAAAACTATCAATTCCCGGAATTCTGAGGTATGGCGGTTGCACCGCCTGGTAGAGCTCGGAGACTAAGCCTCTGGGCGGTGCCACCGCTTGTCAGGGGCGGTTGCACCTCCTACCAGAGCTCGGAGACCGAGCTCAAGAGGTGCCACCGCCTGACTGGGGCGGTTGCACCTCTGTCAGAGGAGGTTGCACCGCCCAGCCAGAGCTCAGAGACTAAGCCCTGGGTGGTGCCACCGCCGACCCAGGCGGTGCCACCTCTAGCCAAATAATCTGTGTTTGAATGGGCTGATCCATTCAGCCCAATTTGGGTCTTTCAAGAGCCCAATTGCCCCAAGATTAAGTTAATGGTATCACCTCCCATTTCTAACTTAATCATCGTGCTAACTATGAATTTCTTAAGACATTTACTGCAACTTGCTCCGGTGCGTCAATCGCTTCTTCTGGCGAGCTTCCGTCGATCATCCGATGAACCCTCGGTGATGCTCTTGCGGACTTCCAGCAAACTCTTGGACTTGCGACAATCCACTTGGCGAGTTCCGAAGAGCTTCTTTTGGCAAGCTTCTGGACTTCTCGGATTTGTTCCCGCAGAACCTCCGACGACCGTCCGGACTTCCGTCGAGCTCTCGAAGTCCTAATGTGATCATAGTCTTGACTCCGACGTAACTCCTACTGCATGTCTTTCTTTCATTGTAGTTAATCTTGCACACTTAAAGCAAAACTTCGACCGAGAAAATTAATCCTAACCAATTAACCAAGTTGTCCGGCATGTCGTTGGTCCCACGACGCTTCATTCGATTCTTCGGCACATCGTCCTCTCTTGCGGCCTATTGCCCAATTGGCCAGTTGACTCTGCAACTCCGATATTCTTGATGCAATACCCGCTCTTCTTGGCCCAATGCCTAAATCCACGACCCGAAGCCTTCTGTCGATACGTCGACCAATCCATCGGCCCGACGTCCAATCTTCTGACATGTTCCTCCAGCACAACTTGATTTTTCCTACTTTAATTGTCTTATCCTGATCGAAGCATCCTGCGTCACTCAAATCGTAGATTAACACATAAACACAATTATCAATTGGTTTCATCATCAAAATACGAGATTCAATAATCTCCCCCTTTTTGATGATGATATCCAATTGATGACGGAATTAAACTTAACTCCCAGAGTTTAAACAAACTCCCCCTATCAATATGTCATATTGATAGAATCTTGAATTCAAACTGAATTCAAGTCATTGCAATATTCATCATGAATACTTGCAACACGTCATCATGAACTTATGCATAAACTTATGCATAACATGTCATGTCATCAACATACTTCTCCCCCTTTGTCATCAACAAAAAGGAGAAGTACAACTATTCTTTGTGTTTGTAATATAAGTTCAACTCATTGCATGAAAAATATAGTATCATCATGCAATTTTGCTATCATCATAGATATGCAATGTAGTAAGATAGCAAGTTCCACAACATCAAGCTAGCAAATTTTATAATATTTTAGAACATGCAAGCTAGCAATTTTGAGATGTTCAAGAAAGCAACTCTTGCTTCTTGAAATATGCAAATTTATCAAGTTTTGCTAGATGTGCAAGTTAGCATTTTTGCCTCTTGAGATAGGCAAGATAGCACATTTGCTTCTTTTGATATAGCAACTTTTTGCTTCTCTTTAGACTACAAGCTAGCAATTTTTATGATAGGCAAGTTTCACAATATACAAGCTAGCAAAAATTTCGAAAGCAAATGCAAGATAGCTTTCTTGTGTAAGCTCATGATTCTTGCTTCCTATTGCAATGTGCAAGTTGCAAGTTTTGCTTCTTGAGATAGGCAAGATAGCACTTTTGTAATTTTTGTTTCTTAAGATAGGTAAGCTTGTGATGTTCAAGATAACAAGCACTTTCTTCTCTTTTGAGAAGTGCCATTTTTGCTTTCTTTGCAAAGTGCAAGCTAGCAAAAGTGCCAAACTAGCAAGAGATAATGTTTTATATGATGTCCATGCTAGAAATTCTTACTCCCCCTTTGTCATTGTCAAAAAGAAGGGAAGACCCTTATATCAATTTTCATATTATGACAAAGGTAAGTATCAATCTTACTTGTGCATCATTATATATTCAAATTAAAACATACATAATTTCAAAAAACCTTATTTTTCATGCACGATACCAAAAAATAAATCAATCATCATTAATAGGCATATCATACATAATACTCAAACATTAAAATTTTTAAGCATTTATCAACATGTTGATCATGATACCAAACATTCATCATTTAAAGCATTCATGATACACATCATATGCAATAAATACATCATGTGCATTATTATCATTAGTATTGCATACATCATTTTAACTTCATGAATATTTCATCATTGCATGCATCATACTAAAACATTTCAAGCCATGCAAGCCATAAATACAAAGAAATCATGTCATGAAGGATAAAATCATTTGAATACCAATTCATATAGTAAATATCTTCTTTAAATAAAATATCAAGAAAAATCATAGGAGTACAAAGAAGAGATCTTGTTTTAAAAGAAAATCAAGTAATAACTCCAAGAACTCACAAGGAAAAATCATGATTCATTTAGAAAATCTCCTCTCAAGATAATATCAAGTAAAATTGTAGGAGATTGATTAATGAGAAATTTTGATTTAAAATAAAATCTCATGTATCGAATGTCGAGAAATCAAAATGATGATTTATATAAAAAATATCACAAGTTATATTCAAGAGAAAAATCATCATTCTTTTTCAACTCATTCAGTTTGTCAAATCAACATTTCTTAGATATGCATGATACCAAAATATGGTTTCAAATGTTTGACATATAACATGCATAATTTTAAAAATTGAAAGGAGAAGGGAATAATTCAAAGGTACAAAGATTTCAACCATCTCATAAACAAATGTAAGACCAAGTCATGAATCTAAAATTTCACGAATCAAAATGATCATCAAATGTAATCTCATGTTATTCCAAGAAATCAATATCATGATTTTGACAAAACTCATTTCAAATTCAAATCATCAAAATCACTTTTATGGTTCACAAAATTCATAACACAGGTAGATTCATGATTTCATTGATAATATATATATATTTTTTTTAAGTATTTCATTCTAAGTGATTGATTTTATGTTAGCATGCTTTTTCATTTATGTTAAATAAAAATATGCATCAACATTTAGGATCAAAAAATGAATTTCATCAGAAAACTATCAAGATCAATAGATTCTCAAAAATGAATTGTTATGGTCAAGAAAATCCGAAAATAAAATTTAACATTTTCATGCATTCGGACATGGTTTTGCCATATGTTTTTCAAATACACTCATGAAAATAACACATGCTATCATCATGTATAACTTAAAATCTCATGCATAAAATTGTCAATCATTGTATCAAAAACATTTAATATTTTCATTACATCATTATGCATTACTTCAAATCAAACATGATTTCATTCAACAATGTTAATCAAACATGACACACATTATTACTTCTTAGCCATGATTTCATATTTTCAAAAATTATTTTGTTTGTTTATTATAAAATATGCAATATTATCATTTTCGAAATTACTAGCATGATCATAATTTTTATATTTTTATTTTTAAACATGTAATTTTCAAGAAACTTAATTCTAAACTAATAAAGAAAATACATCATGAAAGCATCAAGTAATTTCAAAATAAATTTTGGGGATTTCGATTACCTTATCATTGAAAGCGGTTAAGGCATAGATTGCCACCTCGCCTTTCTTGATTTTCTCTTCGTCTTCGGAGGAGCTCGATTCATCCCACTTTGTGTTCTTTTTCTTTGGCCTCTTCCTTTGTTCAAGTTCATTGTTTATTTTAGATTTTTGTTTAATAAACTTATTAAGATTTAGTGTTCGAATTTCAAGTTCATCATTGTCCTCATCACTTGAGTCATCGCTCAAGTGGTATTCATTTGTCCGGAGTTCCAAATCCTTCCTGTTTTTTGGAAGGTTGTTTTGTTCATCATGTGCATTGCACACCATTTCATATGTCATCAATGAGCCAATAAGTTCTTCAAGTGGAAAAATATTTAAATCTTTTATTTCTTGTATTGTCGTTACTTTTGATTCCCAAACTTTAGAAAGTGATCCTAAAACTTTATTAACAAGTTCAAAATTTGAGAAACATTTGCCAAGAGCTTTTAAACCATTGACGACATCCGTCAAAATGGGTGTACATGTCAATAATGGTTTCGCTCGGCTTCATTCGAAAAAGCTCAAAATCATGCATTAAAATGTTGATTTTCAAATCTTTAACTCTATAAGTGTCTTTGTGTGTGATTTCAAGAGTGTGCCATATGTCAAAAGCCGTTTCGCACAAAGAAACTCGATTGAACTCATTTTTGTCCAAAGTGCAAAATAAGGCATTCATAGCCTTTGCATTTAAAGAAAAATACTTCTTCTCCAAATCCGATCATTCATTCATCGGTTTAGAGGGAAGTTGAAAATCATTTTTAACAATATTCCATAAACCCAAATTTATAGAAATCAAGAAAACTCTCATTCGAGTTTTTCAAATAGTGTAGTCCAATCCGTTAAACAATGGTGGACGAACAACCGAAAAACCCTATTTAAATCCATTAAGAGCCATTTCTCTCGGGTGTAAATCCGAAATGAGAAATACCAGGCTCTGATACCAATTCTTAGGATCAAGAGCACTAAGAGGGCAAGGGGGGTGAATTAGTGCAGCAGAAAACTTTCGACGATTAAACCTGTGTTTGTACGATAAGAGCGATTTCGGTAGAAAAGATTATTCGTAAATCACTTTAACTTGTGATCAAGCAAGATACAGTTAAAGAGAATCTATAAGGGCAGTTTACAGTTATGATGGAAATCAGAATGTAAGTGCAAACTGAAATATGATGTTCGTACGATAAAACTGATTTACGTCTAAACATCGATTCAGAAAATATTGAACTTTGAAACACGATCGTAAATACGCAGAAGGCAGTAAGCTATTGAGGAGATTTGCAGAAAAGATAATATGCTTAAAGTAAATGCAAACCAGATAGCATCGCGATTTTAGAGTGGTTCGGTCAATCTTGACTTACATCCACTTCTGGCTTCCTCCTCCGACGAGGTCATCGACGTCTGCTAGTCATAGGTGCCCAGCAAGCCAATCACGTGAGTGATGGCACGTGTGACTTAATATAAAATCTTTTTACTTATTATATTTTGGCATATATCACTTTATAACTATTGCATAAATGCATACATATATTGTGATGTCCTTGGATTTGTGCAATGGGAATCGGATCGTGATGAGATCATGATAGTGAGACCGATTCACCTTTAAACACATATCCTAAATAATCCCGATCATAGGTTACTCGAGAGGGTTATCGTGATAACCGGACAGATTGGTGTGCTGTATACCCGTCCATATGATGGATGCAGCTAGTCTCATAGCTGCTTGTGTAGGGACACTAGGGATACGATGCAGTGCTCATTGGAGAATGAGTTCTTTGATTGATCCGCTTACGAATGTTGGATGGTTGATGATGCCTTATTGTCGGGGCGGCGATTTACGTAGTCCTAGTGGTGTATCGGTCCTTAGACTTGAGACACCAAGGATGTCCTGTATGAGTGCTCCACTCTTTGATACCGACTTATAGGTTTGGCTATCGAGCATCTAGTCTTGCTGGTCATTGGGAGTGGTAGTCGACCTTTACGAGGGCTTTTGAGTGTAGATAGAGGATCATCCACTCTCTCGGCCCCGAGAGGAATATCCCATGTGTTCTTGCTTAGACAAATCCTGGCCAGGGTCATTTCGTGTTGAGAGAGAAAGAGTTCTCCAGGAGAATCCGATTAGAGCGAGACTCGAGAAGAAACCGGGTGGGTGCGACAACACCATGCTCGATATATGGTCTACGGTATATTAGATGGATGAGGGACTATAGGTACACGCGGTAATCGAGGACGACAGGTCCAATAGATTGGATTCCCCTGCAACGTCCGGGGACTACGGCGTAGTGGCCTAGTACGTCCGTAGTCGATGAGTCGAGTGAATTGTTTTAGAGATAATAATTCACTGAGTTAGAAGGAGTTCTGACAGGTATGACTCACGGCCAGCTCGATTTTGGGCCTAGAGGGTCACACACATATGGTAGGCATTACGATGAATAGAGGTTCGGATATGAGATATCCGATGGAGCCCTTGTCTTATTGGATGCAGATCCAATACCCACTAGTGGAGGACCCATTAGGGTTTGACATGGGACCTCTATAAATAGGAGGGATTCAGAGCCCCATGGGCTAGAGAGCTTTTGTTTGCCTTTTCCTATTCTCCTCTCCATCTCCACCTCAGAGTAGGTCTGGAGTTTTGAGGAGCGTCGTCGCAACCCTGCTGTGTGGATCACAGCTAGAGAGGAGGACGCTTGACCTCCTTCACCCTCCCCTAAGGATCTGCAAGGAAACAGGGATATATGATCTCCCTAGGTAACACAATCTACTCTATACGTTGTTTCATGTTTCGCAGATTTTTGCGTACCAATCTTCGCACGACGACGAACATCTCTTTGGGAATCGGGGATTTTGTTTTTCTTGTTCTTCTGCTGCGCATATAATGTCGCCCCCAAGGATTTCCCAACAACGTCTACTAGAGGCCTTCCTTCAATAGGCGAAGGCCAACCACCCTTTTACAGTTTCACTCCTTTTGACGGGCTTAGGAGACAACCCTTACAGAATTTTCTCTCCTCTCTTGAAAGATCAGAACTTGAAAAAAAAGGAGGGAGAAGAACCTTTAACTCATACAACACTTTTGAGCTCTAAGAATCACAGAGTAAGATCAGGATTTCGGTAGTTTTCGTTACTCTTTCATTGCTGAAAGAGTGGGGCATTTATAAGCCCCAAACCAGTTTGAATTCCGAGCTCAAAATTATCAATTCCCGAAATTCCGGGGTCTGGCGGTTGCACCGCCTGGCAGAGCTCGAAGACTGAGCCTCAGGGCGGCGCCACCGCTTGTCAGGGGCGGTTGCACCTCCTGCCAGAGCTCGAAGACCGAGCTCAGGCGGTTGCACCTCTATCAGAGGAGGTTGCACCGCCCAGCCAAAGCTCGGAAACTGAGCCCTGGGCGGTGCCACCGCCGACCCAAGCGGTGCCACTTCTGGCCAAATAATCTCGGTCCGAATGGGCTGATCCATTCGGCCCAATTTGGGTCTTTTAAGGGCCCAATTGCCCCAAGATTAAGTTAATGGGATCACCTCCCATTTCTAACTTAATCATCATGCTAACTACGAATTTCTTAACACATTTACTATAACTTGCTCCGTTGCGTCAATCGCTTCTTCCGGCGAGCATCCGATGAACCCTCAGTGATGCTCCTGCGGACTTCCGGCAAACTCCTGGACTTGCGACAATCCACTTGGCGAGTTCCGACGAGCTTCTTTTGGCAAGCTCTTGGACTTCTCGGATTTGTTTCCGTAGAACCTCCGACGATTGTCCGGACTTCCGTCGAGCTCTCGAACTCCCATGTTTCAAAGTGCTTGACTTGTCAGCAAATCAAAGCAGAACACTAGAGACCTGGAGGTTAGTTGCAACCTATAGATATTCCTGAATAGAAATAGGAATGTGTTATCATGGACATTGTTTCAGGACCACCCCGGACTTCTAGAAAGCATGATGCTCTTTGGGTTATCATTGATAGGTTAACAAAATCTACACATTTCCTACCGATCAATATGACTTATTCTCTTGATAGGCTTGCAGATTTATATATCAATGAAATAGTAAATTTCATGGTGTTCCAAGGGAGATCATCTCTGACAGAAACTCCAAATTTCTATCTAGATTGTGTAGAAGGTTACAAAAATCTATGGGCATTAAAGTCAAGTTTAGTACTGCTTATCACCCTCAAACCAATGGTCATTCAGAAAGAACCATTCAAACACTTGAGGATTTGCTTAGAGCCTATGTTAAGGATTGGAAAGGTGAATGAGATAAAGATATATCTCTTATTGAGTTCACTTATAATAATAGTTATTATTAAAGTATTCAGATAGCTTCTTATGATGCTTTATATGGGCAAAAGTGCAGAACGCCTATATGTTGGGAAGAAGTTGGCAACAGAAAGTTATTAGCACTAGACAAAGTATAAGAGACTACCGAGAAAATTTAAATTATAAGAAAAAGATTAAAGACTGCTCAGAGTCGTCCAAAGAGTTATGTTGACAATAGAAGATGAGATATTGAGTTTCAAGTTGGGGATTTTATATTTCTGAAGGTCTCCGCTTCTAAAGGCATTGTAAGATTTGGGAAGAAAGGAAAGTTAAGCTCAAGATTTATTGGAACTTTTGAGATTCTTGAGAGGGTTGGTTCTATCGCTTACAGGATTTCCTTACCGCCATCGTTGTGCCATATCCATGATATATTTCATGTTTTAATTATGAAAAAGTACATACATGATCCCTCTCATATCACTAAGTATGAGCCGATGTTGATCGATAAAGATGTATCTTATGTGGAAGAGCCTACTCAGATTATTGATAAGAAGGAAAAGATCTTAAGGAATCAAGTTATCCCACTAGTTAAAGTGATCTAGAGATATCATTCTAAGGAGGAAACAACATGGGATCTTAAGGAAGAAATGAAGAAAGCTTATCCTCATCTTTTTGTCAAAGGAAGTATGATAAATTTATAGGACTAAAATTTTCTTTTAAGGAGGGGAGAGTGTAACATCCCCCATTTTTTAAAATTTTATAAATACTTATTTTTAAATATGAGAATTATTTAATAATTATTTTACATTAAATAAATTTACATTAAAAGTTTTTGGCTAGGGACCTAAATGTAAATCTTTGAAAATTGATATAATTTGTCAAAGATTCACATTAAGTTAAAAAAAAATGGAGAACATGTGCCATTGGCTAAACTAGTTAAAAAAATTATTTTGGACCTAACTTGTACTAAACTCTGATTTAGGCAAAACCTAATCCATTTAAAAGTATACTCAAAGGTCTTAATTTTGATATCTAGATTGAATGATTTGGAGTTCAAATGCCTAATCAGACTTCTATTTCAATTAACCCTATAAATTTTGCAAAACAAGGATTGAAATTTCTGACCTTTTATTACTAAACTACTTATAAATTTCTGTTGGGGACTTAGATTTATGCAATGTATGATTTATTGGAAATAGACTTAAAACTCTTTCTGTACTAACCTAATTTGAAAATATTGGAATAAAAATGTGAACTAAAACATCTGTTTTCATCAATCTTATGGATTCCATAAAACAAAGCTGATGTTTTCGGACCTTTCGCTACAAAATTATTTGTAACTGTTGAATCTCGGATTTTGATGATAAAGTCAATTGTAATTTATTTATTCTAATTTATATATTGAGAAAAGTGTACAGGATTAACTACAATGGCAGTAAGACATAAAGTAGGTGTTGTGCCGGAGTCAAGATTGAGATCACGTTGGGAGTTCGAGAGTTCGTCGGAAGTCTAGACGTTCATCAGAAGTTCTGCGGGAACCAACCGAGAAGTCCAAGAGCTTGCCATAGAAGATCGTCGCAAAGTCTAGGAGGTTGCCGGGAGTCCACCAGAGCATTGTCGAGAGTTCGTCGGATGTTTGTCGGAAGTACGCCGGAAGCTCACCGGAAGAGCAATTGACGCACCGGAACAAGAAGTACAATAAACATGTTTTAAATTGTTGTAGTTAGAATGTAAATTAAGTTAGGATTGGGAGGTAATTAGGGGCCAACTAACTTAATTAGGAGCCAATTGGGCCCTTGTCAGGGTTGAATTGGGCCGAATGGAGCAACCTATTCATCCCTTGAATTCCTGGCCAATGGTGGCACCACCTAGGAGACTCGGTCTCCCAGGAATTCTAGGCGGTGGTATCGCCCCTATCAAGCAGTAGTACTATTGGCAGTTATTGCCGCTAGTGGTGGTACCGCTAGAGCTCAGTCTTCGAGCTCTGTCAGGCGATGGTACCACCTAGACTGAGTGGTAGTACTGCTCAGTGTTAGATGTCAGGTGGTAGTGCTACCTAGTAATGGCTGTGGTACCACCAAGACCCCGGAAATATGAGATTAGATACTTTTAGACTCCATTTTTGAAAACATTGGGGCCTATAAAAACCCCACCCTTTCCTGCATAAAAGGGCAATGAAACCTATTGGCATAATCTTTAGTTCTTGAGCCTTAAAGTGTTGTAAAAGCTAGAGTTCTCCTCCTTCATCTCTTAGCTTTGTAACCATCCAAGAAAGAAGAGTGAGACTTGTAAGGGTTGTCCCCTAAACTCGGCAAAAGGAGAAAAGCTGTAAAAGGTGGTTGGCCTTCGCCTATTGAAGGAATGCCTCTAGTAGACGCCGGTGACCTCATTGGAGGAGGAAGCCGAAAGTGGATGTAGGTCATGTTGACCGAACCACTCTAAAACTCGGTTTGCATTTACTTTAAGCAACTTTCTTTTATAGCAAAATGCCTATCCTTACTATACTTTAACTACGTCTACATATGCTTTCACATACACATCTTCCGAGATCGGCTTTAATCGTACGAAGACTTTACGAAACTCACACTTTTCATTTGTGCAATTTACATTGTTGCAAATCACCTTAGTCTTCTCTTGCACTTTCATGAAATGTTTTAAGTTCAATTTTTTTCCGAAACGGATTGAATTGAAACCATTCTTGTTGAAATTAGTTTTAATCGAAATAAGTTTTTTGAAATAGCGAAAGTTTTTCACTACACTAATTCACCCCCCCTCTTAGTGCCGCTCTTAATCCTAACAATTGGTATTAGAGCAAGGTTCACTCTCGTTTGGTTTAAAACCCAAGAGAGATGGCATTTGCCGGCAACCAAGAGGATCATTCAATTACATGTCTGACCATATTCAATGACGCAGATTACATATATTGGAAGACTAGAATGAGAATTTTCCTAATTTCAATGGATTTTGAGCTTTGGAACGTTATCGAAAATGATTTTCAAAAATCTTCTCTTCTAATGAACGATTGAAATGAGTTGGAGAAGAAGACTTTTACTTTAAATGCCAAGGCTATAAATGTCTTATTTTGTACATTAGATAAAAACAAGTTTAATTTAGTGTCAATTTATGAAATGACTTTTAATATTTGGCACACACTCGAAGTGACTCATGAAGGCACTAGTAGAGTGAAAGAGTAAAAAATTAATCTTTTAGTTCATTTTTATGAGTTATTTCGAATGAAACCGAGTGAGACCATTGGAGACATGTACACCCAATTTACGGATGTCGTTAATAGTCTAAAAGGAGTTGGTAAAGTTTTCTCAGATTTTTAACTCGTTGATAAAGTTTTAAGATCCCTTCCAAAGAGTTGGGACCCTAAAGTAATGGCTATTCAAGAGACCAAAGATCTAAATAATTTTCCTCTTGAAGAACTAATTGGGTCACTAATGACCTATGAAATGACATACAAAGCTTATGAAGAGCTTGAGGATACCCTTCCAAAGAATAGGAAGGATATAGCATTGAGAACACAAGAAGATCACTTGAAAGAAAACTCAAGTGATGAGGACTTTGATGATGACTTGGCACTTTTAATGAGAAAATTCAAAAAAATCATTAAAAGAAATAAATTTAAAAATGATACTAAAAATAAATTTGAACCCAAGAAAGATCAAGTAATATACTATGAATGCAAGAAGTCGGGACACTACAAGAGTGAATGTCCCCAAGCCAAGAAGAAGACACCAAAGAAGAAGGCTCTCAAAACAACATAGGACGACTCAAGTGCATCCGAAGAAGAGGAGTCAACCAACACCGAGCAAGTTGCTCACTATGCACTAATGGCCATTGGAGATGAGGTAACAAGTTCGATTGATGCAAATTTATCATTTGATGAACTATTAAATGATTTTCATGATTTATTTGATGAACACAAATCAATTAGTAAAAAATATAAATTATTAAAAAAGGAGCATGATTCTCTTGTTAGTAATTTTGATGAATTAAAAATTGAGCATAATGATAGTTTAGCTTCATGTACGAAATGTCATGATTTAGAAATACTTCAAAAGGAAAACTTACTACTCAAAGATACCTTGAAGAAATTTGAGGTTCGTAGCAAGTCCTTGAACATGATCCTTGCCAACAAGGGTCACATTCATAGAAAAGGCCGAATCGGACTTGTGGGTAGCTCTCACCATAATCCAACCACCTTTGTTGAAGGCCCTATCTTGCATATTTCACCCCAAAACAAATATAACTTTTGTTACAAACTTGGACATATAGCTTATCATTGTCCATTTAAAAAGTGTCGTCCACACAAATTGATTTGGGTTTCTAAAGGAACCGTAAAGAATTCCATGCAAACTGATAAGTTAAGCCGATCGGTTTTTGAGGCACCCAAGGTCAAATGGGTACCTAAAAATCATCCTCTTTTGTAAAAACGTATACCATCACAAGCTAGGAGCAAGAAATGGTATCTTGATTTTGGGTGCTCAAAGTTTATGACCAAAGATCTAAAATAACTCATAAAGCTCTCTAGCCAAAATAACAAAAAAAGGGGGTCATTAGAATTAAAACTATCAATTACAAAATGATACTTATAAGTTCATGATGCAATCTTGTGTGATAAACACTTAACATTGCTCTCTCAAATTTTGAAACTTACGAACTCTTATGCATGAATTGCCCTTCTCACATCTTTTGGATTTATTGGATACATTCCTTCCTCAATTTTTTTTCGAAGCCAATTCTATCTTATAAGATCATGAACTTATGGCTTGTGAACAATGTTTGCATACGAATTTGTATGATGTTTTGATATGAATCATGAACTTATGGTATACATTTTATGAGTTTTACATGATATGGTATACATTCTATGAGTGTGTGTGTGCATTGAGCAATGCTCACTACCTGTAGGCAGTGGCACCACCCAGCTGACGGTAGCACCGTTAGTGGTCATAGGTGGCAGGCGGTAGCACCCTCCTTATAAACACAACTTAGGGCCAGTGGTAGAACCGACCCTAAGCCCTCCTACACTCCTACAAGCCCTCCTCACACCTCTAAACACCTCTCCACTCCTCATTCTCTTTGATCCTCCTCTAGATACTCAAGGAAACCCTCCCATTCTTCAAATCTAAGGATCAATCTCAACCTTTCAAAAAGATTACTACACGGGTAATTCTTAAACATCTTCTTTCAATTTATTAGTAGATCTTACCTCTTATGTGTAGTTCTCTCTTCATTTATGTGTTTAGTATTTATGGGTTCTAGAAGATCCTCTAGGGACAAAGGGAAGAGGAGATTAGAAGAAAATTATTGCTCCCTACTTTTCGATTCTAATCAACGTGCTCTAAAATTTTTATCCATAGAATCTAGACATGTTCATAAGGGAAAATATGTTGATTTAGATGAACTAAGTGATTTGGAACCTATTCAATGGTTTACAAATCTAGACATTCTCCCAATTATTCAAATAAGTAAACCTATCTACCTGAGACTTGTTAGGTTATTTTACAATAATCTACATGTAGATGAAGAAGAAAGGGTATCTACTTATCTATTAGGATGTCATATATCCATTACAGATAGATCAATTTGCGACATCATAGGAATCCCGATAAAAGAAAGAGGTTGTTATTTTAGAGGACAATGGGATGATGAAATAGTTGGGATCACTTACGTTGATGCCTTAGGAATAATTTTTGGCAATCATAACTTAATGATACTTCCAAAAAGCTATGAATATTTACTACCTTTAAGCACCAAAATACTTCATCACATCTTAATTAGTATCATTCTCCCAAAGCAATATCATCATGATGAAGTAAGCCAAATGGAACTAGGTATCATGTATTGGATCATGAAGGGATATAACAATTTTTTGATTACCTAATCCAATAAAACATGATTGAAATATCAAAAAAGGACATGATGCTTCCATATGGTGGCTTAATCACAAGAATACTCCATGCCTACGATATTGTCATTCCACCCAATTAAGAAGTTATAAAACTAGATAGATTTAGTATCATAAATAAAAATCTACTTCGACGAATGAGATGCACATTCAGAAATGGTATGTGGATTAGACTGTCTAGAAGGACCGATCCCCTCCAACCTGAACCAGAACCGGAAACACTAATATTTATGGGTAATCAATCTCCTCCAACTGGTCCCTTTGAGGAATCACCTCAAATAGAGCAAGCACCTCCTTCATCTATCAAAGACATAGGGATTCAGATGGATCATTTTGAACAACGACAAGATCAACTTGAACAACGCTAAGATCAAATCTTAACTGAGCTATAGTAGATTCACCGACAGTTTGATACCTTGTTTAGACATTTTAACTCTCCACCACCTAAATAAGCAGTGTATGTATTTGGGAAAAGTGGACACAATTCCTCCTTGTTATGTTGTAATACTATGTTGTTTACCTTAATGTTGCAAACTTAAAATGCTACTCACTTTGATGATTGCAATGCTATGCTTTTATGCTACTTACTTTGATAATAAAATTTTGTGCTAACTACTTGATGGTTAAATTGTAAGTTTACTTTAATGAATATATCACTCTAAGAATTAGACTTGATATATCTTTTGAATGGATAAAGTCCTTGATATATTGGTATCTATGAATTGATGTTTTATTTGATGAGCATTTGCGGAGTTAGGAATGTTAATATGTTCGAATGCATGAATTTGTTAAATTTTGTTTTCAGACTTTCTTGATTCTTTGATCACTCACTTAAATTATGTGCTGATAATTTTATGATGCGAATTTTGCATGATGATAAGGTTGTGCGCCTCAATAACATGTTTACTTTGAAGTTGGAAATTTTGTGCTTTGATACTAAAAGTTTCTATGATTATGAGCATGTTATCATAAAATGATGAAATAGCGTGAAGTTTACTTTGATGATTATGATTTCTATTTAATATTGAGAAGTTTTAATCATACATCGGATTCTTAATCCTTGAGTACTACAAAGCACTAATGATATTGCCTCATGCAAGTAGTGATGAAAAGCTATGACAAAACATTTTATAAATGCATGAAGTATTTATACATATCTTGATGTTTGATTCATGGAAGTCATAGACTAATGCATCTCTCATATTTATCTCTTGTGATTTTTTATTAAGAAATGGTTTTGATGTGATGCTCCTCTCATTATAAAGATTAATTCTCAGAATTTCTTTTATCGTTCATATGATGATTCTTTCACATGAATTCTTTCTTAATGAAAGAAAAAAATTATGATTTTTTATAAGATGAATACTTGCAAGAATGAGGATTTGATTTCACATCAATATTTTGATCCTTGTGAAAATTGAAGCATGATTTGATGAAACTCTTTTATTATTTTTAACTTCATTCAAAGTTGGTTCTCAATGGATTTTCCTCCTTTCTTTCCTTCTTCATGCAAAGTTTTTATTATAAATAAAAGGGAAGAGGTTAATAAAAGATATCACCTTAATGTTTGAATGATACCATGTCATGAATGTTTGAAATATGATTGGTATGATTTTTTTTTAAATGTGACATGAATGTTTACCACACTTGCTTTATTGTATTGTTCTCCTTTTTGTTGATGACAAAGGGGGAGAAATAATACCAAAATATGGTAAATTGATGAAAAATGTATACAATTTTACACTTGAAATGTTTGCATATTAACTTTTCTTCATTATGATAAGATATCTAGAGCTTAACTTGTAATTTTACAAATTGATATCTTGCCATAGAATGATGAATTGCTATGTTTGTCATCCTTCATATTTGAAATATCAAACTTGAAAATGGATGTTATGCCTTGACATCATTTTGAAAATGTTAGATCATGATAGGAATCATGATGTGTGTATTTATAAGTTTAAATGAACTTAACTTATCAATATGTCTCTTGAATTCAAAGGCCATGAATTCAAGAATGACTTTTCTCAAGTATGACATATAGATAGGGGAGTTAAGGTTAACTCTGTCATCAATTGATTGTCATTATCAAAAAGAGAGAGATTGTTAAATCTCGAACTTTGATGATGAATTCAATTGTAATTTGTTTGATCTAATCTATATGTTAAGAAAAGTATGCAGGATTAACTATGATGATAGTAAGATATAAAGTAGGTGTTGTGCCGGAGTCAAGATCGTGATCACGTTGGAAGTTCGAGAGTTCGTCGAAAGTTCTACAGGAACCAACCGAGAAGTCCAAGAGAGTGCCATAGAAGATCATCGGAATTAGCCAAGAAGATCGTTGCAAAGTCCAGGAGCTTGCCGGGAGTCCGCCGAAGCATTGTCGAGAGTTCATTAGATGTTCACCGAAAGCTTGCCGGAAGAGCAATTGACGCACTGGAACAAGAAGTGCAGTAAACAGGTCTTAAATTATCGTAGTTAGAGTGTAAATTAAGTTAGGATTGGGAGCTAATCCCACTAACTTAATTAGGGGCTAACTAGGCCCTTGTTAGGGCTGAATTGGGCCGAATGGACTAGCCCATTCAGCCCTTGAATTCCTAGCCAATGGTGGCATCGCTTGGGAGACTCGGTCTCTCAGGAATTCTGGGCAGTGGTACCACCCCTATTAGGCGATAGTACTGTCGACAGTTATTGCTGCCAGTAGTGGTACCGCCCTTGTCAGGCGGTGGTATCGCCAAAGCTCGGTCTTTGAGCTTTGTCAGGCGGTGGTACTATCCAGTGTTAGATTTCAGGCAGTAGTACTGCCTAGTAATGACGGTGGTACCGCCATGACCCCGGAAATCCGAGATTAGATACTTTTAGGCTCCATTTTTTAAGCCATTGGGGCCTATAAAAATCCCACCCTTTCCTGCATGAAAGGGCAATGAAACCTATTGTCATAATCTTGAGTTCTTGAGCCTTAAAGTATTGTAAAAGTTAGAGTTCTCCTTCATCTCTTTGCCTTGTAACCATCCAAGAAAGAGGAGTGAGACTTGTAAGGGTCGTCTCCTAAACTCGGCAAAAGGAGAAAAGCTGTAAAAGGTGGTTGGCCTTCGCCTATTAAAGGAAGGCCTCTAGTGGACGCTAGTGACCTCGTCGGAGGAGGAAGCCGAAAGTGAATGTAGGTCACGTTGACCGAACCACTCTAAAACTCGGTTTGCATTTACTTTGAGTAACTTTCTTTTATAGCAAACTACCTCTCCTCCATACTGTGCTTTAACTACGTCTATATACACTTTCACGTAAACATCTTCCAAGATCAACTTTAATCGTACGAAGATTTTATGAAACCGACGCTTTTCATTTATGCAATTTACATTGCTGCAAATCACCCCCTCTCTTTATGAAACAGATTGAATTGAAACCATTCTCATTGGAATCAGTTTTAATCGAAATAAGTTTTTTGAAATAGCGAAAGTTTTCCGCTGCACTAATTCACCCCCTCTCTTAGTGCCGCTCTTGATCCTAACAGTAACTCCCAATTGTAAACTCCAATCCATGCAAAACTTAATTTATTTGAATGACACCTATTTTATATAAATTAAAGTATAATTGGTTATCCAAATAATTCATACAATGTGCCTCTCAAATTCTGTCAAAATCGAGCTTTAGTCGATTTCATCTATTCTTGTTTCTTCTCTTTGGAAATTGATTTCAGCTAAAATCCTTACTTTAGTTGATTTTTACAATTTTGCTTTAAATTCCTATATACTCTTGTCCTTTAATTATTTATATACCTGATTTTATTATGTAAAGTTCATGTTTATATCGTAATGTTTCGTATATGCATATATATTTCGTTGTTCCATCTATGTTTTCGATATGTCCTAATTTTATTATTTACAATACCATTTTATACACTAGTGTTTGTGGGATAAATATGAACATTTGCCAGAAATGGTAAAGGGAGTTATGCTTAGAGCCCGCGATGCTCCGTCTGCCCCCTATGACTTCACTTAGATGTGGGTGGATGACGCTCTCAAACGCAAGAGACTTATATTTGGTAGTCATTCGGAAATAGATGGACCATATAATGTTATGATCCTACTTCACCTTTTATGTGTTTGATGTGATTTCCAAAGCTTTGGTTATGTATTTCTATGCACACTTTGGATAAGAATGAAATGAATGCGACATCATATGTGTCATTTGAGCTTCTGTTTTATATTTGTTCTTTGATATACTTCAAAATATTTATACATCTTTGATATGCTTTGAAATATTCCATATGTTATAGATATGCTCCTTATGCTAATGATATGCTCCAATTAGCCTTTACTCTCTTGTTATGAACAAAACATACTTCGAACGAAACGACATTATAATTCTACATTCGACAAGTAACTATCTTTGAACTCTTGTATCTCTGCCTTATATTTTGAAACCTTATTTGTTTGAAACTGTCCTCTTTCCATGGATATGTTAGTTGCTTGCTGAGATTTATATGCTCACTCTATTGCTATATAATTTCTTTAGGATAGCTTGTTGCTCACTAAAATGTTTAAATTGGGCTAAAGTAGTGGAAGGCTAGAAGATTTTTGGGACAAATCTTTTGTAGTTAAAAGGTGGTTGATCTATAAGTATATTTTAAATGTAATGAAATATTAACGATAAATCTGGATTGATGTATCTTATAAATATTTGAAAAATGCCTCTCATATCAGGATTTTTGGAACGTTAAGTTTAAATTGTGTAATGATATAAACATATGGTACATGTTAATTTTGTGATTTATGATGTGGTTATGGTTTAGTTGAGTTGGCTTTAGATTTTATGAATCATTAAGTGATATGATGTATGATTATAAACTACACAGATTTTATGAATTGTGAATTATAGAGGTGAATTTTAACTTGAATGTTTTCTTAGTGGACTCAAATGTTTGTTTGGATCCTAGATTGTTTGTTGAATTATAATATTATTAATTTTGAGTTAGGTTCACACCTCCTGAATGAGAATTAAATTCAGGGGGCATGACAACATGACATTTGGTATATAGTGGAAGTCACACATGAAGGCACAATTAGAGTTAAAGAATCTAAAATTAATCTTTTGGAGCATAGTTTTAAGTTGTTTCGAATGAAACTAAGCGAAACCATTAGAGACATGTACACTCGTTTTACGGATGTTGTCAATGGTTTGAAAGCTCATGGTAAAAGTTTTTCTAATATTGAACTTCTTAATAAAATTTTAAGATCTCTTCCATAAAATTGGGATCCAAAAGTAACTGATATTCAAGAAGCAAAGGACTTGAATTGTTTTCCACTTGAATAACTCATAGGGTCATTAATGACCTATGAAATGATGTGCAAGGTATATGATAAACATGATGAATATGAGAACAACCTTCCAAAGAATAGAAAGTATTAGGATCAAGAGCAGCACTAAGAGAGGGGGGGGGTGAATTAGTGTAGCGAAAAATTCTTCGATTTCGTATAAAGTTCATCTAGATTCAAATCATTTCGGAAAGATGTTGAACGTAAAACTTTCATAAGAATATAAGAAGAAGCTCAAGGAGGTTTGTAGTAAAGTAAATTGTACAAAAGGAAAAGCAAACTAGAATTTAAAGTAGTTCGGTCAATGAGACATACATCCACTTCGAATTCCTCCTCTGTCGAGGTCACCAACGTCCACTAAAGGCCTTCCTTCAATAGGGGAAGACCAACCACCTTTTATAGATCTTTTTCCTTTTGGCAGGTCTAGGAGACAACCTTTACAAGTCTCACTCCTCTTTCTTGGATGGTTACAAGGCTAAGAGAGGGAGGAGGAGAACTCTTCTCACTTTTACAATAATTTTCACACCCCAAACACTTAGAATTTTTCACACATATAATAGCACTTTGTTGCCCTTTCATGTAGAAAAGGGTGGGGTATTTATAAGCCCCAATGGCTTCAAAAATGGAGCTAAAAAGGTTCTCATCTCGGATTTCCGGGGTACTGACGGTACCATCGCTATTACTAGGCGATACCACCACCTGACACCTGCACTAGGTAGTGCCATCCCCCAGTCTGGGCAGTACTACTGCCCAGTCTAGGTGGTACCACCACCTGACAGAGCTCGGAGATCGAGCTTTGACGATACCACCATCTAACAAGGGCAGTACCATCGCTGGCAGCATTAACTACTAGTGGTACCACGACCCAGTTTGGGTGGTACCACCACCCAAACCACTTGGGAGACTGGGTCTCCCAAGTAGTGCCACCGCCGGCTATGATTTCAAGGGCTGAATGGGTTATTCAATCCGCCCTAATTCAGCCGTGTTAAGGGCCTAGTTGGCCCATAACTAAGTTAGTGGGATTACCTCTCAATCCTAACTCAATTTATGGACTAACTACAATAATTAAGACAATTGACAAAGCATTCTTGTTCCGGTACATCAATAGCTCTTTCGGCGAGCTTCCAGCGAACTTCCGACGAACTGTTGACAATGTTCCGATGGACTCCCGACAAACTCCTAAACTTTACGATAATCTTTTTGGCAAGTTTCGACGAGCTTCTTTGGCAAGCTCTTGGACTTCTTGGTTGGTTCCGGCAGAACTTCCGACGAACGTCCGGATTTCCAACGAACTCTTGAACGCCCAATGAGATCTTGATCTTGACTTTAGCATAACACATGCTTTGTATCTTACTACTATCATAGTTAATCTTACATACTTTTCTCAACATATAGATTAGATCAAACAATTTAATTAATTTCATCATCAAATCCGAGATTCAAACAATCTTCTTTTTTTTTTTATAATGACAATCAATTAATGACGGAGTTATCCTTAACTCCCCCTATCTATATGCCATACTTTGAGAAAAGACATTCTTGAATCCAAGGCCTTTGAATTCAAGTGTCAAACTAATAAGTTAAGTTCATTTAAACTTATCAACATGCATATCATAATTCCTATCATGATTTAACATTCTTAAAATACAATGCCATATATTTATCAATAAAAATATTACCAAGTCATGACATCTATTTTCAAGTGATATGTATTTCAAATATGAAACATATCAAGATGATAAAGATAGTAATCCATCATTTCATGGCAAGATATCTTATCATAATGAAAGACATTTATCTACAATGCATATAAAGATATATTACAAGCATTGCGATGTGTTGCATGTATGACGATTCCAATTATATTTCAAGCATACCATAAAGCATACAAGTTTTTATGATAAGCATTTATGATAAGATATATTGCATACATCTATAATGTCAATTTGTCATCAATTTACCATATTTTGGTATTATTTCTCCCCCTTTGTCATAAAAAAAAAGGAGAACAATTTAATAATGCAAATGTGGTAAAAAAATTCAAGTATCGAACTTCTCCCCCTTGTCATCAAAATTCATAAATTCTTAACATCAAAATTTGTCAACATTAAAGTGATAGATTCCATCAACTTCTCTCCCTTTGTCATCAAAAACTTTGCATTAATAAGAGGAAGGAAGGTAAGGAGGGAATCCAATAAGTACCAAATTTGTGAAATGATTTGAACTAAGTCAAAAACAGTAAATAAGTTTCATTAAATCATACTTCAATTTTGACAAAAATAAGGGATTCATGAAAAAGGATCAAAATATTCATGTGAAATCACATCCTTATTCTTGCAAGTGATCATCTCGTACTTAAAAATTCATAAAAATTCTTCTTTCATGAAAGAGTAAGGAAGAATTGATGTCAAAGAAGCATCAGATGAAAGAGAAATTCCATGAATAAACCTTCATAAATCAAATCCATTTCTCATTAAAAATTTGATACTTAGTAGATTCATATTTCGGATTTCATGAAAGCCTTATTTATGAAATAATTTCATGAGAGTTTTAAAGAATCGAGAAAGTTCGGAAAAGATATGCATCAAATTCATACATTTGGACAACTTAATATTCCTAACTTCCTTCTAATAAAATCAAATTATTCTTTATTTATAGGTCTTGTAAAGATATCGGCCAATTGATGTTTTGTATCAATGAATTCTAAAATTACATTATGATTATTAACATAATCTCATATAAAATGATGCTTAATGTCAATATATTTAGTTCTAGAGTGTTGAATGAGATTTTTTGTTAAACATATTGCACTTGTGTTATCACATTTTATGGGAATGTTCTTAAGGTGAATCTTATAATTCTCTAAAGTGTTTTTCATCTACATAACTTGTGCACAACATGCACTTGCAGCTATGTATTCGTCTTCGGTCGTAGATAGTGCAACTGAGTTTTGTTTCTTGAAAGACCAAGAGACAAGTGCATGACCTAAGAATTGATAGGTTCCGGATGTACTTTTTCTATCTAACCGACATCCAGCAAAATCCGCTTCAGCATAAGCAATCAATTCAAAGTTTTCAGATTTTGGATACCATATCCTAGATTTGCAATTCCATTAAGATATCTAAGTGTTGAATCTTATATTTTGATGATAAAACTACTTGATATGTTTATAATTTAATCTGCGTTTTGAGTGATGTAGGATGCTTCGATCAGGATGTGGAACATGTCAGAAGATTGGACGTCGGGCCGGTGGATCGGTCGAGTATCGATAGAAGGCTTTGGGCCATGAATTCAGGCATCGGGCCAAGAAGAGAGGAGACTGTGCCAAGGATATCGGAGATGCAAAGTCAACTAACCGATTGGGCAATAGGCCGAAGAGAGGACTGTTGAATCTCATATTTTGATGATAAAACTACTTGATATATGTTTATGATTTAATCTACGTTTTGAGTGACGCAGGATGCTTCGATCAGGATGAGACAATTAAAGCAGGAAAATCATATTGTGCCGAAGGAACATGTCAGAAGATTGGACGTCGGGCCGGTGGATCGGTCGACGTATCGACAGAAGGCTTCGGGCCGTGGACTCGGGCATCGGGCCAAGAAGAGCGGGTATTATGCCAAGGATATCGGAGTTGCGGAGTCAACTGGCCGATTGGGCAATAGGCTGTAGGAAAGGACGATGCGCCGAAGAATCGGACGAAGCGTCGAGGGACCAATGACATGCCGGACAACTTGGTTAATTGCTTTGGATTAATTGTCTCGATCGAAGTTTTTGTTTTGAGTGTGCAGGATTAACTACGATGAAAGTAAGACATGCAGCAGGAGTTGCGCCGGAGTCATGACAATGATCACGTTGGGAGTTTGAGAGTTCGACGGAAGTTCGGACGGTCGTCGGAGGTTCTGCGAGAACAGATCCGAGAAGTCCAGAAGCTTGCCAAGCTAAGCTCGTCGGAACTCGCCAAATGGATCGTCGCAAAGTCCAGGAGTTTGCCGGAAGTCCGTAGAAGAATCACCGAGGGTTCATCGGATGATCAATGGAAGTTCGCCGGAAACTCGCCGGAAGAAGCGATTGACGCATCGAAGCAAAGCTGCAGAAATTGTCTTAGATTTAATCGTAGTTAGCACGTTGATTAAGTTGGAAAATGGGAGGTGATCCCATTAGCTTAATCTTGGGGCAATTGGGCCCCTGAAAAGATTAAAATTGGGCCGAATGGAGCTAACCATTCGGACCCTGATTGCACCAGGAGGTGCAACCGCCTAGGCCAGGAGGTGGCACCGCCTGGGCTAAGTCTCCCAGCGAGACTGGGCGGTGCAACCGCCCCAGCCAGGAGGTGCAACCGCCTGAGCTCGGTCTTCGAGCTCTGGCAGAGAGGTGCAACCGCCTCAGTCAGGAGGTGGCACCGCCTGGGGCTCAGTCTCCGAGCCAGACTCAGGCGGTGCAACCGCCCCTGACAGAGAGGTGCAACCGCCTGGGCTCAGTCTCCGAGCTCTGCCAGGCGGTGCAACCTCTCCAGTCAGGAGGTGTAACCGCCTGATCCCAGAATTCCAGGATTTGATCGTTTTGAGCTCCAAATTTGAACTGGGTTGGGGCTTATAAATACCCCACCCATTCAGCACAGAAATAGCAAGAGACCTACACCGAAATCTTGATCTTCTCTGTGATTCTTGAGCTCAAAATTGTTGTAAAGCCTTTAAGTCTCCTCCTTCTATTCTTTAAGTTTCTGAATTGTAAAAGTGAGGAGAGAAAGGTTCTGTAAGGGTTGTCTCCTAAGCCCATCAAAAGGAGTGAAACTGTAAAAGGGCAGTTGGCCTTCGCCCATTGAAGGAAGGCAGCTAGTTGACGTCGGTGACCTCGTCGGAGGAGGAAGCCAAAATTGGAGTAGGTCAAGACTGACCGAACCACTCTAAATCTCTGGTTTGCTTTTATTTCGAGTACCTTATCATTACTGCAAACCTCCTACATAACTACTGCTCTCTGCGCCTTTACGAATAAGTTCTAAGTGCTGACCTTTTCGAATCTGCATTCAGACGTAAATTTATGTTTTTCGTACGATCAGCTTACGTTTGTGTTTTGATTCTGCAAAACTGTCTTCTGCGCTTTTATGAACTAGTTTCTAAGTTTAGCTCCCTTTGAAACTGTTTTAGACGCAAACTGCGTAAAACTGCGTTTAGACGTAAACTGAGTTTAGACGCAAAACTGTGTTTAGACGCAAACTGCGCAAACTGTGTTTAGACATAAAACTGTCTTTTAGACGTAAACTACTTTTAGATGTAAACTGCGTTTTGACGTAAAACTGCGTTTAGACGTAAACTGAGTTTAGACGCAAAACTGCGTTTAGACGTAAAACTGTGTTTAGACACAAAACTGCGTTTAGACGCAAACTGTATTTAGATGCAAACTCAGTTTAGACATAAACTGTGCTTAGACGTAAACTGCGCTTAATCTTAAGTAATCTTAGAATCGGCTTTTACATCGAAATCGTTTTTATCGGACAAACGCAGCTTTCATTTTTAAATCGCTGAAAGATTTCGCACTGCACTAATTCCCCCCTCTTAGTGCTCTCGATCCTAACAATTGGTATCAGAGTGGGGTATTTCTCATTTCGGATTTACACCGAGAGAAATGGCTCTTCAAGAGGGCTTTTAGGTCTTCGTCCAACCGTTCTTTAACGGATTGGACTACACTTGTTGGAAAACTCGAATGAGAGTTTTCTTGATTTTCTAAATCTGGATTTATGGAATATCGTTGAAAACGGTTTTCAACTTCCCTCTAAACCGATGAACGAATAATGGTCGGATTTAGAGAAGAAGTATTTTTCTTTAAACATAAAGGCTATGAATGCCTTATTTTTGCTTTGGACAAAAATGAGTTCAATCGGGTTTCTTTTGTAAACGGCTTTTTCGATATATGGCGACTCTTGAAATCACGACGAGGGAACTAGTAGAGTCAAAGACTCAAAAGTTAATATTTTACTGCATGATTTCAAGCTTTTTCATATGAAACCAAAGTTTAAACCGTTGTTGACATGTACACCCGTTTTAATGGATGTCGTCAATGGTTTAAAATCACTTGGTAAAAGCTTTTTTCGGATTTTGAACTCGTTAACAAAGTTTTGCGCTAACTTTCTAAAACTTGGGATTCAAAAGTAACTGCTATTCAAGAATCGAAAAACTTGAACCAATTTCCACTTGAAGAACTAATTGGTTCATTGATGACATATGAAATGGTGCACAATGCACATGATGAACATGTTGAACACAATCACCTTCCAAAGAACAAGAAGGATTTGGAACTCTGGACAAATGAATGCCACTTGAGCGATAACTCAAGTGATGAGGACAATGATGAACAAAACAACCTTCCAAAGAACAGGAAGGATTTGGGACATAGAACATTTGAAGACCACTCGAGCATAAGCTCAAGTGATGGTGAACTTAAACTACAAATGAAACGAAAATTAAAAAGCAAAAAGAATGGAACTACTTGCTTTGAACGCAAGAAGAAGAACAAAAATTGGGATGAATCGAGCTCCTCCGAAGACGAGGAGAAAATCAATAAAGGCGAGGTGGCAAACTACGCCTTTACGCCTTTCGACGCTGAGGTAATCAAAATGCCTTTAATTTACTTTGAAATTATATGATGCTTTTCATAAAGCATTTTTTTTTAATTTTCTTGAAAATTGCATGTTTAATAATCTTATAATGAAAATACAAACAATTAGGAATCATGCTTATCATTCTAGTAATTTTGAAAATAATCATGAAAATTGCATGTTTATGATAAACAAAATGATTTTGATTAAAAATACCTTATGAAATCATGCTATATGTGGTTGAGAAGTAATAATGTGTATCATGTTAATTTCCATTGTTATTTCTCGATGAAATCATGAATCTATTTATAAATTTTTTGAGCCATAAAAATGATTTTGATAATTTAAAATTGAAATAAGTTTTATCATGATCTTGATTTATCAAATTGAATGAATTGAAAATGAATAATGAATTTTCTCTTGAATGATTGTGACTTGTATTCCTTGTATTCATGATATGATTTTTATGCAATTCTTTGTACTCATGAAATATTTATCTCATCACCCAATTATTCCTTTTCAATACTCCTCAAGTGATGATATGAATGCATGAGATATTCATGAATTTATCTTGATGTATGCAAATAAGAAATTTCGATCATGCATGGTAGGATGCAATGTGACAAATTAATATCATGATGATTTAAAATATTTATGATTTGGAATGATGCACATGTTTTTTTTTATGTGTATCATGAATGCTTTAAATGATAAATGTTTGGAATCATGATTAAAATGAAGTGATAAATACTGATTTAATGTTCGGTATCATGAATACTTCATTATCATACATTAAAATAGTGATAAATATTTTGAAAATAAATGATTGTATCATGTTAGATGATTTTATATATTGTGCATGATAAGCTATAAGTGGTGATTGAAACAATGATTGAAATAATATGAATGATGATTTGGAATCATGCATATAATAATGAGTTTATTTGTTTTGAAAATGTGCATGTTTTAATTTAAAAATATAATGATGCACAAATAAGATTGATACTAACCTTTGTCATGATTTAAAAATTGATGTAAAGGGTTTTTCCCTTCTTTTTGACAATGACAAAAGGGGAGATAGCTAGCTTGCACAATTCAAGAAGAAAGCAAAAATTGCACTTCTCAAAAGAGAAGAAATTGCTATCTTGAACATCACTAAGAAGTGCTATCTTGCAGATCTCAAGACACACAAATGCAATCATGTAAAATTTGTAATTTTGCACATCATTAAAATTTATGATGCTTTGGTGATTATGCATGTTCTAAAATGTTATAAAATTCACTAGCTTGCATGATGTAGAACTTAGCTATATTGAACATCACCAAGGAATGCTATCTTGCCTATCTCAAGAAGCAAAAAGTTAACTTGCACATCTAGCAAAACTTATATTTCAAGAAGCAAGAGTTGCCTTCTTGAACATCTCAAAATTGCTAGCTTGCAGGCCTTAAAATTTAGAAATTTTTTGCTAGCTTGTATATGGTAAACTTGCTATCATACTACCATGATGATGAGCATGTCTTATCTTTATGATTGTATTTGAAAAACTATGGCAAAAATACGTCCTAATGATTGAACGTGTTAAAATTATTTTTCGAACCTTCTTGATTGAATGATTGAATCACTTGATTGGCATAATGATTTTACACAATTACATGTTGAAAATTATGTGCTTGAATACAAAACTTTCACGGTAACAAGTATGCTTTACCTTCATGATTGTAATTGAATATCTATAGCAAAACCTTGTCCGAATGGAAGAAAGAGTCAAATTTCATTTTCGGATTCTCTTGAATCTAACATATCAAGTTCACTCTCTTCCAAACTTAACAAGCATATGTCATATCAAGTTTAGTTCATATCATTGATTTTTGACATATGTAATTAACTAGCAAATACATCTCTTATACACACATCATGTGAAAAATAATTTTTGAGAAATGGATTTGATGAATATGGATGAAAGTGTTTTTACTTGCAATGATTTATTTCACATACATAACAACAAGCACTTATGCTTAAAATTTGCTTATATCGTTCTCTGTTTTGTTGATGACAAAGGAGGAGAAATATATGAATTGATGCTATGAACACTGATGCTATGCTTGCATCATCAAGAGATATATGAATTGATATGATTGCCCTATTTGCAATGTTTGCATCATTAAGAGATATATGAATTGATGCTATGATTGCCAAACTTGCATTATGCCATGTTTGCATCATGCGTTAAGATATCAAGAACTTGTATCGTAATTTTACGCGTTGATATCTTACCATGTGATGAAATGCTACAATTGATAAACACTTGAAATGTTTGCGTTATGATATCAAAAGCTTACATCGCAATTTTTCATGTTGATATTTGATATTAGCAAACTTGCATGATGATAAAACTTGATATTATGATTTTCATGCAATGAGTTGAACCAATATCACACACAATTGATTGTGATACTTCTCCTTTTTGTTGATGACAAAGGGGGAGAAGTATGTTGATGACATGACATGTGATGCATAAGTTTATGCATATGTTCATGTTGACGTGTTGCAAGTATTCATGATGAATATTGCAATGACTGGAATTCAGTTTGAATTCAAGGTTCTATCAATATAGCATATTGATTGGGGGAGTTTGTTTAAACTCCGGGGGTTAAGTTTAACTCCGTCATCAAGTGGTTGTCATCATCAAAAGGGGGAGATTGTTGAATCTCGTATTTTGATGATGAAACTACTTGATATATATTTATGATTTAATATGTGTTTTGAGTGACGCAGGATGCTTCGATCAGGATGAGACAATTAAAGCAGGAAAATCATGTTGTGCCGAAGGAACATGTCAGAAGATTGGACGTCGGGTCGGTGGATCGGTCGACGTATCGACAGAAGGCTTCGGGTCGTGGACTCAGGCATCGGGCCAAGAAGAGCGGGTATTGTGCCAAGGATATCGGAGTTGTGGAGTCAACTGGCCGATTGGGCAATAGGCTGCAGGAAAGGACGATGCGCCGAAGAATCGGACGAACCGTCGAGGGACCAATGACATGCCGGACAACTTGGTTAATTGCTTTGGATTAATTGTCTCGATCGAAGTTTTTGTTTTGAGTGTGCAGGATTAACTACGATGAAAGTAAGACATGCAGCAGGAGTTGCGCCGGAGTCATGACAATGATCACGTTGGGAGTTCGAGAGTTCGACGGAAGTTCGGACGGTCGTCGGAGGTTCTGCGAGAATAGATCCGAGAAGTCCAGAAGCTTGCCAAGCAAAGCTCGTCAGAACTCGCCAAGTGGATCGTCGCAAAGTCCAGGAGTTTGCCGGAAGTCCGCAGAAGAATCACCGAGGGTTCATCGGATGATCAACGGAAGTTCGCCGGAAACTCGCCGGAAGAAGCGATTGACGCATCGAAGCAAAGCTGCAGAAATTGTCTTAGATTTAATCGTAGTTAGCACGTTGATTAAGTTGGAAAATGGGAGGTGATCACATTAGCTTAATCTTGGGGCAATTGGGCCCTTGAAAAGATTGAAATTGGGCCGAATGGAGCTAACCATTCGGACCCTGATTGCACCAGGAGGTGCAAACGCCTAGGCCAGGAGGTGGCACTGCCTGGGCTAAGTCTCCCAGCAAGACTGGGCGGTGCAACCACCCCAGCCAGGAGGTGCAACCGCCTGAGCTAAGTCTCCCAGCGAGACTGGGCGGTGCAACCGCCCCAGCCAGGAGGTGCAACCGCCTGAGCTCAGTCTTCGAGCTCTGGCAGAGAGGTGCAACCGCCTTAGTCAGGAGGTGGCACCGCCTGGGGCTCAGTCTCCGAGCCAGACTCAGGCGGTGCAACCGCCCCTGACAGAGAGGTGCAACCGCCTGGGCTCAGTCTCCGAGCTCTGCCAGGCGGTGCAACCTCTCCAGTCAGGAGGTGCAACCGCCTGATCCTGGAATTCCGGGATTTGATCGTTTTGAGCTCCAAATTTGAACTGGGTTGGGGCCTATAAATACCCCACCCATTCAGCACAGAAAGAGCAAGAGACCTACACCGAAATATTGATCTTCTCTGTGATTCTTGAGCTCAAAATTGTTGTAAAGCCTTTAAGTCTCGTCCTTCTGTTCTTTAAGTTTCTGAATTGTAAAAGTGAGGAGAGAAAGGTTCTGTAAGGGTTGTCTCCTAAGCCCATCAAAAGGAGTGAAACTGTAAAAGGGCAGTTGGCCTTCGCCCATTGAAGGAAGGCAGCTAGTTGACGTCGGTGACCTCGTAGGAGGAGGAAGCCAAAAGTGGAGTAGGTCAAGACTGACCGAACCACTCTAAATCTCTGGTTTGCTTTTATTTCGAGTACCTTATCATTACTGCAAACCTCCTACATAACTACTGCTCTCTGCGCCTTTACGAATAAGTTCTAAGTGCTGACCTTTTCGAATCTGCATTCAGACGTAAATCTGTGTTTTTCGTACGATCAGCTTACGTTTGTGTTTTGATTCTGCAAAACTGTCTTCTGCGCTTTTATGAACTAGTTTCTAAGTTTAGATCCCTTTGAAACTGTTTTAGACGCAAACTGCGTAAAACTGCGTTTAGACGTAAACTGAGTTTAGACGCAAAACTGTGTTTAGACACAAACTGCGCAAATTGTGTTTAGACATAAAACTGTCTTTTAGACGTAACCTACTTTTAGACGCAAACTGCGTTTTGACGTAAAACTGCGTTTAGACGTAAACTGAGTTTAGACGCAAAACTGCGTTTAGGCATAAAACCGCGTTTAGACGAAACTGTATTTAGACATAAACTCAGTTTAGGCGTAAACTGTGCTTAGACGTAAACCGCGCTTTAATCTTAAGTAATCTTAGAATCGGCTTTTACATCGAAATCGTTTTTTATCGGACAAACGCAGCTTTTCGTTTTTAAATCGCTGAAAGATTTTCGCTGCACTAATTCACCCCTCTTAGTGCTCTCGATCCTAACAAGGACGATGCGCCGAAGAATCGAACGAAGCGTCATGGGACCAATGACATGTCGAACAACTTGATTAGATGCTTAGGATTACTTGTCTAGATCGAAGTGTGTTTTACATGTGTAGGATTAACTACGATAGCTTGAAGACATAAAGTAAGTTTACCAGAGTCAAGTTCGATGGGTGTTCGAGAGTCCGCTGAGAGTCTGACGATTTGTCGGAAGTGTTACCGGAACCAACCGAGAAGAAATCGGGGAATTGTCGAAGTTTCAGAAGTTCACCGAAGAGATCGCTAGAGGTTCGCAGAGATCACCGAGAAGGTTCGGCTACTTGCCAAAGATTCGCTGAACTCGCCATAAGATCGGGAGCCTGCTGGAAGAAATTCAAGGGTGTATCGGAAGTCCGCGGGAAGATCACCGGAAAGCTCGTCGGAACGAAACTCGACGTTGCCGGTTAAAAACCTGCTTAGGAATATGTCTTAATTTCGTAGCTTTCATGTAACTTGGTTAGGGGCCAACTAGGCCCTAATATGAACTGCTGGTTTGGGCCAAATTTGGAACCCAACCAGTGACCTATAAGGACGAGCGGTGGCACCGCCCAGAACCCGAAGGATTAGGTAGTGGAACTGCCGGACTAGGCGGTGGCACCGCCCAGCACCCAAAAGGTCGGGCGATGGCACCGCCAACTCTAGGAACTCAAAGGAATTCAAAATTTGGAGCCCAAATTTGAATCCTTTTGGGGTCTATAAATACCCCATAATTCTCAACAGAGAAGACACCTTTTAAGAAGTTAGAAATTATGAAAAAGCCTTAGCAAAGTCTTTAGTAAAGTCTTATTTTTTCAATAGCTTAAGTGTTCACCTCCCTCTTTCTCTTTGAAAAATCTGTAAGAGTATGAACCATTTGTAAAAAGGTTGTAAGAGGGGTATTTGGTCCTTCTCCTTCAAAGTGATTTACTAGTGGAAGTTGGGAGCCTCATCGAAGAAGGCTTCACAAGTGGATGTAGGTCATTTGATCGAACCACTTTAAATTATGGTGTTCCTTGAATGTGTGAGTGTTTAACTTTCTAAAACATTTATTTACTTAGTAGCAAACTTTTGGTTTTCATCTCCTTCCTTTACTCGAGCTATTTTTACTAAGTCATCCTTCATCGAATCGAAATCTCTACACATTTATGAAATCGATTTCAAACTTATAAGTTTCAATCCGCTGCACTAATTCACCCCCTCCCCCTCTTAGTGTCGCTCTGATCCTAACAATTGGTATCAAAGCCATGGTTTTCTACTTTGGTTTAACACCCAAACAGAAATGGCTCTTTTCGGCTTTCAAGAGGGTTACTCTCTCATTCGTCCTCCCTTTTTCAATGGGATGGACTACACTTATTGCAAAACTCGAATGTGAGTTTTCTTACTTTCTTTGGATTTGAATTTATGACATATTATCAAATCCGACTTTTAAAGGTTTTCTCTTCCGATGAAAGATTGGAATGATTTGGAGAAGAAGACTTTTTCTTTAAATGCTAGAGCTATGAATGCTCTATTTTGTGCCTTAGATAAAACGGAGTTTAATCGGGTTTCTTTATGTGAAATAGCTTTCGATATTTGGCACTTTCTTAAAACCACACATGAAGGCACAAGTAGTGTTCAGGTTTCAAAGGTCAATATTTTAATACACGATTTTGAACTCTTTCGAATGAAACCAAGCGAAACTATTGTTGACATGTATACCCGTTTTACATATGTCGTCAATAGTTTAAAATCACTTGGTAGAAGTTTTTCGGATTTTGAACTTGTAAACAAGATTTTACGTTCTCTTTCTAAAAATTGGAATTCAAAAGTAATTGCGATACAAGAAGCTAAAAACCTAAATAACTCACCACTTGAAGAACTAATTAGTTCGTTAATGACATATGAAATGGTGCACAATGAATATGATGAACAAAACAACCTTTCAAAGAATTGGAAGGATTTGAGACATAGAACACATGAAGACCACTTGAGCATAAGCTCGAGTGATGGTGAATTTGAACTTGCAAAGAAATTTGAAAAGTTAATGAAACAAAAATTAAAGAATAAAAAGAACAGAACTACTTGCTTTGAACATAAGAAGAAGAACATAAATTGGGATGAATCAAGCTCCTCCGAAGACGAGGAGAAAATCAACAAAGGCGAGGTGGCAAACTATGTCTTAACCGCTTTCAATGATAAGGTAATCGAAATCCCCCTAATTTACTTCACATAATGCTTTTCATAATGTACTTTTTTTGTAATTTAGTTTTGAATCAACTTTCTTAAAAATTAAATCTTTAAAAATGAAAATGCAAAAATATGATAATGCTCGTAATTTTGAAAATGACAATGAAAATTACATGTTTTATGTTAATGCAATAAAATGTTAGATATAAATCTAATGCTTGTACACCTAGTAAGATTAATCTTATGTATGTGCTTGAGAAGCAAGAATATGTATTTTGATGATTTCCATATTGATTTTTAATGATGATGCATGGCTTTTGTATGGAAGGCTTGATGATTTTTTTATGAACCTTATCTTTGGTTTTCAAACATGATGTGTGGTTTTGACATAAAAACAAAATTTGAGCATGCTAATATAAAGTCAATCACATAAATTAAAACTAAAGAAGTTTTAGTTATCTATAAGAATCATTCAAAATTATGTTCAACGAAACCAATGCATAATGATGTAATGAAAATATTAAATGTTTTGATACCATGATTAACGATTTTATGCATGAGATTTTAAAAGTTATACATGATGATTTTTATGATTTTTTTTCGATCCTAAACATTGATGCATGTTTTTATTTGTCATAAAAGAAAAGAACATGCATGTATGAAATAAATCACATGAATTAAAACAACTAAAAAGTGGAAAGGTTTCTTCTTAAAAAATTTATTTTTCTGACTTTATTAATTTTTCAAAAAGGGAAATTAATGAATCTATTTGTATCACTTTTGTGAATCTCTTGAAAATGATCTTGATTTGATGATTTAAGTGAGCTTTATCTTGATTTTTCGAAATTTGTAAATTGAGATTTCTTATGCTTAAGTCAAGATTCTATATACATGAATTAATGTCTTGTTCTCTTACAAGATTGAATGAATTCTATCTTTTTCATGATTTCCTAAGAATTCTTTATATTATTTATTTAAGAGGAGATTTGTTAAAATGAATCACGATTTCTCTTGATTTTTTAGAATTATAACTTGAGTATTCATTTTTTAAATCAAGATTGTTAATCATGATTCTCTCATTTTATCAAAGAGAAGATTTTTCAAAATAAATAATTAAGTTGTTTTCTCTTGATTTTTCGATACCCACAATTTGAGAAAATGTACCTTAATGCTTGAAACATTTTATGCATAAATTGATTTTCTTTATGATTCAATACTCTTTTGTAATTATGATATGTTTATCACATGATATGATTGAATCACTATTATAAAAGAAAAAGGAAATTGTTAGCTTGCTAATTGTAAAAATATATGCTAGCTTGAATGATAAAACATGAGATTGTCTATAGTGCAAATTTATTGTTCTCATGATGTGTATATTGAAATAATGATTAGAATCTTGATGGTTTTTATGACAAAATTTATTTTTTGATTCTAAATAATTGATGATATATATATATATATATATATATATATATATATATATATATATATATATATATATATATATATATATATATATTTGGCTCAAAAAGGACAAAGGCATGCTGGTATGAAACAACTAAATAGAGAAAAGTATTTTTCTTAAAAAGAAATTTTCTCTATCTTAGTGACTTTGATGAATCCATTTGTATTATTTTTATGAATCTTATGGATTAAGAAAATGATTTGAATTTAATGGGTTTTATTGAAATCATGATCTTGATTTCTCGTAATTATAATATGAATTTTCTATTGAATGAATCAAGATTGTTTTCTATTTAAAAGGAGATTTGTCGAAATGTTTCATGGTCTTTTAGTATTCATGATCTTGATAATTATGTTTTGAAACTTTATGTAAATCAAGATTGTTCATCATGATTCTCTCTTTGAATATTTAAAGAGGAAAATTTTCTAGATGAATCATGATTTTGATGATTGAATATTTGATATGCATGAATTTAGATCTTGCTCTCCTACTATTCTTTTTGCTATTCACCAAAAAGAAGACTAATTCTAATAAACCATGATATACTATATGAATTTTATTGTATTCATGAAGTAATATCTCATCACCAATTTTTTTTTATATTCCTTCATGTGATGATATGAATGCATGAAACACTTATGATATGATTTTTATACAATTCCGTGTATTCATAAAATATTTATCTCATTACCCAATTAATTCTTCTTGATATTCCTAATGTGATGAAATAAAATTATGCATGAAATACAAATGGGGAGAAGTTTTGATCATGCATGGTAGGAAGCAATTTGACAAATTAATACCATCATGATTTGAAACATTTATGATTTGAAATTATACATGCAATTACATTTTATTGTGATGTTATATGCATATAATGTGTATCATGAATGCTCTAAATGATGAATGCTTGGTATCATGATCAAAATATTGATAAATGCTATGATTTGTTACCAAAATGATGTATCATGTATGATATGCCCATAGTGATTAATTTATTTGTATAATACATGAAGTAAGGATACAAATGTAAAGTTTTAAAATTATGTATATTTTAATTTGAAAACATAATGATGCACAAATAAGATTGATACTTACCCTTGTCATGATTTGAAGATTATAGTAAAACGAAATGAATTATGCGATTGTATTGTTATTCCCTTCATTTTGTCAATGACAAAAGGGGAGAAAGAGTTGCTACTGTGCTATTTTGAATTGATGTAAAGGGTCATCTCAAAGAGAAATTAGCTAACTTGCATAGGTTAAGAAAATGTAAAAACTTGCTTACTTGCACATCTAAAGAGAAGATGCAAATGTAACTCTTGCCAAATTGTTTGCTTGCCTCAAGTAAAATATTGTCTCTTGCTAGTTTGGCATTTTACTAAGAAAGCAAAAATGACACTTCCCAAAAGAGAAGAAAAAGCTTCCTTTCTTGAACATCACAAGCTTGCCTATCTTAAGAAACAAAAATTACAAAAGTGCTATCTTGCCTATCTCAAGAAGCAAAACTTGCAACTTGCACATTGCAATAAGAAGCAAAAATCATGAGCTTACACAAGAAAGCTATCTTGCATTTGCTTTTGAAATTTTTGCTAGCTTGTATGTAGCAAAACTTGTATATTGTAAAAATTGCTAGCTTGTAGCCTAAAGAGAAGCAAACAGTTGCTAAACTTGCACATCTTTAATTGTTAGATTGCATGATGATAAAATTTGATACTATGTTTATTATGCAATGATTTGAACTTTTTATCTTTAAACACATAAGAGTTGGAACTTCTCCTTTTTGTTGATGACAAAGGGGGAGAAGTATGATAACATGACATGTTATGCATAAGTTTATAATAACATGTTGCTTTGAGTTTTGAATCCAAAAGTTTCTATCAATAAGCCATATTGATAGGGGGAGTTTGTTTAAACTTCAGGAGTTAAGATTAACTCCGTCATCAAGTGGTTATCATCATCAAAAAGGGGGAGATTGTTAAATCGCTTATTTTGATGATAAAACCACTTGATATGTGTTTATGATTTAATCTACGTTTTGAGTGATGCATGATGCTTCGATCAGGATGAGATAATTAAAGCAAGAAAATTATGTTGGGCCGGAGGAACATGTCAGAAGATTGGACGTCGGGCCGGTGGATCGGTCGATGTATCGATAGAAGGCTTCAGGCCATGGATTCGGGCATCGGGCCAAGAAGAGCTAAGATTGTGCCAAGGATATCGGAGTTGTAGTGTCAACTGGCCGATTGGGCAATAGGCCGCAAGAGAGGATGATGCGCTGAAGAATCGGACGAAGCGTCGTGGGACCAATGACATGCCGGACAACTTGATTAGATGCTTAGCATTAATTGTCTAGATCAAAGTATGTTTTACATATGCATGATTAACTACGATAACTTGAAGACATAAAGCAAGTTTACTGGAGTCAAATTCGATGGGTGTTCGAGAGTCCGCCGAGAGTTTGAAGATTCGTCGGAAGTGCTGCCGGAATTAACTGAGAAGAAATCGGGGACTTGCCGAAGTTTTCAGAAGTTCGCCGAAGAGATCGTCGGAGGTTCACGGAGATCACTGAGAAGGTTTGACTACTTGCCAAAGACTTGTTGAACTTGCCACAAGATCGAGAGCCTGCTAGGAGTCCATCGAAAGAAATCCAAGGGTGTATCGGAAGTCCACCGGAGGATCGCCGGAAAGCTCGCTGGAAGGAAACTCGATGTTGCCGGTTAAAAACCTGCTTAGGACTATGTCTTAATTTCATAGTTTGCATGTAATTAGGGTTAGGATTAAGAGTTAATCCTATAACCTGGTTAGGGGCCAACTGGGCCCTAATATGAATTAGTTTGGGACAAATTTGGAGCCCAACCAGTGACCTGTAAGGACGGGCGGTGGCACCGCCACCAACAAGCGGTGGCATTGCCAGTAAATGGTCATTGTGACATTGACAGGCGGTGACACCGCCTCTTGGGGTCTATAAATACCCCTCAATTCTCAGTAGAGAAGACACCTTTTGAAAAGTTAGAAATTGTGAAAAAGCCTTAGGAAAGTATTTAGTAAAGTCTTATTTTTTCAATAGCTTAAGTGTTCACCTCTCTCTTTCTCTTTGAAAAATCTGTAAGAGTATGAACCATTTGTAAAAAGGTTGTAAAAGGGGTATTTGGTCCTTCACCTTCAAAGTGATTTGCTAGTGGAAGTTGGGAGCCTCATCGAAGAAGGCTTTGCAAGTAGATGTAGGTCATTTGACCGAACCACTTTAAATTGTGGTGTTCCTTGAATGTGTGAGTGCTTAACTTTCTGAAACATTTATTTACTTAGCAGCAAACTTTCGGTTTTCATCTCCTTCCTTTACTCGAGCTATTTTAACTAAGTCGTCCTTCATCAAATTGAAATATCTACACATTTACGAAATCGATTTCAAACTTACAAGTTTTAATCCGCTGCACTAATTCACCACCCCCCCCACCTATTAGTGCCGCTCCGATCCTAACACTAAGAATTCTGTTAATTGCTTTAAGATGAGATATTTTAGGATTAGATTGAAACCTAGCACAAAGTCCTATGCTAAAAATAATGTCCGGTCTAATTGCAGTGAGGTATAGTAAACTACATATCATACTGTTAGGATCGAAGCGGCACTAAGAGGGAGGGGGTGAATTAGTGCAGCGGATTAAAACTCGTAAGTTTGAAATCGATTTCGTAAATGTGTAATTGGTTGAGTCCCTCGAGGTTACACTAAGACGCTGATTGGATCCTGATCCCCACTAGAAGTCTGTCGGAGACTTCCGTTTCACGTGCTAAGGGTGTCACGTAACTCGTTAGTAAAATAGTGGGAGCATATTAAGATAGAAGTCCATATCTTGATAGTTTATTTCTTGCAAAATCTGCATGTTATTCATTTCTGCTACATCTTTATTTTCAGAAAATGTCGCTTTCAAATCCCTTACGTGGCATATTTGATGTCAACCGCCTCACTGGTCCAAATTATACGGATTGGCTCCATAACTTGAGAATTGTTCTCACGATGGAGAAAATCGTGTAAGTCCTTGATACAGTGATGCCTACGCCCGAAGAAGGGGCAAGCGAGGATGAGATCGCTCGCTACGTGAAGTACATTGATGACTCCACTCTTGCTCAGTGCTATATGTTGGGCTCTATGACTCCTGAGTTATAGAGACAACATGAAAAGATGGACGCCAGATCCATTCTCCTACATGTCCGTAAATTGTTTGAGGAACAGGGAAGGACTCAGCGATATGAGATATCCAAGAGCCTCTTCCACGCTAGGATGACTGAGGGGACATCGGTTCAGAACCATGTCCTAAGGATAATTGAGTGGATAGAGAAACTCATAGGTTTAGGAATGGTCCTAGAGGATAACTTATATGTGGACATTGTGCTTTAGTCCCTACCAGATTCCTTTTCACATTTCATAATGAATTTTAAAATGAACAAACTTGATGTGACTCTCCTAGAGCTCCTCAATATGTTGAGGGAGGTAGAGAGTACTATTAAGAAAGAGAAGCCAGTTCTCTAATCTGGTGAGACAAAAAAGAAAAGGAAAGCAGAAATGTTCCTTAAGAAGGGAAAGGGCAAGGGCAGACCAAGTAAAGCAAAAGTTGCTAAGAAAGATCCAGCAAAGGACAAAGGCCAGTGCCTCCACTATGATAAAGATGGGCAGTGGAAGAGGAACTACAAAGAATACCTTGCAGAAAGGGCAAAATAGAAGCTTGGAGAAGCTTCAGGTACATTCATGAATGTAAATGTGTCCAAGAGGAAATGAGATGAGATGAATAATACATACCTGTGGCATTGTAGGCTAGGTCACATCCATGAAAGAAGGATTCAAAAGTTGTTAAATGATAGATATCTAGATCCATTCGACTATGTGTCATATGCAACTTATGAGCCTTACCTTCGTGGAAAATTGACCAACTCTTCATTTAGTGGAACTGGAGAGAGAGCCACTGAGCTATTGGAACTCATACATAGTGATGTATGTGGACCCATGTCAACTCATGCAATTGGTGGATACTCCTACTTCATTACCTTTACTGATGATTTCTCAAGATATGGATATATGTACTTAATGAAGTACAAGTCCGAGGCCTTTGAGAAATTCAGAGAGTATAAGAATGAGGTGGAGAACCAGACTGGAAAGAGTATTAAAACTCTTTGATCAGATCAAGGAGGTGAGTACTTAAGTACAAAGTTTACTCAGTTCCTCAAGAACCATGGGATATTATCCCAATGGATACCTCCTTATACATATCAGTTCAATGGTGTCTCTGAAAGGAGATATCATATGCTATTAGACATGGTACGGTCCATGATGAGTTTCGCTGACCTACCCATCTCATTCTGGGGATATGCCCTAGAAACCGCAGCTTACCTTCTGAACAGAGTTCCAACTAAGTCGGTAGTATCTACACCATATGAGATATGGAAAGGGAAGAAGCCTGATCTTAAGGTTGTTAAGATTTGGGGCTACCCTGCCCACATTAAAAGATAACCCCGATAAGTTAGAATCAAGGATAGAGTGATGCAAATTTATGGGATACCCCAAAGAAACTTGTAGGTATTATTTCTATCATCTCGAGGACCAAAAGGTCTTTATAGCTAAGAGAGCCGTGTTCCTTGAGAAGGAACATATTCTTGGCGGAGATAGTGGGAGAATGATAGAGTTGAGCGAGGTTAGAGAACCAAGCTCAAGCACCACTCTACAGCCCGAGTCTGTTCAGGTACCTAATACATAAGTTTCAACTTTACGTAGGTCTGATAGAGTATCCCATCCTCTTGAGAGATATGTGGGACATATTAGAGGAGAGGATATTTAGGATATTTATCCTCAGACCTACGAGGAGGCTATTATGAGTATAGACTCTGGGAAGTGGCAAAAGTCATAAATTCTGAGATGGATTCTATGTACTCCAACATGGTTTGGAACCTAGTTGATGCGTCCGAAGGTATTGTACCCATCGGTTGCAACTGGATCTTTAAGAAAAAGATCGGAGTAGATGGAAAGGTAGAGACCTATAAAGCAAGGCTAGTGGCTAGTGGATATCATCAAAGGTAAGGTGTTAACTACGACGAAACCTTCTCACCCATAGCAATGCTGAAATCCATCAGAATTCTATTGGTTATTGCAGCACACTATGATTATAAGATTTGGTAGATGGATGTGAAAATCGCATTCCTCAATGGGAACCTCAAGGAGGAGGTGTATATAATGTAACTTAAGAGATTCATGTCCAAGAACTGCCTAGATAAGGTGTGTAGGTTACCTAGATCCATTTATGGACTAAAGCAAGCTTCCCGAAATTGGAACATAAGATTTGATGAGGCAATCAGATCTTATGACTTCGTTAAGAACAAATATGAGCCTTGTGTGTACAGGAAGGTAAGTGGGAGCGCTATCACCTTTTTGGTGTTATATATGGATGACATCCTGATCATTAGGAATGACATAGGAATGCTATCCACAATAAAGGCTTGGTTATCTAGACACTTCTCCATGAAGGACTTAGGGGAAGCATCTAATATCTTGGGAATTAGAATCTATAGAGATAGATCCAAGAGGATGCTTGGCTTGTCCCAATTCAGGTACATAGAAATCATTGTCAAAAGGTTTGGCATAGAAAATTCTAAGAGAGGTCTCATATCGATGAGACATGGGATATCGCTTTCTACGAGTATGTCCACAAAGACTCCAAAAGAAAGGACAAACATGGATATAATACCTTATGCCTTGGCAATAGGGTCTATCATGTATGTCATGCTATGTACTAGGCCTGATATAGCGCATGCTCAGAGTGTCACGAGCAGGTATCAGGCAGATCTAGGCTTGAAGCATTGGAAAGTAGTAAAGTGTATCCTTAAGTACTTGAGAAGGAGTAAGGATCTTTTACTAGTATATGGAGGTAATAGCCTTAAGGTTGAAGGCTACACGGACTCATGTTTTTGCTAGTCATAGGTGCCCAGCAAGCCAATCACGTGAGTGATGGCATGTGACTTGATACAGAATCTTTTTGCTTATTATATTTTGGCGTATATCACTTTATAACTATTACATAAATGCATATATATATTGTGATGTCCTTGGATTTGTGCAATGGGAATCGGATCGTGATGAGATCACGATAATGAGATCGATTCACCTTTAAACACATATCCTAAATAATCCCGGTCATAGGTTACTCGAGAGGGACATCGTGATAACCGGATAGACTGGTGTGCTGTATACCCGTCCATATGATGGATGCAATTTGGTCTTATAGGTGCTCGTGTAGGGACACTAGGGATACAAGATGGTGCTCATTGGAGAATGAGTTCGATTGATCCGCTTACGGAATTTGGATGGTTGATGATGCCTTATTTGACAAACGGCGATTCCGTGAGTCCTAGTGGTGTATCGGTCCTTAGACTTGAGACACCAAGGATGTCTCTGTATGAGTGCTCCACTCTTTGATACCGCACTTATAGGTTTGGCTGTCCCGGATCTAGTACAACCGGTCATTGGGAGTGGTAGTCGACCTTACGAGGGCTATTGAGTGTCGATAGAGGATCATCCACTCTCGGGGTCATGAGAGGAATATCCCATGTGTTCTTGCTCGAGACAAATCCCGGCCGGGTCATTCGGGTTGAGAGAGAAAGAGTTTTCCGGGAGAATCCGATTAGAGCGAGACTTCAGTAGAAACCGTATGGGTCCGACAACACCATGCTCGATATCGGTCTTTGGGATATTAGATGGATGAGGGACTATAGGTACATAGTAACTAAGGACGCACAGGTCCAATGGATTGGATTCCCTCAGATCGTCGGGGACTACTGGCGTAGTGGCCTAATACGTCCAGAAGTCGATGAGTCGAGTGAATTATTACAGAGATAATAATTCACCGAAGTTAGAAGGAGTTACGGACGGTATGACTCACGGCCAACTTCGATATTGGGCCTAGAGGGTCACACACATATGGTAGGCATTATGATGAGTAGAGGTTTGGATATGAGATATCCGATCGAGAGCCCCTTGTCTTATTGGATGCAAATCCAATACCCACTAGGGAAGGACCCATTAGGGTTTGACACGGGATCTCTATAAATAGGAGGGATTCTGACCTCATAGGCTAGAGTCTTTGCTTGCCTTTTTCCTATTCTCCTCTCCTCTCCACCTGGAGAGGCCTGGAGTTTTGAGGAGGGTCAGTGTAACCCCGGCTTTGTGTGGATCACCGCTAGAGAGGAGGGCGCTTGACCTCCTTCACCCTCTCCTAAGGATGCGCAAGGAAACAGGGGATATCTGATCTCCCTAGGTAACACAATCTCTATCACGCAGTCTTATGTTTTTATGATTTTTTGCGCACCAATCTTCGCAAGACGCATTGACGAACATCTTTTTTGGAAATCGGGGATTTTTTTTTTTCTTGTTCTTCCATTGCGCATATGATGTCGCCCCTTGATTTCCCAATAGTGGTATCGAGCCAGGTTGTTCGATGCGAATGATTGGTTTTGAAACTGCGTGTGTTGTGTTTAGGAAGAATATTGACGTCAAAATCGTTGTAAAAAAGCGAGGAAGGGCAGCAACAGTTGCTGCCCTCGATCCCCGATCCCGCACCCTGCGCCGCCGGCAACAAACCAACATGACAGACCACCAGCACCACGTACGCGATCGCATTGGCGCTGCGTACTGCAGCCATAAACCACCGCCTGGCTGCTTGCGATAGACTTCTGCGACGACGGAAAGGTGGCGACCATGGGTAGAGGTGCTTCGCGACCGTTGACCCCGATTAGAGAGGCGCCATGGGGCAACAACGGCCATGGCCGAGGCACCGCAGCATGGCGGCGCATGTGGCCCGCTGCTCCCAACAAAAAACCCAGGGCGGTCGCAAGGCGGCACAACCGCCTGCCTGGCCTCATGGGCCGGGCCGAACCGGAGGCGAGCGACGCTTAGGGGCGCTTCACTGCGATGGCGGCGCCTAGCGCGGGCGTCTTGCCGCTGGCGAGGGCACTACCCTCACCCTCGCCCGCCTGTGCCGTCGCCAGAGGGGGTGGCGGCGGCAAAGATAGAGGAATTAGGTTTTGGGCAAAAGGACAGTTTTGCCCCTGTGAATTTAAGAAATTCCAATTTCTGTCTTTTGTCCAAATTATGAAAATACCCTTAGGAATTAAGAAATTCCCTACATGTCCCTGATTTCAGAAAAATATTAATTAATTAAAAGGTTTAGTTGATTATTATTTTTTATTATTATCTAGTAGTCCTACATGATGATAATTATTTATACATGTGATGTATGATGTGTGGACGGACGATCATGGACCTTGTGATGTGTGTACTTGTGATTATTATTATTGAGGTCTGCGAACCTCCATTATATTTCTCATTTATTGTCGGGCCTGTGTGCCTATGATTAAGTTGTAATCACATGAGGAGGCGCAGCGGGAGCGTGGATGCGATAGCGGGACCCATGAGACGGACGATCGTGATGCATGGAGATGCATCAAGATGATAATTTGAACAAACGAGGGGCGAGATGGACGATCACAAGGGCATGGAGATGCACGTTTACACACATAGATCTTGATGTGAGTGATTAGGCCTACTTTGGCACCGGGCCTAATCATATTATGTTGTGGTCCATGATCATCTGATGTGATTGCTTATACACATACTAGATATGTATATATATTTGCATGCGATGTAGATATATATTAAATATGTATATGTGTGACATGTCATATTAGGAGACCAAATTATAGAAACATCTCTCGATAATATTAAGTCGATAGATGTGAGACAATTAGATTGACCCACGTGGCCTTCCATCGTTATGAGTAGGAACCGATTCCCGATGTAGGTTGAGTTGGTCGAGTCCCTTGAGACTCACCTATATCGCGATTCGCTATCTTGCTTACAACATAGAGATGTCACCGGTGACCTGAGGACACGGTATGCTTGGTCGAGTCCCTCGAGGGTATATCATCAAATCAGACTCATCTTATAACGAAGGTGTTGACTTAACCGAGCATCATGGTTGGTCGAGTCCCTCGAGGCCATGGTGATTGGGGAGGCCGAAACAGGATGGGAATCACAAGGAGTTGTGATCGGCAAGAGTTGCCTACCTTTTAGGCTTAGTGTGATTGGTCGAGTCCCTCGAGGTTACACTAAAGACGCCGATTGGATCGATCCCCACTAGAAGTTCTGCTGGAGACTTCCGTTTCACATGCTGAGGGTGTCGCGTGACTCGTTAGTAAAATAGTGGGAGCATATTAAGATAGAAGTCCATATCTTGATAGTTTATTTCTTGCAAAATCTGCATGTTATTCATTTCTGCTACATCTTTATTTTCAGAAAATGTCACTTTCAAATCCTTACATGGCACACTTGACGTCAACCGCCTTACTGGTCCAAATTATACGGATTGGCTCCGTAACTTGAGAATTGTTCTCACAGCGGAGAAAATCGTGTACGTCCTTGATACAGTGATGCCTATGCCCGAAGAAGGGGCAAGCGAGGATGAGATCGCGCCACGTGAAGTACATTGATGACTCCACTCTTGCTCAATGCTATATGTTGGGCTCTATGACTCCAGAGTTACAGAGAGACAACATGAAAAAAGATGGATGCAGATCCATTCTCCTACATGTCTGAAAAATTGTTTGAGGAACAGGGAAGGACTCAACGATATGAGATATCCAAGAGCCTTTTTCCGCTAGGATGGTGAGGGGACACGGTTGAGAACCATGTCCCAAAGATGATTGAGTGGATAGAGAAACTCACAGGTCTAGGAATGGTCCTAGAGGATAACTTGTGTGTGGACATTGTGCTTCAGTCCCTACCGCATTCTTTTCACAGTTCATAATGAATTTTAATATGAGCAAGCTTGAGGTGACTCTCCCGAGCTCGTCAATATGTTGAGGGAGGCAGAGAGTACTATTAAGAAAGAGAAGCCAGTTTCTCTACACCGGGTGAGACCAGAAAGAAAAGGAAAGCAGAAAGGTCCCTTAAGAAGGGAAAGGGCAAGGGCAAACAAGGTAAAGCAAAGGTTGCTAAGAAAGACCCCAAGAAAGGACAAAGGCGATTGCTTCCACTATGGTAAAGATGGGCATTGGAAGAGAAACTGCAAAGAGTACCTTGCAGAAAGGGGAGAAACAAAAGCTTGATGAAGCTTCAGGTACATTCATGATCGGTCTCCATTTGTCGGACTCTTATGATAACACATGGGTATTGGATACCGGTAGTGCTTATCATATATGCAATTCGTTCTGAGGGTTCGGCAAGGCCTAGGAGACTACAGAGAGGCTTAGATGGACCTCAAGATGGGTAATGGAGCAAAAGTTGTTGTATTAACACATGAGGGTCGCCCTACATCCGCCTAGTGGAGCTTTTATTGCATTAGATGCATGTTATTTTGTTCCTTCTATTATCAAAAACATTATCTCCATTTCATGTTTAACAGTTAGTGGATATAAATTTGTTTTTGAGAACAATGGTTGTTCGATATTATTAGATGATAAGATCATCACGAAAGGAACATTGCATAATGGTTTATTTATGTTAGACACCACTCCACATATCATGAATGTAAATAAGTCCAAAAGGAAACGAGATGAGTTGAACAGTGCATACCTATGGCATTGTAGGCTAGGTCACATCCATAAAAGAAGGATTCAAAAGTTGCTAAATGATAGATATCTAGATCCATTCGACTATGTGTCATATACAACTTGTGAGCCTTGTATTCGTGGAAAACTGACCAAATCTTCATTTAGTAGAACTGGAGAGAGAGCCAATGAGTTGTTGGAACTCATACATAGTGATGTATGTGGACCCATGTCAACTCATGCCATTGGAGGTTACTCCTACTTCATTACATTTACTGATGATTTCTCAAGGTATGGATATGTGTACTTAATGAAGTACAAGTCTGAGGCCTTTGAGAAATTCAGAGAGTATAAGAATGAGGTGGAGAACCAGACTGGAAAGAGTATCAAAACTCTTCGATCAGATCGAGGAGGTGAATACTTAAGTACAGAGTTTACTCAGTTCCTCAAGGACCATGGGATATTATCCCAATGGACACCTCCTTATACACCTCAGCTCAATGGTGTCTTTGAAAGGAGAAATCGTACATTATTAGATATGGTACGATCCATGATGAGTTTCGCTGACCTACCCATCTCATTCTGGGGATATGCCCTAGAAACCGCAGCTTACCTTCTGAACAGAGTTCCAACTAAGTCGGTAGTGTCTACACCATATGAGATATGGAAAGGGAAGAAGCCTGATCTTAAGGTTGTTAAGATCTAGGGCTGCCCTGCCCATGTTAGAAGACACAACCCTGATAAGTTAGAATCAAGGACAGAGCGATGCAAATTTGTGGGATACCCCAAGGAAACTTGTGAGTATTATTTCTATCATCTCGAGGACCAAAAGGTCTTTGTAGCTAAGAGAGCAGTGTTCCTTGAGAAGGAACACATTCTTGACGGAGACAGTGGGAGAATGATAGAATTGAGCGAGGTTGGAAAACCAAGCTCAAGCACCACTCTGACCCGAGTCTATTCAAGGTACCTAATACACAAGTATCAACTTTACGCAGTCCGATAGAGTATCTCATCCTCCGAGAGATATGTAGGACATATTATAGCAGAGGATGTAGAGGATATTGATCCTGAGACCTACGAGGAGGCTATTATGAGTATAGACTCCGGGGAAGTGGAAAAAGCCATGAATTTCGAGATGGATTCTATGTACTCCAATCAGGTTTGGAACCTAGTTGATGCTTGAAGGTATCGTACCCATCGGTTGCAAGTGAATCTTTAAGAAAAAGATGGGAGTAGATGGAAAGGTAGAGACCTATAAAGCAAGGCTAGTGGCTAAGGGGTATCGTCAAAGGCAAGGTGTTGACTATGACGAAACTTTCTCCAAGTAGCAATGCTAAAATCCATCAGAAATTCTATTGGCTATTGCAAGACACTTGTGATTATGAGATCTGGCAGATGGATGTGAAAACCGCATTCCTCAACGGGAACCCTCGAGGAGGAGGTGTATATGATGCAACCTGAGGGATTTCGTGTCCAAGAACTGCCCAAATAAGGTGTGTAGGTTACTTAGATCCATTTATGGACTAAAACAAGCTTCCGAAGTTGGAACATAAGATTTGATGAGGCAATCAGATCTTATGACTTCAATTAAAACGAAGATGAGCCTTGTGTATACAGAAAGGTAAGTGGGAGCGCTATCACCTTTTTGGTGTTATATGTGGATGACATCCTCATCATTGGGAATGACATAGGAATGCTATCCACAGTAAAGACTTGGTTATCTAGACACTTCTCCATGAAGGACTTAGGGGAAGCATCTTATATATTGGGGATTAGAATCTATAGAGATAGATCCAAGAGGATGCTTGGCTTGTCCCAGTCCAGGTACATAGAAACTATTGTCAAAAGGTTTGGCATGGAAAATTCCAAGAGAGGTCTCATACCGATGAGAAATGGGATATCGCTTTCTACGAGTATGTCCCCAAAGACTCCTGAAGAAAGGGCGAACATGGATATGATACCTTATGCCTCAGCAATAGGGTCTATCATGTATGCCATGCTATGTCTTGGGCCCGATATAGCGCATGCTCGAAAGTGTCACGAAAGGTATCAGGCGGATCCGGGCTTGGAGCACCGAAAGCAATAAAGTGTATCCTTAAGTACTTGAGAAGGACTAAGGATCTTTTACTAGTATATGGAGGTAATAGCCTTAAGGTTGAAGGCTACTGACGACTCAAGTTTTTTTAGTCCGATGTCGATGATAGCAAGTCGAATTCAGGGTATGTGTACACCTTGAATGGAGGAGCAGTGTCTTTGGAAGAGTTCCAAGCAAGATACCACCGCCGACTCGACCATAGAGGCGGAGTACATTGCTGCATCAGATGTAGCAAACAAGGGAGTCCGGGTGAAGAAGTTCATCACAGATTTGGGAGTCGATCTGGATAGCGACAAGTCGACTTCCTTATATTGCGACAACTATGGGGTGATTACTCAAATAAGGGAACCGGGTCTCAATGAAGTGTTATGAGGAGGTTCCGACTTATAAGAGAGATCAGAACCCAAGGAGATGTAGCAATGGAAAGAGTTCCATCCGAAGATAACATTGCAGATCCACCGACAAAGCCGTTGTCTCATTTTGTCTTTGCGTCCACGTGGGGTCCGATGGGGGGGATGGAACACATAGGTGATTGTCTTTAGGTCAAGTGGGAGATTGCTAGTCATAGGTGCCTAGCAAGCCAATCACGTTAGTGATGGCACACGTGTGACTTGGATACAGAATCTTTTTTGCTTATTAAATTTTGGCGTATATCACTTTATAACTATTGCATAAATGCATATATATATTGTGATGTCCTTGATTTTGTGCAATGGGAATCGGATCATGATGAGATCACGATAATGAGATCGATTCACCTTTAAACACATATCCTAAATAATCCCGGTCATAGGTTTTTCGAGAGGGACATCGTGATAACCGGATAGACCGGGTGTGTCAGATACCGTCCATATGATGGATGGAAGCTGGTCTCATAGTTGCTCATGTAGGGACACTAGGGATCTGATACAGTGCTCATTGGAGAATGAGTTCCTTTGATTGATCCGCCACGGAATGTTGGATGGTTGATGATGCCTTATTGTCCATTGACGATTCCGTAGTCCTAGTGGTGTATTTGGTCCTTAGACTTGAGACACCAAGGATGTCTTGTATGAGTGCTCCACTCTTTGATACCGTGACTTATAGGTTTGTTTGTCCCAGCATCTAGTACTGCTGGTCATTGGGAGTGGTAGTCGACCTTACGAGGGCTATTGAGTGTCGATAGAGGATCATCCACTCTCGGCGTCATGAGAGGAATATCCCATGTGTTCTTGCTCAGACAAATCCCGGCGGGGGTCATTCGGATTGAGAGAGAAAGAGTTCTCCTAGGGAGAATCCGATTAGAGCGAGACTCGAGTGGAAACCGTATGGGTCCGACAACACTATGCTCGATATACGGTCTCGGGATATTAGATGGATGAGGGACTATTGGTACATGGTAACTAAGGGACGAGGTCCAATGGATTGGATTCCCCTCAGAGATGCAGGGGACTACTACAGTGGCCTGGCCTAGCACGCCCAGTAGTCGATGAGTCGAAAGTGAATTATTACAGAGATAATAATTCACCTGAGTTAGAAGGAGTTACGACGGTATGACTCACGGCTTCGATATTGGGCCTAGAGGGTCACACACATATGGTAGGCATTGCGATGAGTAGAGGTTGGGATATGAGATATCCGGGACGGAGCCCCTTGTCTTATTGGATGCAGATCCAATACCCACTAGGGAAGGACCCATTAGGGTTTGACACGGGGATCTCTATAAATAGGAGGGATTCCATGACCTCATAGGCTAGAGTCTTTCCTTGCCTTTCCTATTCTCCTCTCCCTCCCACCTCGAGGCACGGAGTTTTGAGGAGGGTCGTGCAACCCCCCTGTGTGGATCACCGCTAGAGAGGAGGACGCTTGACCTCCTTCACCCTCTCCTAAGGATCTGCAAGGAAACAGGGATATACGATCTCCCTAGGTAACACAATCTCTATACGCAGTCTTGTGTTTTACGGATTTTTGCGCACCAATCTTCGCACGATGACGAACATCTTTTTGGGAATCGGGGATTTTTGTTTTCTTGTTCTTCCGCTGCGCATATGATGTCACCCCCTTGATTTCCCAATAGTTTTCAGTCTGATGTCGATGATAGCAAGTCGAATTCAAGGTATGTGTACACCTTGAATAGAGGAGCAGTGTGCTGGAAGAGTTCCAAGTAAGATACTACTGCTGACTCGACCATAGAGGTAAAGTACATTACTGCATCAGATGCAACAAAGGAGGGAGTCTGGGTAAAGAAGTTCATCACAGATTTGAGAGTCATGCCGAGTAGCGAGGAGCTGATCTCCTTATATTGCGACAATAACAAGGCGATTGCTCAAGCGAAGGAACCTAAGTCTCATCAGAAATCTAAGCATGTTCTGAGGAGGTTCCACCTTATCAAAGAGATCGGAACCCAAGGAGATATAGTAGTGGAAAGAGTTTTATCCGAAGATAACATTGCAGATCCACTAACAAAGTCGTTGTCTCAAATTGTCTTTGAGCGTCATAGGGGTCAGATGGGGATCAGACACAAAGGTGATTGGCTTTAGGTCAAGTGGGAGATTGCTAGTCATAGGTGCCCAGCAAGCCAATCACGTGAGTGATGGCACATGTGACTTGATAAAGAATCTTTTTGCTTATTATATTTTGGCATATATCACTTTATAACTATTGCATATATGCATATATATATTGTGATGTCCTTGGATTTGTGCAATGGGAATCGAATCATGATGAGATCACGAAAATGAGATCGATTCACCTTTAAACACATATCCTAAATAATCCCGGTCATAGGTTACTCGAGAGGGACATCGTGATAACCGGACAGACTGGTGTGCTGTATACCCGTCCATATGATGGATGCAGCTGGTCTCATAGCTGCTCGTGTAGGGACACTAGGGATATAGTACAGGTGCTCATTGGAGAATGAGTTCACTTATTGATCCACGTACGGAATGCTGGATGGTTGATGATGCCTTATTGTCAGACAGCGATTCCGTAGTCCTAGTGGTATATCTAGTCCTTAGACTTGAGACATCAAGGATTTCTTGTATGAGTGCTCCACTCTTTGATACCAGACTTATAGGTTTGGTTGTCCCAGATCTAGTACAACTGGTCATTGGGAGTTGTAGTCGATCTTACGAGAGCTATTGAGTGTCGATAGAGGATTATCCACTCTTAGCGTCATGAGAGGAAAATCCCATGTGTTCTTGTTCAGACAAATCCCTAGCTAGGGTCATTCGGGTTGAGAGAGAAAGAGTTCTCTGAGAGAATCCGATTAGAGTGAGACTCGAGTAGAAACCGTATGAGTCTGATAGCACCATGCTCGATATACGATCTCTGGGATATTAGATGGATGAGGGACTATAGGTACACGGTAACTGAGGACAGATAGGTCTAGTGGATTAGATTCTCCTGTATCATCTGGGAACTACGGCGTACTGTCCTAGTACATCCGTAGTCGATGAGTCGAGTGAATTATGATAGAGATAATAATTTATTGAGTTAGAAGGAGTTCTGACAGGTATGACTCATGGCTAGCTCGATATTAGGCCTAGAGGGTCACACACATATGGTAGGCATTGCGATGAGTCGAGGTTCGGATATGAGATATCCGACGGAGCCCTTGTCTTATTATCTCTATCCAATAAGCCCCTGAATTATTGGATCCCATAGACGAGATACAATAAGAGCCCATGAGAGATTATTGGATAGAGATCCACTAATCTAAAAGGCTTGGGTTATTGGATGCAAATCCAATACCCACTAGGGGAGGATCCATTAGGGTTTGATAGGGGACCTCTATAAATAGGAGGGATTCAGAGCCTCATAGGCTAGAGCCTTTGCTTGCCTCTCCTATTCTCCTTCCCCTCTCCACCTCAAAGTAGGCTTGGAGTTTTGAGGAGCATCGTCGTAGCCTTACTGTGTGGATTACCGCTAGAGAGGAGGACGCTTGACCTCCTTCACCCTCTCCTAAGGATCTGCAAGGAAACAGAGATATACGATCTCCCTATGTAACACAATCTATTCTATACGTAGTTTTTCCAGTTTCGCGGATTTTGCGCACCAATCTTCGCACGATGGCGAACATCTCTTTAGGAATTGGGGATTTTGTTTTCTTGTTCTTCCGCTACGCATGTGATGTCTCCCCCCAATATTTCCCAACAATATCTTGGGGATTCAGATCTATAGAGATAGATCCAAGAGGATGCTTGGCTTGTCCCAATCTAGGTATATTAATACCATTGTTAAAAGGTTTAACATGGAAAATTCCAAGAGAGGTCTCATACCGATGAGACATTGGATATCGCTTTCTAGGAATATGTCCCCAAAGACTCCTAAAGAAAGGACAAACATAGATAAGATACCTACCCTATGCCTTCGTCGATCTCGGCCACGACCCTCGCTGCCTCCTTCTCCACCGCCAACGCTGCGCTCCAGCCAGCGACCACCACTACTACAAGCAACCGTAGCTTTCTCCTCAACCACTCGTGATCCTTCCAGCCAACTCCTTCGGTGGTGCGACAAAAACAGACTACGCAGCAACCACCACGCAGCAACAAAAACAGTGGCACCCTCTGCTGCCACAGTCGTCGATTGTAACCACCACCGTCGTTGCTCCAAACCAACGACCAACCCCTCGTTCTACAGCAGCTGCCCTCTAGTAGCGCATGCAGCAATCGCAGCAAGTACGTTGCCCTGCCTCAACCCTAGCAGCACATGCACCACTGATTCTCTTCTCAACCCCGACCGCTCCAACGCCACCTCCCCCTTGCTTAACATCTTCTGCCACAACCACAAGTTGCCATCACTGTAGCCTTAACCCTACTGCTCGGCAATCGCCCCTTGGATCGCAGTAGCTGTAGCCACATCGACGCAATCGCCTTCCAGCCCCGTCGCTCTCACCCCATGCAATGACAGAAATAGGGCAGCAACTCTTCCTCCAATGGAGTGACCGTAGCACTGCCCTCAGCGTCCACCTCCTCGGCAACTTCATATCGACAGTGTTGATGCCCTTGACCGACATCAAAAACAAGAGTTGAGATTACAGATTTACAATCGTACATAATGGCTGCCAATAATTCAATGAAAGTACAAATGGAAGCATTGGAAACCAGAATTGAGAATCGGCTACAAGAAACACTTAATGATTTCAAAAAGAGTCTACTAGAGAGCCTCAGCAAATTTCAACAAGATAGGAGCTCAAGTTCTATGTTGTATAGATCTGAAAATACAGGAAAAGGGCCCCAAGATTGTGACATAAACTACTCATACATGAAGGTAAAATTTCAGAGATGGAAAGATGGAGATTCGACTAGTTGGATCTCTAAGGCGAAAATTTTTTTTCGTTTTCATAGTACCTCAGAAGAATCTATGGTAGAAGTGGCCTCAATCTAGCTTGATGGAGATGCAATCCAGTGGTACGATTGGTATGAAACTTTCCACGGAGTTCCTTTATGGGAACAATTCAAAAGAGGGTTTCTTGTTCGCTTTGGCCCATATGAATATGAGATTGTTAATTGCCAGCTCGCCAAAATTCGTCAAACTTCTACAGTGTTAGAATATCATAGTAGGTTTGAAAGATTATCAAATCAAGCTAGAGATTGGTCAAACCGACAACTTCTGGATACATTTATTGAAGGGCTTATTCCAGAGGTCTGGTGTAAAGTTAAGGCTCATCAACCTCGCACTATGATAGCTGCAATCTCATTTGCACATCTACTTGAGAAAAAAATTAGCAAGAAAAGATTAGCAAGGGGTTTGTACTATGATGAAAAATGGAGTATGGAGCACCGATATAAACAAAGGCAACTTCTGATGATTGAACCAATTGTAGAGGAGCCGAAAGCTAAGAATGTGGACTCTGATCATGAAGGTATAAATTCTAATGAAGATGTTAAACCTACCATACATATAATGCATACATTAGCCGACTACTCTAACCTGTAAACTATGGAAGTTGGCGGAACTCTAGAGCATCAGCCTATTATAGTTTTGATTAATACAGGTAACACTAATAATTTTATGGACAGTGAGACTGTTGACCGATTGGCCCACCACATTGAAGACTATAACTGATTCAAAGTAAAGATCATTGATGGATGGATTTTCACTTGTGATAGCAAAGGTTCAAAGATAAAATTGATTATACAGGGCCAGAAGTTTCTTGTAACGATTACTACACTAAAAGACCGACCTATTGCTTACACTATCAAAAAGTGGAGACCATACTTACTTGATCAACGGGTTGTGATATGTTACAGATAATCTATGACTAAAGTGCTGAAAGAGAAGCTCCTTGAGATTTATGCTGCTCAGCCTTGAGGACAAGACTGATTTGAAGAGGGAGGAACTGTTAGGACCCTTTTTCTGAGCTTTTGAATAATGTTTATTGAGTCTATTTAGTTCAGTTAGAGTCAAGTAGAGGTTTATTCAATATTTATTTATTATTAAGAGTCCAAGTCCTTGTGGACTCTAAGTGGAACTCTATAAATAGTGATGTAACCCTTTCTTTTATAAATCAATTTATCAATCAATGAAATATTATTCCACTCTGTGGACAAACCCTAGGAGGTCGATCCCCTCGAAGTGATCAAGGAGGACCGATCCCCTCAAAGAGATCAAGGAGGCTGATCCCCTCAAAGCGATCATTATCATTCTCTTTTCTCCCCTTTCTTCCATAATCTATCTTATACGTGGTTTTTCTATTTCGTAGATTTTTGTGCACCAATCTTCGCAAACATATCTTTGGAAATGATGGATTTTATTTTATGTTCTTCCGCTATGCATGTGATGTCGCCCCCAAGATTTTCTAATAGTCCGGCATGTCATTGGTTCATCCGACGTTTTGTCTGAACCTTTGGCGCATTGTTCTCTCCTTCGATGTATTGCTTGATCATCAGCATGTTAACCTCACACAAATCTGATCTCCTTGGCATAATGTCTGATTCTTCTAGCTTAATGCTCAAACTCATGGCATGAAGTCCTTCTACTGGCATGTCGACCAGTCCTCCTGATCGATGTCCAATATTCGACATGATGCTCTTCGACCAAACATCTTATTCTTCTACTTCAATCAATTTATCTTTCCATGATCGAAGTTAGTCTTGCATCACTCAAATACTGATTAGATCATATCTTCGTCAATTGATTTCATAATCAAAATCCGAAATTCAACACTTATCTCCATATCTACATATCTAATTATCCGTCTTGAGTCTTTAGGAGGTCATATCCTTTTATGGGTGAGAGCAGAAAGCAGAAGGTCTAAGATTAATAATTAGAAGAGTTTCTCCCAAGATCATCTCCTAAAGAATTCTACCATAATTGATTTTTTTATTAATTATAATTATAATCTGAATCTAAATCATATTCATAATATATCTTATTTAATCATATATTAATCTAGATTAAAAAAAGTGATTATGAAAGATTCTTAATTGTATCTTTTGTATTTATTTATTTTGTGTTGACATGTTTATCTTTATCTTTTTTTGATAATTCCTCCTTTTAGTTTTATCTAATCAGTTTTAGTTTCTTTATGGCCCCTCACATGCCATTTCTCTGCAAGCAGTAAAGTCGAGGAAATACTAGAGGCATCAAGGACAGGGACCTAAAAAGAATTCCAGAGTATGTAATCCTTCACTGCTTACCCTTTCTAATTTCTATTTGATCCATTGTTGGCATCTTGATTAGCTGATGAAATTTCTAACTTCAAATTTATTCCTATAAACCTGTCACAGAATTGATAGGGTTGACTTCACATCTTGATTAGCTGATGAAATTTCATTTATGGATAACTTAAAATTTTATTCCCATAAACCTGTCACAGAATTGATAGGGTTGAATTCACAAGTACTTCATCGCTAATCGAGACATGGACCGTAATAGATCCGAGTCTGAGGCCTCGCTGACATGTATGAGAGATGGACCCCACCGTCTGAGAAGGCCCGAAGCCAGTCCTGGGCCTCTCTGACAGGTAGGGGTGATGGCCCTCACCGTCTGATGCCGGGGCCACGGCATGGGCGGTGGAACGAAGCGGTTCCTGATTTGATCCCACGCTGTGTCAGGAGAGCAGCGTGGGCCCACTCGATTTGATCACCAGAATAGGTTAGCCTATTGGGTAGCGGATGTTGATTGGCTCGATCATGTTACGACTGCGTTACCTTCAGCACAGCCCGTTCGGTCCGATTCCAACGGGGGGCGAGATATATCAGGGCGATTGAGAGAGACAGCGTCCAGCCCATCTCCCGTTACCGTCCTCCCGCGTTGCGCGCCGCTCGGTTCGGAGCTGCGCCCCGCCGAGTCAAGCGGTAAGGCTGGACCCTGTCTCGGCGGGGACGGGAGGAGTCCCCACACGTTACTGGTCACGTAGCCGCCACGTGAATCGGATCGATGGAGGAGCGAGGGCACGGATGGAGTGTCAGAGCGCGCGCTTCGGATCGCAGGGGCGGACGGGGCGGTGGCGAGTGGCCCATAAATGCACCGGCCGGCACACCACCCTTCATCCTCCCGCAGCCCTGACCAAGAACGAGCCGGCCAACGAGGCTCTTGTGCTCCTTCCCTCGCCCTTGTATCTCCCTCCTCTGTATCTGGCCCTGGTCTTGGGCCGCCCGCAATAAGATGGTGGCCATGACGAAAAGAGACGACGGGGAGGTCGTGAACGGCGAGGAGGGGAAGTTCGAGGCCGGACGGCCGCCGCCATTCAGGATCGGTGATATCCGGGTGGCCATACCCAGCCATTGCTGGGTGAAGAACCCCTGGCGTTCCATGAGCTACGTCCTTCGTGACGCCGTCGTCATCGCCGCGCTCGCGGCTGCCGCCGGCTATCTTGACAGTTGGATCATCTGGCCAATCTACTGGCTAGCCCAGGGCACCATGTTCTGGGCTGTCTTCGTTCTGGGACATGACTGGTATTTGCACATCTGTCTATGTGTATCGACACTTGGTCGTCGCAGGGTAAACCAGATTTGATAAGAGTTCAGAATGGATGAACTAACGATGGCTTTTTCTCTGGCAGTGGCCATGGAAGCTTCTCCAACAGCGTGTGGCTGAACAATGTGGTTGGGCACTTTCTTCACTCCAGCATTCTGGTGCCTTACCATGGATGGTAACTCTTGCTTCTATATAGTTTCCAGTTCTTTAAGTCGGGTGTGGGAGTTTGGATATATTATAATCTCTTTTTTTCCTTTTTGAAATTTGCTGGCTTCCAAAACAGGAGGATTAGCCACAGGACTCATCACCAGAACCATGGGAATGTGGACAAGGATGAATCGTGGCACCCGGTCAGTCCTGATTATTCTGTTGCCTTGTGTTTTGAACAGTGTGAATGTATAACTTCATGGCACTATCTTCTTTTTAGTTCTTGTACAGCTTGGATGAACTTTGCTCATTCATAATATCATACACATCTAGATGCTATTTTGGTTATTTAGATGTATAATTTCAGACTCGAGTTCTTTGTGGTTGGTGCAGAATCTGGATGGTCTTCACCATGGCTTGGATCTCAAGATTCATGAGTGGTGTTGAACACTGATTTGTCCAATTAAATTTACAAGGAAATTAGGGTTAAACGTAGTGCCGGCCTTTCTTCTGGAAGCATGCCCCCATTTTTATTGGGCACAAAAAAGAGCATCTGGAAACTGAAAGAAGAAGAAATCCGCCCCATTGTGTGGCCAACTAATAATAGTTGGCTTGACACGATATTTCAGTCACAAATTGAAACTCTCTTAGCATATATGAAATGTTGAACCTAATGAGAGATCTGACGGTGACTTCTACAGACTCTTTATCTTGTTCTTGATTCCATTGCCTGAGTTTAACGTTTGAGTTTTGGCAGTTGAATTTACTTCAATTTACAATGTTTGGGAGAACACTTTTAGTCGTTTTCTCTTTTGAGAATTCCCATCGCATCTTAGATGAACAACCTTTTACTTCTTTCAAGAAACATTAATTACAAAAACTAGTTGGTGTAACCATCTGAGCTTTTAAGCTTCGTTGATTTTGTCCCCAAGAATAAACTTTAATGGTTTCTTTGTTGCAGTTACCTGAGAAGACATACAGGGGAATGAAACCGAACGGCCGAAAAATGCGGTTTTCGTTACCTTACCCCTTGTTTGCATTCCCGGCCTATCTGGTGAGTCTGTGACATTCACCAAGAGCAAAGAAACTCCTCGTATCTTTTTCAGCAAAATCTAACTTGGTTTCTTCTCGGCTATGATCCGAAAGTTGTGGAGAAGCCCTGGAAAAGAAGGTTCTCATTTCCTGCCGAGTAGCAGCTTGTTTCATCCAAATGAGCAAGGCGACATCATCGTATCAACCTTGTGCTGGTCAGCCATGGTCACATTGCTTCTTGGTCTATCCTGGGTCTATGGCCCTATTCCAGTGCTCAAACTCTATGGTTTGCCCTCCTTGGTAAGTGCGTTCACAAAAGATCGTCTGTGGTTGGTAAAAATATGCTTCTATGCACAGCATATCTGACATTCCTGCAATTCCCTGGATCAGGTTTTTGTAATGTGGCTAGATTTGGTTACTTACTTGCATCACCATGGCTACCATGAGAAGCTCCCCTGGTACCGTGGCAAGGTAAGATGATGACCCCTCCTCATCTTATAACAAGATTCTAAATCCATATATTATATATAGTTAACATCAGCCATTGCATTACTACTGTTTTGTCCGGTAGGATCACAAAATGTTTGTCAACATCCCACATCTAGCTACTCTATAGGCTATATTTTCCTTCGAGAAATAAGTCTACGGGTTATATGGATACAATCTACAGCATCTAAAATTATGAAGTGGAATCTTCCACTGAAGTACTGAGCAACATTCATTAAAGCAGCTACAGACAGAAAAGACCTTAATTAAGGTTCAACGTGGCCAAAGTAGTCTAGTAGCTATAAAATTCAACATCAAAGCCGAAGACTAATCTAGAATAAAAATGAATGACATGTTTCAAATTTGTTCATGTATAATCTCTAAAAGAAAGTACTCGTGTTTTACATTTAGGTGATACCAACAATTAGAAACTAATTGGCAGGGTTTTGAATCCTTTACTACTGTAATCATGTAGTTGGTCATCCGGTAATCATCCTGTTTGTCGCTAAACCACATTACCTTCTTCCATCTTGTAGGAATGGAGCTATCTGCGAGGAGGACTGACGACAATTGATAGGGACTATGGCTGGATAAACAACATCCACCATGATATTGGAACTCATGTCATTCACCATCTCTTTCCCCAGATACCACACTACAATCTGGTAGAAGCAGTAAGTTTACATTCCCCTATGACTTCTTATTCTTTTCCACTTCCCTCGCATCACCAGCACTGCACTGACTTGGCATCTGTCATTTGCTTTCAGACAAAGGCTGCGAAACCTGTGCTCGGGAAATATTACCGAGAACCGGAGAAATCTGGGCCGCTTCCACTGCACCTGTTTGGCGTTCTTCTTAGGAGCCTAAGAGTCGACCACTTTGTGAGCGACGAGGGAGAAGTTGTCTACTACCAGACCGACCCTCAGCAGTCCGGCGACTGGCAGCAGAAGTTCAAGTGAAGAATGGCGCTCTGCTAACAGTGACACGATCATTATAGGGGGCACTGTTTGTGTTCGGATGCTTTACACGACACTCTGTAGTCGGTTCGGGCGATTCGGAGATTCTGCGACAACGGTTGTATTGTTAACCTGCCTATGAGGGGATTCAGCTGCTCAAGAATACTGTATTGACTGTTTGATTCTTGTTGATTATGAGCAAGATAAATTGTCTCATCTTCCCCTCCACTCTATGGTTTTAGCCATTTCGTCATCTTCAAATGATTTGACTTTCTTGTTTTATTTGTGAGTTGAGGTTGATAGAGTGTACGATTGAATTACTTGACTGTAATAACTATTTATACATGTTAGAAGAAAGGATTTTCCTTAATTGATTAGTGAGATTTTCTCGTGCAGTTGAGAAAATCTTATCTGTTATCATGTCTCTGCAAGATTGAACTTCTATAAAGAATGTCGATCTTGGACCGATGCAATGAAAATAGTTTGTGGGCGAGAGACTTCGTAAGTAAGTTTGCTAGTTGATCAGTCATATGCAAGTGAGAAACACGTAGTTGATATTTGACAACTTGATATTGTATAAAGTGAAAGTCAATGGCAATGTATTTTATGCGTGAGTGGAATATTAAATTGGCGCATAAGTAGGTAACTCTTGTTAGAACCGTATCGACACTAAGGGGGGGGGGGGGTGTGGAATTAGTGCTTTCATAAAATCATATAAATTTGAAAACTTCGTTCGACGAAAACGATAATGAAAGCGTGCTTGATTTAGAGTAAATGAACTATTTGGTTCCTCATAAATAAGTAAGTGAATAACATATCTACAAGAAATGAGATTTTTTTTAGGTATCCATTTTACTTTGGGTTCCTCATAAATAGATCTACCTAACTTCTCATTTTGTATTAAGTCATTTAAAGTTCCTTTAGGGACCCAAATTAACTTATGTGGACTATACCTCTTAAATGAATATTTATGAGTATAATGTCCAAATTTATAACAAAAGTTACATTTATTTTGAGGTGAAACATGCAAAGTTGGGCCCTTAACAAAGATGGTTGGCTTTTGGTGAGTATTACTCGTAAAACCGATTCTATCTTTTTTATGAACATGATCCCTTTTTGCAAGGATTATGTTTAAGGATTTACTTCATATTTCAAAATTTTCTAAAGTTTCTTATAGTAGCAAATTCTCCTTTTTAAGCATCTCTAATTTTTCACATGAATTCACTAACAAGAGAGGCATGCTTCTTTTTTTAATAATTTATATTTTTTATAACTAATTTATATTTATCAAATAAATTATGAAAAGCTTTTAATAATTCATCAAAGGATAAATAGGTTTTGATTGAGTTACTTACCTCGTCGCCAAGCGCTATTAAAGTGAAGTTAGCAACTTCTTTGTTGGTTGGCTCCCCATCTTCGGATGTGCTTGAATCGTCCCAAGTAGCTTTTAGTGCTTTCTTCTTTTTCGGTTGCTTCTTTTTCACTTGGGGACATTCACTTTTGAAGTGTCCCGACTTCTTGCATTCGTAGCAAATTATTTGATCATTTTTAAGTTTATTTTTATTTTTAATATCATATTTAGTTTTGTTCCTTTTTATAAATTTTTAAAATTTTCTTGTTAGAAGTGTCAAAGTCATCATCATCACTTTAGTTTTCTCTCAAGTGGTCTTCTTGAATTCTAAGTACCAAATCCTTCCTATTTTTTTGAAGGTTATTCTCAAGTTCTTCATATGCATTGCACGTTATTTCGTAGATCATCAAAGACCTGATAAGTTCTTCGAGTGGAAAGTTGTTTAAGTCCTTGACTTCTTGAATTATGATTACTTTAGGATTCTAACTATTTGGAAGGGATCTTAATATCTTACTAACAAGTTCAAAATTAAAAAAACTTTTATCAAATGCTTTTAGACCATTGACAATATTCGTAAACCAGGTGTACATGTCCCTAATGGTCTCGCTTGGTTTCATGCAAAACAATTCATAACTATGAACTAAAAGATTGATTTTTGACTCCTTAACTCTACTCATGCCTTCATATGTGATTTCAAGTGTATGTCAAATGTTATAAGCCGTTTCACTAATAGAAACTCAATTGAATTCATTTTTATCCAAAGCACAAAATAAAGCATTTATAGCTTTAGCGTTCAAAGAGAAAGTCTTCTTCTCCAAATCATTCCAATCGTTCATTAGAAGAGAAGACTTTTGAAATATGTTTTCAATGATATTCATAACTTGAAATCCATAGAAATAAAAAAATCCTCATTCTAGTTTTCGAATAAGTGTAGTTCATTCTATTAAACATGGGAGGACATATGAATGATCCTCATAATTGCTGACAAAAGTCATCTCTCTTTGGTTTTAAACCAAATCGAGAGTAACCTTGCTCTGATACCAATTATTAGGATCAATACAGCACTAAGAGGGGGGGGGGGATGAATTAGTGTAGTGATAAAAATTATATTGATTTGAAAAATTTTGTTCGATAAACTCGTTTCGACAAAGCAGGTATCGAAAAGTAATGAAAGTAATAACTTTGAGTAAATGTAAAGTGTAGAGTGCAGTTAAGTAATGAAAGAAGGTAGTAAGGAAAGAACATACTAGATTTATAGTGGTTCGATCATTGTGACCTACGTCCACTTCCGATTCCCCCTCCATCGAGGTCACCAGTATCCACTAATAGTCTTCCTTCAACAAACAAAGACCAACCACCTTCTTACAAAGCTTTTTCCTTTTCACGAGTTTAGGAGACAACCCTTACAAGCCTCGCACATCTTCTCTGATGATTACAAAGTTGAGGAAAGAGGAGGAGGACTATTAGCATTTTTACAATACTTTTACACCCTAACACTAAAGGATTTTTTCATACTTTTTTGCTCTTTTTGTTATCCTTTCATACAGAAAGGGGTGGGGTATTTATAGGCCCAAAAGGTTTTAGAATTAGAGCAAAAAAGTGTCTCATCTCAGATTTTCGGGGTACTAGCGGTTCCACTGCCAGTATTGAACGGTAGCACTGCTAGTATTAGGTGGTACTTGTTGGGAAATCCTTAGGGGCGACATCATATGCGCAGCGGAAGAACAAGAAAAACAAAATCCCCGATTCCTAAAGAGATGTTCGTCGTCGTGCGAAGATTGGTACGCAAAAATCCACGAAACATGAAACTGCGTATAGAGTAGATTGTGTTACCTAGGGAGATTGTATATCCCTGTTTCCTTGCAGATCCTTAGGAGAAGGTGAAGGAGGTCAAGCGTCCTCCTCTCTAGCGGTGATCCACACAGCAGGGTTGCGACGACGCTCCTCAAAACTCCATACCTACTTTGAGGTGGAGATGGAGAGGAGAATAGGAAAAGGCAAATAAAAGCTCTCTAGCCTATGGGGCTTTGAATCCCTCCTATTTATAGAGGTCCCCTGTCAAACTCTAATGGGTCCTCTCCTAGTGGGTATTGGATCTGCATCCAAAAAGACAAGGGCTCCGTCAGATATCTCATATCCGAACCTCTATTCTTCGCAATGCCTACCATATGTGTGTGACCCTCTAGGCCCAATATCGAGCTGGCCGTGAGAGTCATACCTGTCAGAACTCCTTCTAACTCAGTGAATTATTATCTCTGTAATAATTCACTCGACTCATCGACTACGGACGTACTAGGCCACTACGCCATAGTCCCCAGACGATACAGGGGAATCCAATCCATTGGACCTGTCTGTCCTCAGTTACCGTGTACCTATAGTCCCTCATCCATCTAATATACCAGAGACCGTATATCGAGCATGGTGTTGTCAGACCCACACGGTTTCTTCTCGAGTCTCGCTCTAATCGGATTCTCCCGGAGAACTCTTTCTCTCTCAACCCGAATGACCCTGACCAGAGATTTGTCTGAGCAAGAACACATGGGATATTCCTCTCATGACGTCGAGAGTGGAAGATCCTCTATCGACACTAAATAGCCCTCGTAAGGTCGACTACCACTCCCAATGACCAATTGTACTAGATCTGGGACAGCCAAACCTATAAGTCTGGTATCAAAGAGTGGAGCATTCATACAGGACATCCTTGGTGTCTTAAGTCTAAGGACCACATACACTACTAGGACTACAGAATCGCTGTTTGACAATAAGGCATCATCAACCATCGAGCATTCCGTAAGCGGATCAATCAGTGAACTCATTCTCCAATGAGCACTTGTACTGTATCCCTAGTGTCCCTACACAAGCAGCTATGAGACCAGCTGCATCCATCATATGGACGGGTATATAGCACACCAGTCTGTCCGGTTATCACGATATCCCTCTCGAGTAACCTATGACCGGGATTATTTAGGATATATGTTTAAAGGTGAATCGATCTCACTATCGTGATCTCATCACGATCCGATTCCCATTGCACAAATCCAAGGACATCACAATATATGTATGCATTTATGCAATAGTTATAAAGTGATATATGCCAAAATATAATAAGCAAAAAGATTCTATATTAAGTCACACGTGCCATCACTCACGTGATTGGCTAGATGGGCACCTATGACTAGCAATCTCCCACTTGACCTAAAGCCAATCACCTATGTGTCTGATCCCCATCAGACCCCTGTGACTCTCAAAACAAATATGAGACAACGACTTTGTTAGTAGATCTGCAATGTTATCTTCTGATGGAACTCTTTCCACTACTACATCTCCTCGGGTCACGATTTCTTTGATAAGGTGGAACCTTCTTAGAACATGCTTAGATTTCTGATGAGACCTAGGTTCCTTTGCTTGAGCAATCGCCCCGTTGTTGTCGCAATATAGGGAGATCGGCTCTTCGCTATCCGGCATGACTCCCAAATCTGTGATGAACTTCTTCACCCAAACTCCCTCCTTTGCTGCATCTAATGCAGCAATGTACTCCGCCTCTGTGGTCGAGTCAGCAGTGGTATCTTGCTTGGAACTCTTCCAGCACACTGCTCCTCCATTCAAGGTGTACACATACCCTGAATTCGACTTGCTATCATCGACATCAGACTGAAAACTTGAGTCAGTATAGCCTTCAACCTTAAGGCTATTACCTCCATATACTAGTAAAAGATCCTTAGTCCTTCTCAAGTACTTAAGGATACACTTTACTAATTTCTAGTGCTCCAAGCCTGGATCCGCCTGATACCTGCTCGTGACACTCAGAGCATGCGCTATATCAGTTCTAGTACATAGCATGTCATACATGATAGACCCTATTACTGAGGCATAAGGTATCATATCCATGTTCGCCCTTTCTTCTGGAGTATTTGGGGACATACTCGTAGAAAGCGATATCCCATGTCTCATCGGTATGAGACCTCTCTTGGAATTTTCCATGCCAAACCTTTTGACAATGGTTTCTATGTACCTGGACTGAGACAAGCCATGCATCCTCTTGGATCTATCTCTATAGATTCTAATCCCCAAAATATAGGATGCTTCCCCTAAGTCCTTCATGGAGAAGTGTTTAGATAACCAAGCCTTTACTGTGGATAGCATTCCTACGTCATTCCCAATGATCAGGATGTCATCCACATATAACACCAAAAAGGTGATAGCTCTCCCACTTACCTTTCTGTATACACAAGGCTCATCTTCGTTCTTAACGAAGTCATAAGATCTGATTGCCTCATCAAATCTTATGTTCCAACTTCGGGAAGCTTGCTTTAATCCATAAATGGATCTAAGCAACCTACACACCTTATCTGGACAGTTCTTGGACACATATCCATCTGCCAGATCTCATAATCATAGTGTGCTGCAATAGCCAATAGAATTCTGATAGATTTTAGCATTGCTACGGGTGAGAAGGTTTCGTCATAGTCAACACCTTACCTTTGACGATACCCTTTAGCCACTAGCCTTGCTTTATAGGTCTCTACCTTTCTATCTACTCCGATCTTTTTCCTTAAAGATCCACTTGCAACTGATGGGTACAATACCTTTGGGCGCATCAACTAGGTTCCAAACCTTATTGGAGTACATAGAATCCATCTCAGAATTCATGGCTTCTTGTCACTTCCCGGAGTCTATACTCATAATAGCCTCCTCATAGGTCTGAGGATCAATATCCTCTACATCCTCTCCTCTAATATGTCCCACATATCTCTTAGGAGGATGGGATATTCTATCAGACCTGCGTAAAGTTGAAACTTGTGTATTAGGTACCTGAACAGACTCGGGCTGTAGAGTGGTGCTTGAGCTTGGTTCTCCAACCTCGCTCAATTCTATCATTCTCCCACTATCTCCGCCAAGAATGTGTTCCTTTTCAAGGAACACTGCTCTCTTAGCTACAAAGACCTTTTGGTCCTCGAGATGATAGAAATAATACCCACAAGTTTCCTTGGGGTATCCCACAAATTTGCATCGCTCTATCCTTGATTCTAACTTATCGGGGTTGTGTCTTTTAACATATGCAGGGTAGCCCCAAATCTTAACAACCTTAAGATCAGGCTTCTTCCCTTTCCATATCTCATATGGTGTAGACACTACCGACTTAGTTGGAACTCTGTTCAAAAGGTAAGCTGCGGTTTCTATGGTATATCCCCAGAATGAGATGGGTAGGTCAACGAAACTCATCATGGACCGTACCATATCTAATAATATACGATTTCTCCTTTTAGAGACACCTTTGAGCTGCGGTGTATAAGGAGATGTCCATTGGGATAATATCCCATGGTCCTTGAGGAACTGAGTGAACTCTGTACTTAAGTACTCACCTCCTCGATCTGATCGAAGAGTTTTGATACTCTTTCCAGTCTGGTTCTCCACCTCATTCTTATAATCTCTGAATTTCTCAAAGGCCTCGGACTTGTACTTCATTAAGTACACATATCCATACCTTGAGAAATCATCAGTAAATGTAATGAAGTAGGAGTAATCTCCAATGGCATGAGTTGACATGGGTCCACATACATCACTATGTATGAGTTCCAACAACTCAGTGGCTCTCTCTCCAATTCCACTAAATGGAGAGTTGGTCAGTTTTCCACGAATGCAAGGCTCACAAGTTGCATATGGCACATAGTCGAATGGATCTAGATATCCATCATTTAACAACTTTTGAATCCTTCTTTCATGGATGTGACCTAGCCTACAATGCCCTGGTGTATGCTTTGTTCAACTCATCTCGTTTCCTTTTGGACACATTTACATTCATGATATGTGGAGTGGTGTCTAATATAAATAAACCATTATGCAATGTTCCTTTCATGATGATCCTATCATCTAATAATATCAAACAACCATTGTTCTCAAAAATAAATTTATATCCACTAACTGTTAAACATGAAATGGAGATAATATTTTTGATAATAGAAGGAACAAAATAACATGCATCTAATGCAATAAAAGCTCCACTAGGCGGATGTAGGGCGACCTCGCCAACTTGACTACTACAAACAACTTTTGCTCCATTACCCATCTTGAGGTCCATCTCGCCTCTCTCTAGTCTCTTAGGCCTTGCGAACTCGCAACGAATTACGATAAGATAAGCACTACCGGTATCCAATACCCATATGTTATCATAAGAGTCCGACAAATGGAGAGACGATCATGAATGTACCAAGCTTCATCAAGCTTTTTGTTTTGCCCTTTCTGCAAGGTACTCTATGCAGTTTCTCTTCCAGTGCCCATCTTTACCATAGTGGAAGCACTGGCCTTTGTCCTTTGCTGGGTCTTTCTTAGCAACCTTTGCTTTACCTGGTTTGACCTTGCCCTTTCCCTTCTTAAGGGACCTTTCTGCTTTCCTTTTCCTTTTGGTCTCACTAGTGTAGAGAACTGGCTTCTCTTTCTTGATAGTACTCTTTGCCTCCCTTAATATATTGAGAAGCTTTGGGAGAGTCACTTCAAGCTTGTTCATATTAAAATTTATTATGAACTGTGAAAAGGAATCTGGTAGGGACTGAAGCACAATGTCTACACACAAGTTATCCTCTAGGACCATTCCTAGACCTGTGAGTTTCTCTATCCACTCAATCAACTTTAGGACATGGTTCTGAACCGGTGTCCCCTTAGTCATCCTAGCGCGGAAGAGGCTCTTAGATATCTCATATCGTTGAATCCTTCCCTGTTCCTCAAACAATTTACGGACATGCAGGAGAATGGATCTGGCATCCATCTTTTCATGTTGTCTCTATAACTCAGGAGTCATAGAGCCCAACATATAGCACTGAGCAAGAGTGGAGTTATCAGTGTACTTCACGTAGCGAGCGATCTCATTCTTATTTGCCCCTTCTTCGAGCGCAGGCATCACTGTATCAAGGACGTACACGATTTTCTCCACTGTGAGAACAATTCTTAAGTTACGGAGCCAATCCGTATAATTTGGACCAGTGAGGCAGTTGATATCAAGAATGCCACGTAAGGGATTTGAAAGCGACATTTTCTGAAAATAAAGATTCAGCAGAAATAAATAACATGCAGATTTTGCAAGAAATAAACTATCAAGATATGGACTTCTATCTTAATATGCTCCCACTATTTTACTAACGAGTCACGTGACACCCTCAGCACGTGAAACGAAAGTCTCCGGCAGACTTCTAGTGGGGATCAGGATCCAATCAGCGTCTTAGTGTAACCTCGAGGGACTCGACCAATCATACTAAGCCTAAAAGGTAGGCAGCTCTTGTTGATCACAACTCCTTGTGATTCCCGTCCTGTTCGGCCTCCGAATCACCATGGCCTCGAAGGACTCGACTAACCATGATGCTCGGTTAAGTCAACACCTTCGTTACAAGATGAGTCTGATTTGATGATATACCCTCGAGGGACTCGACCAAGTATACCATGCCCTCAGGTCACTGGTGACATCTCTATGTCGTAAGCAAGATAGAGAATCGCGATATAGGTGAGTCTCGAGGGACTCGACCAACTCAACCTACACCGGGAATCGGTTCCTACTTATAACGATGGAAGGCCACGTGGGTCAATCTAATTGCCTCATGTTTACCGACTTAATATTATCGAGAGATGTTTCTATGATTTGGTCTCCTAATATGACATGTCACATATATACATATTTAATATATATCTACATCGCATGCAAATATATATACATATCTAGTTTGTGTATAAGCAATTACACCAGATGATCATGGACCACAACCTAATATGATTAGGCCCGAGCCAGTAGGCCTAATCACTCACATCAAGATCCATGTGTGCAACGGTGCATCTCCATGCCCAGTGATCATCCATTTCGTCCTTGTCGGTTCCGTCGACATCTTGATGCATCTTCATGCATCACGATCGTCCGTCTCGTGGGTCCAACTATCGCATCCACGCTCCCGCTGTGCCTCCTCATGTGATTACAACTTAATCATAGGCACGCAGGCCCAACAATAAATGAGAAATATAATGGAGGTTCGCAGACCTCAATAATAATAATCACAGGTACACACATCACACGGTTCATGATCATCCGTCCACACATCATACATCACATGTATAAAAAATCATCATCATGTAGGACTACTAGATAATAATAATAAAAAATAATAATCAACTAAACCTTTTAATTAATTAATATTTTCTGAAATCAGGGACATTATAGGAAATTTTTGAATTCATAGCGGTATTTTCATAATTTGGACAAAAGATAGCAACTGAAATTTCTCAAATTTCGAGGGGCAAAACTATCTTTTGCCCAGAAAACCCTAATGCCCTTTCCCCTTTTCGCTGCTGCCGCCGCCGCCACCCTGCCGGCGGCGGCCTGTGCGGTAGGGCGAGGGCACTGCCCTCGCCTACAGGCAGTACGCACGCTGGCAGCGTTGCCGCTGCGGGTGGGCACCCCTTTCGGGCGCCGTCGCCTCCGCAGGCGGTGCTGTCCCACCGGGCGACCGCCCCTGTGGGGGGTTTCGCTCGTGGGAGTAGCGGCGGCGGGCGCCGTTGCCCTCGCCTGTGCGGCGGCATCGGCCTATGCGGCGGAGCGAGGGCACTGCCCTCGCCTGCAGGCGGCACGCCCGCTGGCAGCGTTGCTGCTGCGGGTGGGCACCCCTTTCGGGCGCCGTCGCCTCTGCAGGCGTTGTTGTCCCACCGGGCGACCGCCCCTATGGGGGGTTTCGCCTGCGGGAGCAGCGGTGGCGGGCGCCGCTGCCCTGCGGTGGCAGGCGCCGCTGTCCTGCGGCACCTCTGCCCGTGGGCTGCCAGCCCCGCCGGCAGCAAGCTTGCTGCAAGCAGGCCCCCGGCCGGCTGCAGCACACGCAGCCCCTGTGTTAGCCGCCTTCGGCTACGTTGCACGCACGCAGATCGAGGGCAGCAACTGTTGCTACCCTTCCTTGTTTTTGCGTCAACAATTTTGACGTCAAAATTCTTCCTAAACACAACACACGCAGTTCAAAACCAATCATTCGCACAAACAACCTAGCTCTGATACCACCGTTGGGAAATCCTTGGGGGCGACATCATATGCGCAGCGGAAGAACAAGAAAAACAAAATCCTCGATTCCCAAAGAGATGTTCGTCATCGTGCGAAGATTGATACGCAAAAATCCGCGAAACATGAAACTGCGTATAGAGTAGATTTTGTTACCTAGGGAGATCGTATATCCTTGTTTCCTTGCAGATCCTTAGGAGAGGGTGAAGGAGGTCAAGCGTCCTCCTCTCTAACGGTGATCCACACAGCAAGGTTGCGACGACGCTCCTCTAAACTCCAGACCTACTCTGAGGTGTAGATGGAGAGGAGAATAGGAAAAGGCAAACAAAAGCTCTCTAGCCCATGGGGCTCTGAATCCCTCCTATTTATAGAGGTCCCCTGTCAAACCCTAATGGGTCCTCCCCTAGTGGGTATTGGATCTGCATCCAATAAGACAAGGGCTCCGTCGGATATCTCATATCCGAACCTCTATTCTTCGGAATGCCTACCATATGTGTGTGACCCTCTAGGCCCAAAATCGAGCTGGCCGTGAGTCATACCTGTCAGAACTCCTTCTAACTCAGTGAATTATTATCTCTGTAATAATTCACTCGACTCATCGACTATGGACGTACTAGGCCACTACGCCATAGTCCCCAGACGATACAAGGGAATCCAATCCATTGGACCTGTCTATCCTCAGTTACCGTGTACCTATAGTCCCTCATCCATCTAATATACCAGAGACCGTATATCGAGCATGGTGTTGTCAGACCCACACGGTTTCTTCTCGAGTCTCGCTCTAATCGGATTCTCCCGGAGAACTCTTTCTCTCTCAACCCGAATGACCCTGACCAGGGATTTGTCTGAGCAAGAACACATGGAATATTCCTCTCATGACGCCGAGAGTGGATGATCCTCTATCGACACTCAATAGCCCTCGTAAGGTCGACTACCACTCCCAATGACCAACTGTACTAAATCTGGGACAGCCAAACCTATAAGTCTGGTATCAAAGAGTGGAGCACTCATACAGGACATCCTTGGTGTCTCAAGTCTAAGGACCAGATACACCATTAGGACTACGGAATCGCTGTTTGATAATAAGGCATCATCAACCATCCAACATTCCGTAAGCGGATCAATCAGTGAACTCATTCTCCAATGAACACCTGTACTGTATCCTTAGTGTCCCTACACAAACAGCTATGAGACCAGCTGCATCCATCATATGGACGGGTATACAGCACACCAGTCTGTCCGGTTATCATGATATTCCTCTCGAGTAACCTATGACCAGGATTATTTAGGATATGTGTTTAAAGGTGAATCGATCTCACTATCGTGATCTCATCACGATCCGATTCCCATTGCACAAATCCAAGGACATCACAATATATGTATGCATTTATGCAATAGTTATAAAGTGATATATGCCAAAATATAATAAGCAAAAAGATTCTATATTAAGTCACACGTGCCATCACTCACGTGATTGGCTTGCTGGGCACCTATGACTAGCAGTACTACCACTTGACACTTTGACACTAGGTGGTGCTACTGCCTAACAAAGCCTCAGAGACTGAGCTTTGTTGGTACCATCGCCTGATAGGGTGGTACCATAGCCTGATAGGGCGGTACCACCGCCTGACAACATTAACTACCGGTAGTACCACCGCCTAGACCACTTGGGAGGCTGAGCCTTAAGTGGTTCCACTGCCCACCCTAGGTGGTGTTAGGATCGAGTCGGCACTAAGAGGGGTGGGGGGTGGGGATGAATTAGTGCAGTAGATTAAAATGCTAGTTTAAAAGTCTTTGTATATTAAAAATTATCTCGGAAGATAACTTGAAAGCATGTTTGTTTGTAAAGATAGTGAAAGCCAAGTAAGAAGGAAGTGAAGCTATTGTAAAGTAAGTAAATAGCAATAATAGAAATTTAAACTAGAATTTATAGTGGTTCGGTCGGTGTGACCTATATCCACTTCTGATTCCTCCTCCGTCGAGGTCACCGACGTCCACTAATGGTCTTTCTTCAATAGGTGAAGACCAACCACCTCTTTATAGCACTTTCTCCTTTTCACGGGTTTAGGAGATAACCCTTACAAGCCTCACACATCTCTTGAATGATCACAACACTAGAAAGGCAGGAGGACTCTTTGCATTTTTACAACACTTTTAACACCCCAAGAATTCAAGATTTTGTTTACACTTTCGTCCTCTTTCTTGCAGAAAAGGGTGGGGTATTTATAGGCCCTAATGACTTCAGAATTTGAGCCAAAAAGTGTCACATCTCTAGATTTCGAGGTACTGGCGGTATCACCGCCATTATTGGGTGGTACTATAGCCTACAGACTGACATTGGGTGATACCACTACTAAGTTTAGGCGGTACCATTGTCTGATAGAGCTTGGAGTCCGAGCTCTAGCGATACCACCGCCTAACTGGGGGGTACCACCACCTAACAAGGCGGTACCACCGCTTGACAAGGTGGTACCACCGCTTGATAGCATTTACTATCGGTGGTACCATTACCCAGTCTGGGTGGTACCACCACCCAAAGCACCTGGGAGACCGAGTCCCTAGCGGTGCCATCGCCGGCTATAACTTCAAATGTTGAATGAGCTATTCAACCGGCCCAATTCAGCCCTATTAAGGGCCCAATTAGCCCATAACTGAGTTAGTGGGATTACCTCCCAATCCTAACTCATCTTAAGTTCTAATTACAATAATTTAAGATATTAACTAAGCAATCTTGGTCCGGTATGTCAATTGTTCTTACGGCGAGTTTCCGGCGAACTTCCGACGATCTTTCGATAATGTTCCAATGGAGTCCTAGCAAGCTCCTAGACTTCTTAGTCAATTTCGGTAGAACTTTCGACGAACGTCCGGATTTCCAACGAACTCTTAAACTCCCAACGAAGTCTTGATCTTGACTCTGGCCCAACATATGCTTTATGTCTTACCGTTATCGTAGTTAATCCTACACACTTTTCTCAAGATATAGATTAGATCAAATAATTTACCAATTGATTTCATCATCAAAATATGAGATTCAACAACCTCTCCCTTTTTTATGATGATAATCAATGGATAACGGAGTTAACCTTAACTCCTCCTATCTATATGCCATACTTGAGAAAAGACACTCTTAAATTCAAGGCCTTTGAATTCAAGCATCAAACTGATAAGCTATATTTATTTAAACTTATCAACATGCATATCATGATACTTATCATGATTTACCAATTCAAAATATGATACCACGTATTTATCAATAAAAATGATGTTAAGGCATGACATCCATTTTCAAGTTCAATATTGAAAGATGACAATCAATCATCATTTTACATATGATGGAAATTTCAAATATAAAATTTAGCATGATTCAAGTTTCAATAAAAATGACGATTCATCAATCCGAGACATGATTCCAATTGGAAATATGAAATAAAGCATGTTAATTTTGATAATTCATCGTAATGATAGACAATTATCATTTTGATATGAAATCAAGCATGATAGTAGGAATAAAACATTTATAAGTAATCATGCCACATTCTGATATATTTCAAGCAAACATTTTGATATTTTTCAAGTGTTTGTGATATATTTAACGATACCAATTATACTTCAAGCATTCACAAGACATTCAAGAATTTACTATACAATACATTTTACATATTATTTCAAATATTTAAAATATCAAGTTGTCATCAATTTGTCTCATTTCTCCCCCTTTGTCATCAACAAGAAGGAGAATAATTCAACAATGCAAGTGTGGTAAAAATTCAAGCTATAAAGGAAGGTAAGCAAACACTTTGCATGATGACATTTTTGGTAAGCTAACATTTTTACTCAAGGTCTTTTTGGTTCTTTTTTAGATGTACAAGTTTCTTTCTTCATTCGTCATAAAAAAAAATTTGTTATAAAAAAAAAAGAAGAATAGGAAGAAGGGTAAGGAAAGAATCCATTAAGAACCACATTCATGAAAAGATTTGAACCAAGTCAAATTCAAAACAATAAATGAGTTTCATTAAATCATGAAAAAAGATCAAGATATCCATTCGAAATCAAATCTCCATTCTTGCAAGTGATCATCACATACCAAAAAATTCATAAACATTCTTCTTTCATGAGAAGAGTAAGAAGGGGCATCATATGAAATAATCCATGAATAAAACTTCATAAATCAAATCCGTTTCTCATTAAAAATTCATAAGATTGAAATCCGTGAGAGATGCATTTGTCAATGAATTGAAGTGATTAAGTGTATCAAAAATCATTAAGTGATGGAGCAAAGGTATGAAGCAAATTTGATACCTAAGAAGATAAAAACAAAATAAATTCATAAAAGCTCCATTCATGAAATACATTAAGAGAAAGATAGTCCGAAAAAGAAATAAAACAAACATATGCATTCAGACAATTTAACATCCCTAACTCTCTACTAATAAAATTAAATTATTCTTCATTCAAAGGTTTTATAAAGATATCAACTAATTGATGTTTCGTATCAATAAACCCTAAAGATATGTCTTGGTTATTAACATGATCTCTTATGAAATGATGCCTAATGTCAATATGTTTTGTTTTAGAGTGTTGAATAGGATTTTTTGTTAAACATATTACACTTGTGTTATCATATTTTATGAGAATAATCCTAAGATAAATTCTATAATCTTCCAATGTATTTTTCATCAATATAACTTATGCACAACAAGCACTAGCAGCTATGTATTCGGTTTCAATTGTAGATAGTGTAATCGAGTATTGTTTCTTGGAAGACCACGAAACAAGTGCATGACCTAAGAATTGACTATTGAATCTCGTATTTCGATGATGAAATCAATTGATAATTACATTTATGATTTAATCTGCATTTTGAGTGACGCAGGATGCTTCGATCAGGATAAGACAATTAAAGCAGGAAAAATCATGTTGTGCCGGAGGAACATGTCAGAAGATTGGACGTCGGGCCGGTGGATCGGTCGACGTATTGACAGAAGGCTTCGGGCCGTGGACTCAGGCATCGGGCCAAGAAGAGCGAGTATTGTGCTAAGGATATCGGAGTTGCGGAGTCAACTGGCCGATTAGGCAATAGGCCGTAGGAGAGGACGATGTGCCGAAGAATCGGACGAAGTGTCGAGGGACCAATGACATGCTGGACAACTTGGTTAATTGCTTAGGATTAATTGTCTTGATTGAAGTTTTATTTTACATGTGCAGGATTAACTATGATGGAAGTAAGACATGTAGCAGGAGTTGCATTGGAGTCAAGACTATGATCACGTTGGGAGTTCGAGAGTTCAACGGAAGTCCGGACGGTCGTCGGAGGTTCTGCGGTAATAAATCCGAGAAGTCCAGGAGCTTGCCAAAGAAGCTCGTCAAAACTCGCCAAGTGGATCATCGCAAGTCCAGGAGTTTGCCGGAAGTCTGCAGGAGCATCACCGAGGGTTCATCAGATGATCGACGGAAGTTCACCGGAAGCTCACCAAAAGAAGAGATTGATGCACTGGAGCAAGTTGCAGTAAATGTCTTAAGATATATCATAGTTAGCATGATGATTAAGTTAGAAATGGGAAGTGATCCCATTAACTTAATCTTAAGGCAATTGGGCCCTTGATAGACCCAAATTGGGCCGAATGGATCAGCCCATTCGGACCCAGATTTCTTAGCCAACGGTGGCACTGCCTGGGTCGGCGGTGGCACTGCCCAGGGCTCAGTCTCCGAGCTAGGCTGGGCGGTCCAACCGCCCCTGATAGGCTGTGGAACTGCCTGAGCTCGGTCTCTAAGCTCTGCCAAGCAGTGCAACCACCGTAGTCAAGCGGTGACACCGCCTAGGCTCAGTCTCCGAGCAAGACTGGGCAGTGCAACGACCCCTATCAGGTAGTAGCACCACCCAGAGGCTCAGTCTCCAAGCTGCCAGGTGGTTGTACCGCTCCATTTAGGAGGTGGTACCACCAGGACCCCGGAGATCCGGGAGGTGACATTTTTTAGCTTTAAATTCAAACTAGTTTAGGGCCTATATAAACCCCACCCTTTCCTGTATGAAAGGACAACTAAAGGCACTGAAAATCCAATCTTACTCTATGATTTTTAGAGCTCAAAAGTGTTATAAAGTCTAGAAGTTCTCCTCCCTCTTTTCTTCCAAGTTTTGATCTTTCGAGAGAGGAGAGAAATTCTGTAAGGGTTGTCTCCTAAGCCCGTCAAAAGGAGTGAAACTGTCAAAGGGTAGTTGGCCTTCGCCTATTGAAGGAAGGCCTCTAGTGGATGTCGGTGACCACATCAGAGGAGGAAGCCGAAAGTGGATGTAGGTCACGTTTGACCGAACCATTCTAAATCTCGGTTTGCATTTACTTTGAGCATCTTATCGTTACTGCAAACCTCCTCAGTGGCTTACTGCCTTCTGCTCATTTATGAACTCACTTTCAAGTTAAGTTTCCAAAAATAGTTTTACGTCGGAAACGATTTCATCGTACGAACGTAGTTTTAAACGTCGAAAGTTTTCCGCTGCACTAATTCACCCCCCCCCCCTCTTAGTGCTCTTGATCCTAACAATTGGTATCAGAGCCCGGTATTTCTCATTTCGGATTTACACCCGAGAGAAATGGCTCTTCATGGCTTTCAAGAGGGCTTATCGGTTGTTCGTCCACCATTGTTTAACGGATTGGATTACACTTATTGAAAAACTCGAATGAGAGTTTTCTTGATTTCTATGAATTTGGATTTATGGAATATTATTGAAAACAGTTTTCAACTTACCTCTAAACTGATGAACGAATGGTCGGATTTGGAGAAGAAGTATTTTTCTTTAAACGCAAAGGCTATGAATGCCTTATTTTGCGCTTTGGACAAAAATGAGTTCAACCGGGTTTCTTTATGCGAAACGGCTTTCGACATATGACACACTCTTGAAATCACACACAAAGGCACTTCTAGAGTTAAAGATTCGAAAATCAACTTTTTAATGCAAGATTTCGAGCTTTTTCGAATGAAGCCGAGCGAAACCATTGTTAACATATACACCCGTTTTATGGATGTCGTCAATAGTTTAAAAGCTCTTGGCAAATGTTTCTCGAATTTTGAACTTGTTAGTAAAGTTTTACAATCACTTTCTAAAGCTTGGGAATCATAAGTAACGGCAATATAAGAAACAAAAGATTTAAATAATTTTTCACTTGAAGAACTTATCGGCTTATTGATGACATATAAAATGGTGCGTAATGCACATGATGAACATGATGAACACTTGAACCACCTTCCAAAGAATAGGAAGGATTTGGAACTCCGGACAAATGAATACCACTTGAGCGATGACTCAAGTGATGAGGACAATGATGAACTTGAACTTTGAACATTAAATCTTAATAAGTTTATTAAACAAAAATCTAATAAACAATGAACTTGAACGGAGGAAGAGGCCAAAGAAGAAGAACATAAAGTGGGATGAATCGAGCTCCTCCGAAGACGAGGAGAAAATCAAGAAAAGCGAGGTGGCAAACTACGCCTTAACCACTTTCAATGATGAGGTAATCGAAATCCTCCTAATTTATTTTGAAATTACTTAATGCTTTCATGATGTATTTTCTTTTTTAGTTTAGAATTAATTTTCTTAAAAATTATATTTTAAAAATAAAAATACAAAAATTATGATCATGCTAGTAATTTCGAAAATGATAATATTACATATTTTATGATAAACAAGCAAAATGATTTTGATTGAAAATATGAAATCATGCTATATGTGGTTAAGAAGTAATAATGTGTATCATGTTGATTTCCATTGTTATTTCTCGATTTTGATTAAATAAAATTATGTTTGAAGAAATGCATAATGATGTAATATTAAACATTTTGATACTTTAATTGATAATTTTATGCATGAGATTTTAAGTTATACATGATGATAAGCATGTGTTATTTTCATGAGTATATTTGAAAAATATATGGCAAAACCATGTCTGGATGCATGAAAGTGTTACATTTCATTTTCGGATTCTCTTGATTTTTGTGATTTATTGATCTTGATGGTTTTATGATGAAATTCATTTTTCGATCCTAAACGTTGATGCATGTTTTTTTATTTAACATAAATGAAAAAGCATTCTAACATGAAATCAATCACTTAAAATGAAATACTTAAAAAAAGGAAAATATATTATCAATGAAATCATGAATCTACTTATGTTATGAATTTTGTGAACCATAAAAATGATTTTGGTGATTTGAATTTGAGATGAGTTTTATCAAAATCATGATATTGATTTCTTAGAATAACATGAGATTTCCCTTGATGATCATCTCGATTATTTAAAAGGAGATTTATCGAAATGATTCATGAAATTTTCGATTCATGACTTGATCCTTCATTTGTTTATGAGATAGTTGAAATTTTTGTACATTTGAATTCTTTCCTTCTCCTTTTGATTTTTGAATTTATGCATGTTATATGTTGAAAATTTGAAACCATGTTTTGATATCATGCATACCCAAGAAATGTTGATTTGACAAAATGAATGATGATTTTTCTCTTGAATATAACTTGTGATATATTTTTTTTTAATGAATCATCATCTTGATTTCTTGATATTCGATACATGAAATTTTATTATGAATAAAGATTTTTGTTTAATCGATCTCCTAAGATTTTCTTTCGATTATTTATGAGGAGGTTTTTCAAAAAGAAATCATGTCTTTTGGTATTCACATGTTCAAATCTTTCATTATATGATCTTTATGCAATTCTTTGTATTCATGAAATGTTTATCTCATCACCTAACTAATTCTTCTTAATATTCCTTATGTGATGATATGATTGCATGAAATATTCATAAATTTGTAATTATGCATGCAATACTTATGATAATGATATACATGGTGTATTGCATATGATGTGTATCATGAATGCTTTAAATGATGAATGTTTGATATCATGATCAACATATTGATAAATACTTAAAAATTTTAATGCTTGAATATCATGTATGATATGCTCATAATGATGATTGATTTATTTATCACGCATGAAAAATGAAATGTATGGTTTTGAAAATGTGCATGTTTTAATTTGAAAATATAATGATGCACAAATAAGATTGATACTTACCTTTGTCTTGATTTAGAAATTGACGCAAAGGGTCTTCCCTTTTTTTTGACATTGACAAAGGGGGAGAAATATTGCTAGCTTATCTTGCAAAATTTAGAAACATACACTTTGCAAAGGAAGCAAAATTGCTAGCTCAAACAAAAGAAGTAAATGTGCTATCTTTCTTATCTCAAGAGGCAAAAATTCTAACTTGCACATCTAGCAAAACTTGACAAAATTGCATATGTCAAGAGGCATGAGTTGCTTTCTTGAACATCTCTAAATTGCTAGCTTGCATGTTCTAAAATGTTGTAACATTGCTAGCTTGCAAGATGTAGAGCTTGCTATCTTGAATATATTAAGAAACAAAAATTACAAAAGTGCTATCTTGCCTATCTCAAGAAGCAAAACATGCTAACTTGCGCATCTAGCAAAGTTGACAAAATTTACATATTTCAAGAAGCAAGAGTTGCCTTCTTGAACATCTCTAATTTGTAGCTTGCATGATGTAGAAGTTGCTATCTCAAAAGAAGCAAAAGTGCTATCTTGTATGTTGTAAAACTTGCATATCTAAAACTTGATAGCTTGAATGTTCTAAGCATGATGTAACACTTGCTAAATTTTCTAGCTTCAAAACTGCATGATGATAAAACTTGATATTATGTTTTTCATGCAATAAGTTGAATTAATACTACAAACACAGTATAGTTGGACTTCTCCTTTTTGTTGATGACAAAGGGGGAGAAGTATGATGTTATGCATAAGTTTATGCATAAATTCATGATGACGTGTTGCAAGTATTCATGATGAATAATGCAATAGCTTGAATTCAGTTTGAATTGAAGGTTCTATCAATATGGCATATTGATCGGGGGAGTTTGTTTAAACTCTAGGAGTTAAGTTTAACTCCGTCATCAATTGGTTGTTATCATCAAAAAGGGGGAGATTGTTGAATCTCGTATTTTGATGATGAAACCAATTGATAATTATGTTTATGATTTAATCTACATTTTGAGTGACGCAGGATGCTTCGATCAGGATGAGACAATTAAAGCAGGAAAAATCATGTTGTGCTAGAGGAACATGTCAGAAGATTGGACGTCGGGCCGGTGGATCAATCGACGTATCGATAGAAGGCTTCGGGACGTGGACTCGGGCATCGGGCCAAGAAGAGCGGGTATTGTGCCAAGGATATCGGAGTTGCGGAGTCAACTAGCCAATTGGGCAATAGGCCGTAGGAGAGGACGATGCGCCGAAGAATCGGACGAAGTGTCGAGGGACTAATGACATGCCGGACAACTTGGTTAATTGCTTAGGATTAATTGACTCGATCGAAGTTTTGTTTACATGAGCAGGATTAACTACAATGGAAGTAAAATATGCAGCAGAAGCATCGGAGTCAAGACTATGATCACGTTGGGAGTTCGAGAGTTCAACAAAAGTCCAGACGGTCGTCGGAGGTTCTGCGGGAACAAATCCAAGAAGTCCAAGAGCTTGCCAAAGAAGCTCGTCGGAACTCGCCAAGTGGATCATCGCAAGTCCAGGAGTTTATCGGAAGTCCGCAGGAGCATCACTAAGGGTTCATCGGATGATTGACGGAAGTTTGCCGGAAGAAACGATTGATGCACCGGAGCAAGTTGCAGTAAATGTCTTAAGAAATATCATAGTTAGCACGATGATTAAGTTAGAAATGGGACGTGATCCCATTAACTTAATCTTGGGGCAATTGGGCCCTTGACAGACCCAAATTGGGCCGAATGGATCAGCCCATTCGGACCCAGATTTCTTGGCCAGCGGTGGCACCGCCTAAGGCTCAGTCTCCGAGCTAGGCTGGGTGGTTTAACCACCCATGACGGGCGATGGAACCGCCTGAGCTTGGTCTCCGAGCTCTGCCAAGCAATGCAACTGCCCCAGTTAGGCGGTGGCACCGCTTGGGCTCAGTCTCCGAGCGAGACTCGGCGGTGCAACCGCCCCTGTCAAGTGGTGACACTGCCCAGAGGCTCAGTCTCTGAGCTGCCAGGCGGTTGTACTACCCCGGTCAGGAGGTGGTCTCGCCAGGACCCCGAAAATCCGGGAGTTGACATTTTTTAGCACCAAATTCAAACCAGTTTGGGGCTTATATAAACCCCACCCTTTCCTGCATGAAAGGGCAACCAAAGGCACCAAAAATCCAATCTTACTATGTGATTTTTAGAGCTCAAAAGTGTTGTAAAGGCTAGAAGTTCTCCTCCCTCTTTTCTTCCAAGTTTTGAGCTTTCAAGAGAGGAGAAAAATTCTGTAAGGGTTGTCTCCTAAGCCCGTCAAAAGGAGTGAAACTATAAAAGGGTGGTTGGCCTTCACCTATTGAAGGAAGGCCTCTAGTGGACATTGATGTCCTCGTCGGAGGAGGAAGCCGAAAGTGGATGTAGGTCACGTTTGACCGAACCACTCTAAATCTCGGTTTGCATTTACTTTGAGCATCTTATCTTTACTGCAAACCTCCTCAGTAGCTTACTACCTTCTGCTCATTTACGAACTCGCTTTCAAGTTAAGTTTTTGAAAATGGTTTTACGTCGAAAACGATTTCATCGTACGAACGCAGTTTTAAACATCGAAAGTTTTCCGCGGCACTAATTCACCCCCCCCCCCTCTTAGTGCTCTTGATCCTAATATTGATATGTTTCGGATGTGCTTTTTCTATATATTCTACATCCAACAAAATCTGCATCAGTATAAGCAATTAATTCAAAGTTTTCAAATTTTGGATACCATAATCCATTAGTGGTTCCTTGAAGATATCTAAGAATTCTTTTAACTGCTTTATGATGAGATAACTTATGATTAGATTGAAACCTAGCACAATGCCCTACTCTAAACATGATGTCTGGTCTAGTTGCGGTGAGGTATAGTAAACTACTTATCATACCCCTATAAGCTTTTTGATTAAAGCTTTCTTTACTTTTGTCAATATCTAACTTAGTGGAGGTACTCATAGGAGTATTGATAGCCTTTGCACTATCCATATTAAACCGTGTTAGCAAGTCTAATACATATTTTGTTTGACTAAGAAAAATACCATCGCTAAATTGTTGAATCTCGGATTTTGATAATGAAATCAATTGGTAAATTATTTGATCTAATTTATATGTTGAGAGAAGTATATAGGATTAACTACGATAGTAGTAAGACATAAAGCAAATGATGTGCCAAAGTCAAGATCGAGATTTTGTTGGGAGTTCGAGAGTTCATCGGAAGTCCGGATGTTCGTCGGAAGTTCTACCGGAACCAACCGAGAAGTCCTGGAGCTTGCTAAAGAAGCTCATCAGAACTTGTCAAGAAGATCGTCGTGAAGTCCAGGAGCCTACCGGAAGTCCGCTTGAATATTGTCGAGAGATCGTCAGAAGTTCGTCGGAAGATCGTCGGAAGCTCACCGAAAGAACAATTGGCGTATCGAAATTAGAATGCTTCATTAAATGTCTTAATTATCATAGTTAGATAGTAGATTGAGTTAGGATTGGGAGGTGATCCTGCTAACTCAGTTAGGGGCTAACTGGGCCCTTAATAGGGCTGAACTGGGCCTGATTAAATAGCCCATCAGCACCTGAAATCACGGCTGATGGTGGCACCGCTTGGTGACCCTGTCTCCCAGGTGGTCTAGGTGGTGGTACCGTCGACAATTAATGCTGCCAGCAATGGTACTGCCCATGTCAAGCGATGGTACCGCTAGAGCTCGGTCTCCGAGCTCTGTCAAGCAGTGGTACCACTCAATGTCAGGTGTCAAGCAGTTGTACCACCCAATAATGGCGGCGATATTGCCTGTATCCCGAAAACCGAGGAAGTGACACTTTTTGGCTCCAATTTTGAAGGCATTGGGGCCTATAAATACCCCATCCTTTTCTGCATGAAAGGGCACGAAAGTGTTGGTATAATCTTGAAATCTTTTGAGTGTTAAGAGTGTTGTAAAAGTGCAAGAGTCCTCCTCCCTTTCTAAGTATTAAGATCATTCAAGAGAGGTGTGAGGCTTGTAAGGGTTCTCTCCTAAACTCGTGAAAAGGAGAAAGAGCTATAAAAGGTGGTTGGTCTTCGCATATTGAAGGAAAGCCATTAATGGACGCCAATGATCTCAACGGAGGAGGAATCCAAAAGTGGATGTAGGTCACAATGACCGAGCCACTCTAAATTCTGGTTTGTATTTCGTCTTAAGAAATTTACCGTACTTGCAAGCTACTTTACCTTCTTACTACTTTTCTATGCTCCTATATGCTTTCAAGTTAAAATCCTTTTGAAACGATTTTCATCGGAATCGGGTTTAATCGAAATGAAGACTTTTAAAACGGGTAATTTTTTCGCTGTACTAATTCACCCCTCCTCATAGTGCCACTCTTGATCCTAACAATTGATATTAGAGCAAGGTTCACTCTCATTTGGTTTGAAACCCAAGAGAGATGGCATTTGCCAGCAACCAAGAGGGTCACTCAATTACACGTCCACCCATGTTTAATGGAACATATTACACATATTGGAAGACTAGAATGAGGATTTTTCTGATTTCAATAGATTTTGAGCTATGGAACATTATCGAAGATGGTTTTCAAAAGTCTTCTCTTCCAATGATTGATTGGAATGAGTTCGAGAAGAAGACTTTCACTTTAAACACCAACACTATGAATGTCTTGTTTTGTGCTTTAGATAAAAACAAATTTAATCTAGTGTCTATTTGTGAAACAACTTTTGATATATGGCACACACTCGAAGTGACTCACGAAGGCACTAGTAGAGTAAAGGAGTCAAATATTAATTTTTAGTCCATACTTATGAGTTGTTTCAAATAAAACCAAGTGAGACCATTGGAGACATGTATACCCGATTTATGGATGTCGTCAATAGTCTAAAAGGACTTGGTAAAAGTTTTCTAGACTTTGAACTTATTAATAAAATCTTAAGATCCCTTCCAAAGAGTTGGGATCCTAAAGTAACAACCATTCAAGAGGCCAAGGATTTAAATAACTTTCCTCTCGAAGAACTAATCGGGTTATTAATGACCTATGAGATAACTTGCAATGCTAATGATAAGCTTGAGAACAACCTTTCAAAGAATAGGAAGGATATGATACTAAGAACTCAAGAAGACCACTTGAAAGAAAATTTAAGTAATGAGGACTATGATGATGACTTGACACTCTTAACAAGAAAGTTTAAAAAATTCGACCATTTGGCTGACTTCTAGGAGGGTGGAACCTCTATAGCATTCCAAGGGTTGATCCTCCTCAAAGATCAATCTACATAGAATTCCTCTGGGGTTCTATCAACCATGAATTCAGGCATCGGGCTAGAAGGATCAAAAATTATGCCAAGGAGATCCGGTGTTACGGATGTTAACATGCCGATTGGGTAACACACCATAAGAGAGGATGATGCACCGAAGGTTCGGACAAAGCATTGAATGAACCAATGACATGCCGGACAACTTAGTATTCTTCCTTGTAATTATTAGGATCGAGCCAACACTAAGAGGGGGGCAGGGGGAGGTTTGGGGGGTGTGGGTAGGGGTGGTGGGTGAATTAGTGCGTACGTAAAAATTGAGTCAGTTTAAAAAACTTCATATGATGAAAATGTATTAGAAAGATGCTTGACTTGAAATCATTCGTAAGCATAGTGAAAGCAAGAATTTAGTTTGCAATTACATTCTAAACCAACCCAATTATGACCTAAATTAACTCGATCTAGACAAATTATTATAAGCAAGAATACTTAAGTTGTCAGGCATGTCATTGGTTTATCGGCACTTCGTCCAATCTTTCGACACATCATCCTCTTTTGTGGCCTTTTGCCCAATCGACATGTTGACCTCCACAACTCTGATCTTCTTGGCATAATGTCTGCTCTTCTAGGCCTGATGCCCAAACTTATGGCACGAAGCCTTCTACCGACACGTCGACTGATCCTCTGATTCGACGTCTAATCTTCTAACATGCTTCACACCGACCCAACATTCGATTCCTCCTGCTTCAATAAGTTTGCCTCTCCTGATCGAAGCTAGTCCTATGTCACTCAAAATGTAGATTAGATTATAACATTATTAATTGGTTTCATCATCAAAATCTGAGATTCAACATGTTAAACCAAGTAGAGAGAAACTGGCTTTGATACCAACTATTAGGATCGAGTTAATATTGAGAGGGGGTGTGAATTAGTGCGTACTTAAAATTGAGTCGGTATAAAAAACTTCATATGATGAAAATGTATCGAAAATATGCTTGACTTGAAAACATTCATGAGCGTAGTGAAAGTAAGAATTCAATTTTCAATTAAAATGAAAAGCTTAAAGTAAATGCAAACCGGATTTTTATAGTAGTTTAGTTATCGTGACCTACATCGACTCCCGATTCCTCTTCACTTGAGGCTACTAGCTTTTACTATCGATCTTCTTTTAATGGGCGAAGATAAACTACCCTTTTACACCCCTTTTCTTATTTTTATAGGTTTAGGAGATAACCTTTACAACCACTCACCCCTCTTTTAAACTTCACCCAACACTTAGAGCTTGAGAGGAGTTCTCACAATATTACAACAACATTTCCTTCTTTTTTGCTCTCAATTGATGTGTTTTCTGAGCATGGATGAATGAGGCTTTTATAGGCTCCAAATGGATTCAAACTTGGAGCCTAAAAGTATCTCATCCTCGATTTTTGGGGTACTAGCAGTACCACCACCAGTACTAGGTGGTACATATTGCCTGACACTCTGACACTAGGCGGTACCACTACCTAATCTAGCGGTACCTCCATCTAACAGAGTCTAAGAGACTGAGCTATGGTGGTACCACCGCTTGACAAACTTTATGGCCGACAGTACCACTACCCAAACTTCCTTGGAGGTTGAGCCTCAAGCAGTTCCACTGCCCACCCTAGGCAGTGCCATTGCCTGGCATGGTTCTAAGTGGCCGAGTGGGCCTTCCATTTGGCCCCAACTCAGCCCTTACTTAGGCCCAATGGCCCCTCTAATTGAGTTGGCTTAATTCCAACCCAATTATATCTTAACACTACTTCGATTTAGATAATTATTATAAAGCGTTAATCAAATATTTTTTGGCATGTCGTTGGTTCATCGTCGCTTCATCCAATCCTTCGGTGCATCATCCTCTTTTACAGCCTTTTGCTCAATCGACATGTTGACCTCTGTAACTCTGATCTCCTTGGTGCAATGTCCGCTCTTCTAGGCTTGATGCCTAAACTCGTGGCACAAAGCCTTTTGCCGATACGTCGACTGATCCTTTGGCTCGATGTCCAATCTTCTAATATATTTCACTTCGGCCTAATTTTGATTTTTCCTGCTTTAACTATCTCTTCGTGATCGAAGCTAGTCCTACATTACTCAAAAACACAAATTAGATCATAAACTCTATCAATTGGTTTCATCATCAAAATTCGAGATTCAATAGTAATAATTTGTCTAGATCGAAGTAGTTTAGAGCACTAATTGAGTTAGTTTCGGGTATAACCATGCCAACTCAATTAGGGGCTAATTGGGCCCGAATTGGAGTTATTTTGGGCCAAGAGAAAGGCCCATTCAGTGACCCAAAAGTTGGGTCAAGTGGTGGCACCGTTGGTCTAGGCAGAGGTATTGCTAGTCTACGTAGTGGTACCACCCAATGTCAGTGCTGTAGGTGGTAGTACCACCTAGCACAGGTAGTGGTACCGCTAGGACCCTAGAAACCCAGGATGAGACCTTTTTTGGCTCTATTTTTGAAGTCGTTTAGGGTCTATAAATACCCCAGATATTTTTGCTTGGCAAAGCAAGAAATTGAGTTGAAAGGGGAAAGTATACTTGAGCAAAATTGTGTAATCTTTCTTAAGATTTAGAATCCCTTCTTCCTAGTATTTAGAAAGTTCTTCTAAAGGGAGAAGTGAGGTCTAAGAAAGAGAGGTTGTAAAGGTTCTCTCTTGAGCCTATCAAAAAGAGAAAAATGTATAAAAGGGTAGTTGATCTTTGTCCATTGAAAGAAGATCGGTAATGAAAGCCGGTGGCCTCGAGTGAAAAGGAATCGGGACTGGATGTAGGCCACAATGACTGAACCATTATAAAATTAGTGTCCCTCCCTTTCTCTACTTGTTTACTTATTTTCTAACTACTTTATCTGCTCAATACTACTCTTGCAAATGTTTTAAGTTTAAACATCTTTCCAATACAATTTCATCGAACAAGAATTTTTAAATCGTTGAGGTTTTTAATGAATACATTAATTCACCCCCCCCTCTTAGTGCCGACTTGGTCCTAACAATTTGCAGTATTGTAGAGAAGCTATTTGCAATGATATGTAGTAGTTCGTTATGTTGAGAAAGACCACCAGCAAACCAGGGGTTGCAACCACTTGGCGAGGATGGTCTCTTGGAGAGCAACAGTGTGAAAGTGATCAACAATAGCGAGTAAAAGAAAAGAGAGAGGGGTCTACGACCAATGGATCATAGCTGCCATAGGAGAAGGTACATATCTACTGGAGAGGGACTTTTCATTGGTGAAGAAGAGAGGCAACCCCTTATGCGGATTAGACGATAACGAGAAGAAGAGAGCATCGTCCATGGCACTCACACTTGAACTCTTGACAGGGAGTGCATAGTTGGCTATTGGAGTAGTAGAGGAGGTTGGTTAGAAGCCTTAGGAGCTCCGACCGAAGTGGTGGCATTGCTGCTCGAGGACTTTAGCGGTATCACGGGAGCAACAGCAAATTGCGTCCGTGGGGAGCGCTGGCAGCAAGGAACACAACTTCTTATCGATGAGGAGATAAGTATTGCTCTAAGGCAAATGCTCTAATACCATGATAAAGTGAAATGTAATTACAAAGTACACTTAAATTAGTTGAATGTAATAGTTATTTATACATGTTAGAAGAAATAATTTTGCTCAATTGATCAGTCAGATTGCCTCGTGTTGTTGGAGAAATCTTATTTGCTATCAGAAGTAACCTACTATTGATGCTGCAAAAATAAGATTATTATTTATCTGGATAAAATAGGAATCAACAGACATTACCTCACTTAACAAACATTATCTTACATGGTAATCCACAGTTGGGTTTATTAGGATCGGAGCGACATTAAGATTAAGAGGGTGTGAATTAGTGCAGCAAATTAAAACTCATAAGTTTGAAATCGATTTCATAAAAGTGTAGAGATTTCGATTCGACGAAGGATGACTTAGCTAAAATAGCTTGAGTAAAGGTAGTCAAGAGTAGGAAGATGAAAACCGAATGATTTACAGCTAAGTAGAGAAATTATTCAGAAAATTAAACACTCACACATTTAAGGAACACTATGATGTATAGTGGTTCGGTCAAATGACCTACATCCAATTTCGAAGCCTTCTTCGATGAGGCTCCCAACTTTCACTAGTAAATCACTTTGAAGGGAAAGGACCAAATACCCCTCTTACAACCTTCTTACAAGTGGTTCACACTCTTACAGATTTTTTTCAAAGAGAAAGAGGGAGGTGAACATTTAAGCTATTGAAACTAAGACTTTGTTAGAGCTTTTTCTCACTTTCTAACTTCTCAAAAAGGTGTAATCTCTGTTAAGAATTGAGGGTTATTTATAGGCCCCAAGAGGATTCAAATTTGGGTTCCAAATTTGAATTACTTTTGGGTTTTATGGTGCTGGCGGTGCCACCGCCTATCAGTGTCTGACACTGATAGTGTACTAGCAGTGCCACCATTGGACCTCTCGAGTTCTGGGCAGTGCCACCGCTTGGACTATTCCAGCTCACTGGTTGGGCTCCAAACTTGGCCCAAACCAGTCCAAACTCGGGCCTAATTGGCCCATAACTAGGTTATAGGATTAACCCTTAATCCTAACCTAAATTATATGCAAATTATGAAATTAAGACATAGCCCTAAGCAAATTTTTAACCGAGAATGTCGAGTTTCCTTCCGGCGAACTTCCGATGGACTTCCGATACACCCTCGAATTTCTTCCGGCGGACTCCCAACAGGCTCCCAGTCTTGTGGCGAGTTCAACGAGTCTTCGGCAAGTATCCGAACCTTCTCAGTAATCTCCGTGAACCTCCAACGATCTTTCTGGTGGACTTTCGAAAACTTTGGCAAGTCCCTGATTCTTTCTCGGTTGGTTCCGATAGCACTTCCGACGATTCTTCAGACTTTCGACGGACTCTCGAACACCCATTGAACTTGACTTTGGTAAACTTGCTTTATGTCTTCAAGCTATCGTAGTTAATCTTGCATACTTAATTCAATAATATGGATTAGATCAATTAACCCATCAATTGACTTCATCATCAAAATCCGAGATTCAACAATCTCCCCCTTTTTGATGATGACAATCAATTGATGACGGAGTTAATCATAACTCCCCCTATCTATTTGCCATATTATGAGAACATAAAAATACTTGAATTCAATCTCTTTGAATTGAAGCATAAACCGATAAGTTCTATCCGTTGAACTTATTGTTATTCTTAATAAGCATGAGCAAATATGATACTTCGTATTTCTCATAATTTCAAGGCATGAAAATTATTTTCAAGCCGAATGATAAAAGATAATTATCATTTTGATAAGAAATAATAATAATTTAAAATTTCAACATGGATCTCATGATATAAATGCAAGGCATGATTTTATATGATCACGAGATGATTGCTTATCATATATATAAAAATATGATAAACATGATACGATAATCAATGTAAAAACTTTCATATGCGATATACTCAAAAAGTTTTACGATGCTTTTAAGGAATATAACACATATAAGACATTTTTCATTGCATTATACAATATATAAGCTATTGCAATACGATACATATAAGTCATGCTAATTTCATATTTATACAAGTCATCAATCTTTTGCGCATTCTTCTCCCCCTTTGTCATCAACAAAAAGGAGATGAGTTTTCAGGCATAAAACTCGTGATCATTGAAGCCATTCATAAAATCATCTCATAAGAAAAAAAATCTTGGAAAGGAGATGTCAAAATTGACAACATTATATACTAAGATAACATGTTGATAAAATTTGGCATTAAGATCAATCATTCAAGGAAGACATCAAATCATCCAAAATAACATGAAGGTACCATCAAAATATTGATAAAATTTCGGAAAGAAACATCCAACATTATATACTAAGATAATGTCAAATGCATGTCAACGTAGCATATAAGTTTACAATAATAAGAAATGTTTAATATAACGATTATTCCTTAGGAGGAATTCCAGAGTTCCTATATATGGCATCTATCTTCTAGTTCATCTGTTGTAGTTCCCTCAAAATTTTAACTTGCTGTAATTGGATTTGCTCTTGCTGTGATTTGAGTTGCTCTTGTTGTGATTTGATTTGATTTAATTCTGCCATAATGAGATCTTCAGAAGATGAAGCAAGAGCTGGTTCTGAAGGTGCTGCACCAAAGGGACTAGGAGGAGATTCATTTCCCTTAAAAATGGGTATTTCAGGGTGTTCTACTAGTGGGGGAACTGGATTAGTTCTTCTAGGTTACCTAATCTATATACCATTGCCAAAAGTGCACCTAAGTCTCTTGAGTAGGTTTCTGTTGATAGTGTTAAATCGATCGACTTGGATTATTTCTTCATCGGGTGAGACACAAATATTATAGGCAAGCATTAATTGAGTGACTAACCCCCCATACGGTAACATTGAATCTTTAGCTATTATGTCCTACATATGTTGCCGGATTAAGTATCCAAAATAATTATTTTGGTCGATCATAATCAAATATATAGTACTTAACTCTATTTGACTAATCTCATCATGATAAAATTGTTTAGAAAGTAGGATGTTTATCATGATATGATGAAGAAATTTAGAGTTAAAGGGCAACAGATACTCACAACTTTTGGAAATTATGCCTAGGTTCGGATTTGCAAAAATAGTTTCTAAGGCTTCGGAGTAAGTTGCTCCGATTGCATTAATATCCCATTTACTTCTAAAATAACAACCCCTATCTTTTTCGGCAATTCCAATTAACTCACATATAGTGCTATCAAAGATTCAAATTTGTGTTCCTAAGAGGTAGGTAGTTAAGCTATCATTGCCCACACTTAAGTTTGCATAAAATAACCTAACCAACCTAGGGTAAATCGGTTCATCGATTTGTAGGATAGATAAGACATCTAAATTTGTAAACCATCTAATGGGTTCTAGGTTTCCAAGTTCATCTAGATCAATATGTTTGTCCTTATGTATTATTCTTGTTTCAAAATTTGGACACCTAAGGGCTACTTCATTAGATCTAAAGAGGATTTGGTCATAGGAATCTCCTTCCACCCTTTTCCCTTTGGTTCTTGATGATCTCTTAGGAGCCATATCTAATCATGATGATAGATTAAGAGAGAACTTTAAAGAATAGGCCAAATAATGAGAGTAAGAAAAAAAAATTTTAGATCTTACCTTATATAAGTTTCCTTGGAAGGTAGAGAGCTTGATCCAAGAAAAACCCCTCTCTTAGGCTTCCAGAGGCTTAGAATGAGGTTGAGAGAGGTTTAGAGGGCTTTGTGAGAGTGCTAGGAAGGGTGCTCTCGGGTTGGGGGTGGTTCCATCGGCGACCCTAACCCCCCCCTCTTTATAAGGGGGTTCTCGGGCGGTGCCATCGCCAACCGAGTGGTGCCACTACTTGGGGACCGAGCACCCAAGCAGTACTACTGCTGGTTCTGGCAGTGCCACCGCTAGCATGTTAAAAAATAATTTATTTTTTTTCAAAAGTTTTAATGTGTTTGATCTAAGATAGGATAGTGTCTCGGATCACTCTTTAAGATATCATTCAAAATCGAAAAGAAAGAAGTCAAATCCACGAAAATCGAAAGGAGGATGAAATTTTTTTGAAAAATATATATAATCAAGCTCATTCACAAGGACAATTCAACATGCCTAATTCCCTTCTAATAAAGTCAAATTGATCTTCATTTAAGGCTTTTGTGAAAATATATGATAATTGATGTGAAAATATTTGATAATTGATGCTTTATATTAATAAATTCTAGAATGACATTATTATTATTAACATGATCTCATATAAAGTGATGCCTAATGTCAATATGCTTAGTTGTAAAGTATTGAATTGGATTTTTAGTTAGACAGATAGCAATTGTATTATCACATTTTATGGGAATGTTCTTTAAGTAAATTCCATAGTCTTCCAACGTATTTTTTATCCAAATAACTTGTGCACAGCATGCACTTGCAGCTATGTATTCGGCTTTCGCCATAGATAGTGCAACCGAATTTTATTTCCTGGAAGTCCAAGAAACAAGTGCATGTCCTAAAAATTGACATGTTCCGGATGTGTTTTTTCTATCTATCCTACATTTGCCAAAATCGGCATATGCATAAGCTATTAAATCAAAATTATTAGATTTTGAATACCATAATCCTAAATTATAAGTTCCTTTAAGATATCTAAGGATTCTTTTAACACTTTTAAGATGAGACAATTTAGGATTAACTTATCAAAAAAAAAAAAAGACAATTTAGGATTAGCTTGAAATTTAATATAAAGTCCTACACTAAAAATGATATCCGGTCTAGTTGCGGTGAGGTAAAGTAAACTACCAATCATTCCCCTATATGTTTTTTTATCAAAGCTTTCACCACTTTCATCCATATCTAACTTAGTGGAAGTACTCGTAGGAGTGTTTATAGCTTTTGAATCATCCATATTAAATCGTTTTAACAATTCTAATATATATTTAGATTGATTAAGAAATATACCATTACTAAGTTGTTTTACTTGTAATCCTAAAAGGAAGGTTAATTCTCCCATTAGGCTCATTTCAAATTCATGACTCATACACTCGATAAATGATTCAAATAGTGATTCATCCAAAGAACTAAAAATAATATCGTCAACATAAATTTGAATAATAAGAAAATTATTTTCAAAATGTTTGATAAACAATATAGTATCAACCTTGCCTTTTGTAAAATTATTTAAAATAAAAAAGGAACTAAGCCTTTCATACCAAGCTCTAGGAGCTTGTTTCAAGCCATAGAGAGCCTTAGTCAATTTAAATACATGATTAGGAAGAAAAGAATTTTCAAATCCGGGAGGTTGTTCAACATACACTTCTTCGGAAATAAAATCATTCAAGAAAGCACTTTTGACATCCATTTGAAATAGTTTAAAATCATTACTACTAGCATTGGCAAGGAGCATCCTAATGGCTTTTAATCTTGCCATGGGAGCGAAGGTCTATTCATAGTCGATACCTTCTTCTTGGTTGAAATCTTTGGCCACTAGTCTAGCCTTGTTTCTAACCATGATACCGCATTCATCTTGCTTGTTTCTAAAGATCCATTTAGTACCAATGACTAAATGGTCACTAGGTCTAGAAGCAAACTTCCATACCTCATTCCCCTCAAATTGGTTCAATTCCTCTTGTATTGCAAAAACGCATGAATCATCTTTCAAGGCTTTGTCAATGCATTTAGGTTAAATTTGAGAAAGGAAGGTGATGTTAGTACAAAAATTTTTGAAGGAAGAATGAGTTTGAACCCTTTTTGATGTATCTCCTATAATTAGCTCCTTTGGATGAGCATCTATATACTTCTATTCCTTGGGTAAGGAAATTTTGGAAGAAAATGCATCCAAGTTAATATTTTGAGGAGGGGGTTTATTTAAATTCAAATTATCAAAACCAAGATCATCATCAAAATCATTTTTCTTTAACTCAAAAATTTCATTAAAAACTACATAAATAGACTCTTCTATAACTAAGGTTCTTTTGTTAAAAACACGAAAAGCTTTAGAAATGGAAGAGTAACTAAGAAAGATGCCTTCATCGGATTTAGCGTCAAATTTTTCTAAGGCATCCTTTTCATTCAAAATAAAGCATTTGCAATCGAAAACTTTAAAATAAGAAACATTTAATTTTTTATTATTCCATAATTCATAGGGAGTTTTTGATAGAGATGGTCTTATTAGAACCCTATTCATGACATAGCAAGCCGTATTAACGGCTTCGGCCCAAAAATACTTAGGTAGACTATGTTCGTTTAACATGGTTCTTGCTATTTCTTGTAAATTTCTATTTTTTCTTTCAACTACCTCATTTTGTTGAAGATTTCTCGGAGTGGAGAAGTTCTGGTTATATCCATTAGATTCACAAAAACTTTAGAAGTCATGGTTTTGAAATTCGCTACTGTGATCACTCCGAATTGATGAAATCATAAAGCCTTTTTCATTTTGAGTAAGTTTACAAAATTTAGAGAAAATTTTGAAATAATCACTTTTGTGAGCTAAGAAATAGGTCCAAGTGTATCTACTATAGTCATCTACAATTACGAAGGTATATTTGCTTCCTCCTAGACTCGTTGTGTCAATTGGTCCAAATAAGTCCAAATGGATCAATTGTAATGTTCTAGTGGTGCTAATTTGATTTTTTGGTTTAAAACTAGTTTTTATTTGTTTTCCTAGTTGACAGGCATTACACACTTTCTCCTTAACAAACTTCATATTGGGAATCCCTCGTACTAACTCTCTAGATGAAATCTTAGATATTAGTTTCATACTTGCATGGCATAATCTCCCATGCCAAAGCCAAGCATCATCATTTAAAGTGGAAAAGCATATTTCATTACTAAGTTCATCGAGGTTGATGGTGTAGGCATTATTTTATTTTAAGGCAATCATTGATATGTTATTGTTTGGTTTTTCAATAATGCACATATTAGATTCAAATCTAACAATGTAACCTTTATCACATAATTGACTAATGCTTAAGAGATTATATTTTAATCTATCAACTAGCAAGGCATGCTCTTTCTTTACTAGATTGAACTTCTTACTAATAGTTCTACACTCATCAAATAATTCATGAAAAGCGATAGAAAGTTCATCGAAAGATAAATCTTCATTAAATAAATCACATACCTCTCCTCCTAAAGTCATTAGCGCAAAGTTTGCCTCCTCTTTGTTGCTAGCTTCTTCATTCTCGGAATCACTTGAGTCATCCCAAGTTGCTTTTAAAGCTTTCTTCTTCTTTGGTTGCTTCTTCTTGGCTTGGGGGCATTTATTTTTGAAGTGCCCCGGCTTCTTGCATTCATAGCATATTACTTAGTCCTTTTTATGTTTAAGTTTGTTTTTTGTGTCATTTTTAAATTTGTTCTTTCTTATAAATTTTTTAAATTTTCGAGTTAAAAGTGCAATGTCATCATCACTGTCCTCATTACTTGATGTTCTTTTCAAGTGGTCTTCGTGTGTTCTAAGTGTCATATCCTTCCTTTTCTTTGGAAGGGGGTTCTCGAGCTCTTCATGAGCATGACACGTCATTTTGTAGGTCATTAGAGACCCAATAAGTTCTTCGAGAGAAAATTTTTTAAGGTCCTTGGCCTCTTGAATGGCCGTAACATTTGGATCCCAACTCTTTGGAAGGGATCTTAAAATTTTAGTTACTAGTTCAAAGTTAGAAAAACCTTTACCAAGAGCTTTGAGTCCATTGATGACATCCGTGAAACGGGTGTACATGTCTCCGATGGACTCACTTGGTTTCATCCGGAAAAGTTCATAAGAATGCACAAGAATATTGATTTTAGACTCTTTCACTCGGCTAGTGCCTTCATGAGTGACCTCAAGAGTTCTCCAAATATCAAAAGCCGAATCACAAATTGAAACACGATTAAATTCATTTTTGTCAAATGCACAAAACAAGGCATTCATAGCCTTTGCGTTTAAAGCAAAAACCTTCTTATCTGATTCATCCCATTCGCTCATCAAAAGAGAAGATATTTGAAATCCATTTTTGACAATATTCCAAAGCTCAAAATCTATGGAAATAAGGAAGATCTTCATATGAGTCTTCCAATACGTGTAATCCGACCTATTAAATATAGGTGGACTTGTAATAGAGTGACCCTCCTGCATGCCGGAGTAAGCCATCTCTCTTGGGTATTAAACCAAATATGAGAGTGAGCCTTGCTCTGATACTAATTGTTAGGATCAGAGCGGCACTAGGGGGGGGGGGGTGTAAGGGGTGAATTAGTGCAGCGGATTAAAACTCATAAGTTTAAAATCGATTTCGTAATGTGTAGAGATTTCGATTCGATGAAGGATGATTTAGCTAAAATAGCTCGAGTAAAGGTAGTCAAGAGTAGGGAGATGAAAACTGAATGATTTGCAACTAAGTAGAGAAATGGTTCAGAAAATTAAACACTCACACATTCAAGAAACACCATGATGTATAGTGGTTCGGTCAAATGACCTACATCCACTTTTGAAGCCTTCTTCGATAAGCCTCCCAACTTCCACTAGCAAATCACTTTGAAGGGGAAGGACCAAATACCCCTCTTATAACCTTCTTATAAGTAGTTCACACTCTTACAGATTCTTTTCAAAGAGAAAGAGAGAGGTTAACATTTAAGCTATTGAAAACAAGACTTTGCTAGAGCTTCTTATCACTTTCTAACATCTCAAAAAGGTGTAATCTCTGTTGAGAATTGAGGGGTATTTATAGGCCCCAAGAGGATTCAAATTTGGGCTCCAAATTTGAATTACTTTTGGGTTTCCCGGTGTTGGCGGTGTCATCACCTGTCAGTGTCTGATACTGACAGTGTACTGGCAATGCCACCACCAGACCTCTCAGGTTCTGGGCGGTGCCACTGCCCAGTCCAATGGTGCCATTGCCTGGACTGTTCCAGCTCACTGGTTGGGCTCCAAACTTGGCCTAAACCAGTCCAAACTCGGGCCCAATTGGCCCTTAACTAGGTTATAGGATTAACCCTTAATCCTAACCCAAATTATATGCAAACTACAAAATTAAGACATAGCCCTAAGCAAATTTTTAACTAGCAACGTCGAGTTTCCTTCTGGCGAGCTTTCTGGTGAACTTCTGACAGACTTCCGATACACCCTTGGATTTCTTCCAGCGGACTCCCAACATGCTCCCGATCATGTGGCGAGTTCAATGAGTCTTTGGCAAGTATCCGAACCTTCTCAGTGATCTCCATAAACCTTTGACGATCTTTCCGACGGACTACCGAAAACTTCGGCAAGTCCTTGATTCTTTCTCGGTTGGTTCCGGCAACACTTCCGATGATTCTTCGGACTTTCGGCGGACTCTCGAACACCCATCAAACTTGACTCCGGTAAACTTGCTTTATATCTTCAAGCTATCGTAGTTAATCCTGCATACTTAACTCAATAATATGGATTAGATCAATTAACCCATCAATTGACTTCAGCATCAAAATTCGAGATTCAATAGGGTTCACCATGTTAACCAATGGGAGGATCTCCTTGCGTGTCTAGGCACTCTGCTGAGACACACTAGTCCCATACCAGACATGACAACTATAGTAGAGTTGGATTCTTCATAGATGGGCAATGGCTGCCTTCGCCGAAGGCCCTAGTCTGGGAGGACGTCAAGGCCTAATTCTCCGGCGCCAACCAAGACCACTAGCGGCATTATTAGAAAGAACCACCACCACCACTAGAATGACGGCTGAGCAGTGACGCCAAGTCGGTGGGCGGGAATGAGGAGAAGCACATGCTCGACCATGGGGAGTTCGATGTCACCTGCCTCTGCATGGACCGCAACACCGATGAGCTCTACGTGTGCAAGTCGATCTCGAAGTGGAAGCTGCGAATGCCAGTGGACACAGAAGACATGTGGCGGGAGGTGGTGATAATGTGGCACCTCTATAATAGCCTCAGCATCGTAAGCCTGAGGGACATATACTAGGACGACGGTGCCCTGCATTTGTTAGGATCAAGAGCACTAAGAGGGGGGGGGGGTGAGTTAGTGCAGCGGATAAAAATGTCAACTTCGTCAAATCTCTCGTATGATAAAAACCGTTTCCGATGTAAAACCAATTTCGAAAACTTAGCTTGAAAGCATACGTAAATGTATTGAAGGCAGTAAGCTATTGAAGGGGTTTGTAGTAAGGTAATAGTAGGAAACCAAATGCAAACCAGAGAAGACGAGAGTTTACAGTGGTTCGGTCAATCATGACCTACATCCACTCCTCCGATTCCTCTTCCGTCGAGGCCACCAGCATCCACTAACGATCTTCCTTTACTAGGTGAAGATCAACCTCCTTCTTACACCCCTCTTCTCCTTTTACCGGGTTTATGAGACAACCCTTACAAGCACTCACTCTCCTCTCTAAAGCAGAATTCTAACACTTAAGCTAGAGGAGGGATTTCTCAATTGATATCTACAGCGTTTCTTTCCTTTTTTGCTCTCTGTGCTTTTGTGTATTAACCAGCGATGAGAGGGGTATTTATAGGCCCAAAATAGTTTGAATTTGGAGCTAAACACTGTCATCTCCCGGAATTCCGGGGTCTGGCGGTTGCATTGCCTGATTGGGGTGGTTGCACCGCCTGGCAGAGCTTGGAGACGGAGCCTCTAGGCGGTGCCACCGCTTGAGAGGGGTGGTTGCACCGCTTGGCAGAGCTCGAAGATTGAGCCTATAGGCGGTGCCATCGCCTGATAAGGGCGGTTGCACCACCCAATCTCGCTCGGAGACTGAGCCTAGGTGGTGCCACCGCCTGACTAGGGCGGTTGCACCGCTTGGCAGAGCTCGGAGACCGAGCTCAGGCGGTTCCACCGCTTATCAGGGGCGGTTGCACCACCCAATCTCGCTCGAAGACTGAGCCCAGGCGGTGCCACCACCTGCCTGGGACGGTTGCACCGCCTAGCTTTCCTGGGAGACCTTCTCCTGGGCGGTGGCACCGCCAAGGTGTGGTGCCACCACCTGGCAGGAATTCTGGTCCGAATGGGTTGATCCATTCGGCCCAATTTGGGTCTATCAAGGGCCCAATTGCCCCTAGATTAAGTTAATGGGATCACTTCCCATTCCTAACTTAATCTACATGCTAACTACGATATTTCTTAAGACATTTACTGCAACATGCTCTGGTGCGTCAATCGCTTCTTCCGGCGAGCTTTCGGCGAACTTCCGTCGATCATCCGACGAACCCTCGGTGATGCTCCTGCAGACTTCCAGCAAACTCCTGGACTTGCGATGATCCACTTGGCGAGTTCCGACAAGCTTCTTTTGGCAACCTCCTGGACTTCTCGGATTTGTTCCCGTAGAACCTCCGATGACCGTCCAGACTTCCGTCGAACTCTCGAACTCCCAACGTGATCATAGTCTTGACTCCGGTGCAACTCCTATTGCATGTCTTACATCCATCGTAGTTAATCTTGCACATGTAAAATAAAACTTCGATCGAGACAATTAATCCTAAGCAATTAACCAAGTTGTCCGGCATGTCATTGGTCCCTCGACGCTTCGTTCGATTCTTCGGTGCATTGTCCTCTCCTGCGGCCTATTGCCCAACCGGCCAGTTGACTCCGCAACTGATCCGCGGTGGTGGAGATGACGATGGAATTTGGCGAAGATCTTTTAAGCAATCGTGGGAATTGCTTTGGGCGGTTGTGGAGGGCTAATGGATAGTTGTGGAAGGGCAGGGAGATGCCAAAAATGCTACTCTTATACTAAATAATAGAACCCTTATATATTCTAAGCTTGGGGTTGATCTCTTTAGGGGATTGGCCTCCTTAGAACTCTATAGGGGTTCTTTCCTCCAAATTGCTGCTCAAAGGCTGCAAAAAAAATTCATCTATTGCCTACCAAAAGAGGATAAATACATGGCTATTTATAGGGTTTCTAAACCCTAACTCCTAATAAGACTCCTACTCAAGACTCCTGTTCCTTTATAACTCCTAATTCTTCTTTGAAAAATAACCTCCAAACCCTATCCGACCTCTTCACCTCTTTAATAGGGGTCGGCTTATGTAGGTTTTACATGAATGCTCCTCTCAATTAGGACTCTTCTAGCAAGAGTCCTAACATTTATATGCCATAGGCTTAGGAGAGGTTCTCATCCTCCGAGTATCTTGGTTGAGTCATTCTTCTTGTATTCGGGCGAAAAAAATCGCAGTTATCATGGTACGGGGCTATCGCACCTTAACCTTCCCTTTTATCTCTGGCTTGATGATAGGATCCTAGTAGGGTTGGGTCCTACTCAACCAAGAAATAGCTAATAAAACCTTATGAGATTGTAATAAACCCCACCTAGATGCCTCTATCCTATAAAGAAAAGTGGCTAGGGTTTATATTTAGGCCTTTGGGCTTCCTAGCCGTAGATCCCTTTTATTGGATTGGTTGTTTAGGGTTGAAGGCAAAAGGGGTAGCTCAATTAGGAAGCATCCCCTAGGGCTAGGGTTGTTGAATCTCATATTTTGATGATGAAACCAATTGATAATTATTTATGATTTAATTTGTGTTTTGAGTGACACAGGATACTTCGATCAAGATGAGATAATTAAAGTAGGAAGAATGAAGTTGTACTAGGGGAAATATATTAGAAGATTGGACGTCGAGCCGAAGGATCGATCGACGTATCGATAGAAGGATTTGGGCAATAGATTTGGGCATAGGGCTAAAAAGAGCGGATATTGCACTAAGGATATTAAAGCCACGAAGTCAACTGGCCGATTGGGCAATAGGCTACAAAAGAGGACGATGCGTCGAAGAATCAGATGATACGTCGAGGGACCAATGACATGCCGAACAACATGATTAATGCTTAGTATTAATTGTTTAGATCGAACTATGTTTTTACATGTGCAGGATTAACTATGATAGCAAGGCATGATGCAAAATGAAGTCCCGGAGTCAAGGATGCGATTTCGTTGGGAGTTCAAGAGTTCGTCGGAAGTTCAGAAGTTCGTTGGAAGTTCTGGCGGAACTAGCCGAGAAGTCTCAGAGCTTGCCAGAGAAGCTCATCGGAACTTTCCAAGAAGATCATCATGAAGTCCAGGAGCTTGCCGGGAGTCTGTTGGAACATTGTCGAGAGATCGTTGGAAGTTCGCCGGAAGATCGCCGGAAGCTCACCGGAAGAAACCAAGACATAGGGACTTATTTAGCTTGGCAAATGTCTTACGAATCGTAGTTAGTACGTAATTAAGTTTGGATTTGGGCCAACCCAATTAGGGGCCAGCTAGGCCCATATAAGGATTGTGTTGGGCCCGATAAAAGACCCAAACAATGACCCATAAGGTGGCACCATCATGGCATAGTCTCTGAGATTGTGTTAGGCGGTGGTACCGCCAGTCTGGGAGATTGTACCGCCCCTGACAGGATGCCAAGCGGTGGTACCGCCCAAGCTAGGCAGTGGTATCGCCCAGTGTCAGACTAACACTGGCAGTGGTACAACTCAACGCAGGCGGTGGTACCGCCCGTGCTCGGGAAACACGGGATGAGATGTTTTTAGGCTCCATGTTTGAATCAACTTGAAGCCTATAAATATCCCTCTCATCTTAGGTTAAAACACACAAGCACAGAGTATTTAAAAGTGAGAAAACGCTACTGCAATCTCTTGAGAAATTTCCTCCTCCACTCTAAGTCTAGAATTATGTTTAGGAGGAGTGTGAGTGCTTGTAAGGATTATCTCCTAAACCTAGTAAAAGGAGAAGAGGGGTGTAAGAAGGAGGTTGATCTTTGCTTATTAAGGAAGATCGATAGTGGATGCCGGTGGCCTCAATGAAAGAGGAATCGATGAAGTGGATGTAGGTCACGACGATCGAACCACTCTAAAATCTAGCTTGCATTTTACTTTGAGCAATTTATCTTTACTGTAAACCTCTTTAATAGCTTACTACCTTCTATACATCTATGAACACATGTTTCAAGTTAAGTATTTTCGAGGTTGGGTTTTATCGTATGAAAGAAATTCTTAAAACGACATGATTTTACCGCTGCACTAATTCACCCCCCCTCTTAGTGCCAAACTATTCATAACAATTGGTATCTGAGCCTCATTTTCTCATTTGGTTTAACACCTAAAGAGAAATGATTCTTTTCGGCTTTCAAGAGGGTCACTCTCTCATTCGTCCTCCTTTTTTCAATGGGATGGACTACACATATTGGAAAACTCGAATGAGAGTTTTCTTGCTTTTATTGAATCTCGATTTATAGCACATAGTCGAAAACAGATTTGAAATGTCTTCTCTTCCGATGAACAATTCGAATGATTTAGAGAAGAAGATGTTTTCTCTAAATGCAAAGGCTATGAATGTTTTATTTTGTGCCTTAGACAAAAACAAGTTTAATCGGGTTTCTATGTGCGAAACGACTTTCGATATTTGACACACTCTTGAAATCACACACGACGACACTAGCAAAGTTAAGGATTCTAAAGTTAATTTTTTAATACATGATTTTAAACTTTTTCGAATGAAGCCTAACGAAACCATTATTGACTTATACACTCGTTTTACGAATGTCGTCAATGGTTTAAAAGCTCTTAGAAAATATTTTTCATATTTTGAACTTGTAAACAAGATTTTGCATTCTCTTAATAAGAGTTGGGACTCAAAGTAATGGTAATTCAAAAATCAAAAAATTTAAATACTTTTTTGATTAAAGAACTTATCGGGTCTCTAATGACCTATGAAATGACATGCAATGCACATAAAGAACTTGAGAACCACCTTCCAAAGAACAAGAAGGATTTCGGACTAAGAACAATCAAAGACCACTCGAGCATAAGCTCAAGTGATAGTGAACTTAAACTCCTTACTAAGAAATTTAAAAAGTTTATGAAACAAAAATTAAAGAGTAAAAACAACGGAACTGCTTGCTTTGAACGCAAGAAGAATAACACAAATTGGGATGAATCAAGCTCCTCCGAAGATGAGAAAAAAATCAACAAAGGCGAGGTGGCAAACTACGCCTTAACGACTTTCTACAATGAGATAAACAACTCAAACGAAACTCTTTTAATTTATTTCGAAATTACATGATGTTTTCAATGAGTTATTTTTAATTTAGTTTAGAATACTATTTTTAATGAAAATTGCATGTTTAAAAATGAAAATGTAAAAAAAAAATGTGATCATGCTAGTAATTTTAAAAATGATAATAAAAATTACATGTTTTATGTTAATGGAATAAAATGTTAGATTTAAATCTAATGATCCTATGTATGTTTTTTCAAGAATAAATAATGTGTATCTTGATTATTTCATGATTGAAGATGATCTATGTTTAATGAAATCATGCTTGATGATTTTATACTATGAATGAGACTTTGAAGTTATTCATGATGAAATGTTGATTTTTCAGTTTTAAACAAGATGGATGGTTTTTATGACGAAATTTAGTTTTTGATCCTAAATATTATTGCATGTTTTGATTTGGCATAAATGAAAAAGACATGCTTCTATGAAATCAATCATATGAATTGAAGCACTAAAAAGAGGAAAGCTTTCTCCTTGAAAAATTTTCTTTATCTTATCGATTTTTCACTAAGAGATTGATAAAGTTGTTTAAGTCATTTTGAATCTCTCGAAAAGTGATTTTGATTTGAATGAAAATTTTTCAACCAAATCATGAACTTTCTTTTTGATTTCTCTACTTGAGTTATCTTTTATGAGAATCAAAATATTTACTATCTTTCGATGATCTTGAAAATGGTTTGAAATTATGTATGTTATATGTTAAACATTTGAAACCATGTTTTGGTATCATCCATATCTAAGAAATGTTGATTTGACAAATTGAAAGAGTTGAAAATGAATGATGATTTTTCTCTTAAATATAAATCGTGATATTTTTTATATGAATCATCATTTTGATTTCTTGATATTTGATACATGAGATTTTTCTATGAATCAAGATTTTTCATACTATGATTCTTCTTGGTATTCACTAAAAATGATGTATTCAAAGTAACCATGATATGCTACTTGACATCTTTTGAGGTTTATGACTTAAATTTTATTATGTAAAATTCCTTGTATTCTTGAAGTATATCTCATCAACTAATTCTTCTTGTCATTCTTCATATGATAATATGAATGCATGAAATACTCATGATATTGTTTTGATGCTCTAAAATGATATAAATTTGCTAGCTTATGAGTATCATGTATGATATGATGTTTGATTTATTTTTAGTATCATGCATAGAGTAAAGGATGATATGTAATGTTTTGAAATTATACATGTTTTAATTTAAAACTAGGATGATACACAAACATATTGAAAAAGGATTAATACTTTACCTTTGTCATAATCTGAAAATTAATATAAAGGGTCTTCCCTTCTTTTTAACAATGACAAAGGGGAAGATAAAAGATGCTAGCTCGCACAATTCAAGAAGAAGCAAAAATTGCACTTCTCAAAAGAGAAGAAAGAACTTGCTTCTTAAACATCTCAAATTGTTAGCTTTCATGTTGTAAAATAATATAACATTTTGTTTGCTTGCATTTTTGCAAAGGAAGCAAAAATAATCACACTTCTCAAAAGAGAAGAAATTGCTATCTTGAACATCACCAAAAATTGCTAGCTTGAAATCTCAAGAAAATGCAAAAATATGCTATCTTGCACATCACAAAGAAAAGCAAATTTGTAAACTTGCACAACTCTAAATTATTGCTAGCTTACATGTGTTAGGATCAAGAGCACTAAGAGAGGGGTGAATTAGTGCAGCGGAAAACTTTCAACGTTTAAAACTGCATTCGTACGACAAAGCCAATTTCAGTAGAAACGTCGATTTATAAATTTCTTTGACTTAAGATCAGGTAAGAAGCAGTTAAAATAAATCTATAAAGGCAGTTTGCAGTTATGATGGAAATCAGAATGTAAGCGCAAACTGAAATATGATGTTCGTACAGTAAAAGCGATTTTAGTAGAAAAGTCGATTCGTAAATCACTTTAACTTGTGATTAGGCAAGAAGCAGTTAAAACGAATCTGTTAAGGCAGTTTGATGTTGTGATGGAAATCAGAATGTAAGCGCAAACTGAGTACGATGTTCGTACGAGAAAAGCGATTTACGTCTAAACACGATTCGGAAAATATTGAGCTTGGAAACGCAATCGTAAAAGCGCAGAAGGCAGTAAGCTATAAAGGAGGTTTGTAGTAAGGATAATAAGCTAAAAGTAAATGCAAACCAGAGAGCAGCGCGATTTAGAGTGGTTCGGTCAATCTTGACCTACATCCACTTCTGGCTTCCTCCACCGATGAGGTCGCCAATGTCCACTAAAGGCCTTCCTTCAATAGGCGAAGGCCAACCACCCTTTTACAGATTCACTCCTTTTGACGGGCTTAGGAGACAACCCTTACAAACTTTTCTCTCCTCTCTTCAAAGATCCGAACTTGGAAGAAAAGAGGGAGAAGAACCTTTAGCTTATTACAACACTTTTGAGCTCAAAAATCTCAGAGTAAGATCAGGATTTTGGTGGTTTTTTGTTGCTCTTTCATTACTAAAAGAGTGGGGTATTTATAGGCCCCAAACCAGTTTGAATTCTGAGCTCAAAACTGTCAATTCCCGGAATTCCAGGGTCTGGCGGTTGCACTACTTGACTGGGCTCGAAGACTGAGCCTCTGGGCGGTGCCACCGCTTGTCAGGGGCGGTTGCACCGCCTGGTAGAGCTCGGAGACCGAGCTCAGGCGGTGCCACCGCCTGATTAGGGCGGTTGCACCGCCCAGCCAGAGCTCGGAGACCGAGCTCAAGCGGTTGCACCGCTGTCAGAGGCGGTTGCACTGCCCAGCCAGAACTCGGAGACTGAGCCCTGGGCGGTGCCACCGCTGACCTAGGCGGTGCCACCTCTGGGCGAGAGATCTGGGTCAGAATGGGTTGATCCATTCGGCCCAATTTGGTTCTTTCAAGGGCCCAATTGCCCCTAAATTAAGTTAATGATATCACCTCCCAATTCTAACTTAATCATCGTGCTAACTACGATAATTCTTAAGACTTTTACTACAGCTTGCTCCGGTGCATCAATCGCTACTTCCAGCGAGCTTCCGACGAACATCCGATGGTCCTCCGACGATGCTCCTACGGACTTCCGGCAAACTCCTAGACTTGCGACGATCCACTTGGCGAGTTCTGACGAGCTTCTTTTGGCAAGCTCCTGGACTTCTCGGATTTGTTCCCGCAGAACCTCCGACGACCGTCCGAACTTCCGTCAAGCTCTCGAACTCCCAACGTGATCATAGTCCTGACTCCGGCGTAACTCCTGCTGCATGTCTTACTTTTATCGTAGTTAATCCTGCACACTTATCTCAACATATGGATTAGATAACAAATGACAATTGATGTCATCATCAAAATCCGAGATTCAACAATCTCCCCTTTTTTGATGATGACAATCAATTGATAACGGAGTTAACCTTAACTCCTCCTATCTATGTGCCATAATTGAGATAAGTCATTCTTGAATTCAAAGCCTTTGAATTCAAGAGACATATTGATAAGTTAAAGTCATTTAACCTTATCAATACTCCCATCATGATTCCTATCATGGATGTATCTCTCCGTATGATGTCAAGACTCGACATTCATTTTCAAATTTCAAATGTGAATTATTGTAATGATAGCAAATCATCATATGGAAAGATATCAACATATAAAATTATAATGTAAGTTCTTGATATCTTAATATGATGCAAATATGGCAATCATAGCAAACATGGCATAGCATCAATAATCATATGTATGTTTCTTTCAACATAATATGGCATTTATAGCATCAATGCAATCATAGCAAACATGGCATAGCATCAATAATCATATGTCTGTTTCTTTCAACATAATATGGCATTTATAACATCAATTCATATACTTCTCCCCCTTTGTCATCAACAAAAAGGAGAACGATATAAGCATCTTTTGAATATACATGTGATGCCATAAGTAGGTTCATGTCATTTATAGGATATAAACATCTCAAGAAGACCATGACATGGAGATTATCTACATAGAGTGAAAACTTCTTCCTTTTTATTTGTTATTATTCTTTTTGCATGAAGGAGGAAAGTCATTTGTGTAGTTCAAATCGATAGCATGCTTTACAAGGATCAGGATATTTATGTGAGTAAAGTCCTTGCAAAAAAATATCTTCCTTTTACAAAAAGGAATCATCAAATTTATTTCTCAAAGGCAATATTTTTCACATTATAAGTCTAAAAGCCATAAATTTGCTAGATAATTTTTTTTTGTCAAGAATTAATGATGTGAATCAAAATCAGAAAGAGAATAATGAAATCCGATTGGAACCAAAAATTTAATTTAACACTTTCATGCAAGACTATGAGGACATGCTCATTGTTGTATTAATTTCCAACATGTTATTTTTGGCATGTAATGGCGATTAAGTGATTTGATCATTCAATCAATAAAGTCCAAATAATAATTTTAACAAGTTTATGCATTCGGACACATCATCATGGCAATACATCAACATCATGATAATATATCAATATTATTATGTCACATGACACATCAATTTCAAGGTTATATTACTTTCACATTCATCATGGAAACCATGACACAAGGTTTTCAAAGTTGGTATTATAGAAACATTTAATATCAATACGAAATCCGACAATGAGTAATGAGATTGAGCAACGTAACCTTGCATATTCTTACATCAAGTAACCATAAAGCATTGTGATCAAGGTAAGTAATATAAAAAGTTTACAACAACGTAGTTGTTACAACAAGAGGTTATTGTGTCCACATATACAAGTTTTATTCGGGAGGCGGAAAATTAAAGTGCCTAAATAAAGAGTCAAATTGTCGATGAATTAGCTGCAGTTCAGATAGGATTTGATCTTGCCGGTGTTCAAGCCGATCTTGTCTTTGTTCAAATCGGTCCATCCGAATCCCAATGTCTTCAATGGATGATGCATGAGCTTGCTCAAATGGATGTGTTTCCTCAAAGGGACAGATCGGAGGAGATTGAGTGCCCCTAAAGACTGGTGTTTCGGGTTCTGGTTCAGGTTGAGGGTGATCGGTTTTTCTAGGCATTCTAACCCAATTACCATTTCTATAAACACATCTCAATCGATGAAGTAAATTTTTGTTTATTATGCTAAACCTATCCACTTTCATCACTTCTTCGTCGGGTGGGATTTGGATATCGTAGGCTTTAAGGATTCTAGTGATTATACCACGATATGGAAGCATCATGTCTCTCTTAGATAGTTCTATCATGTTTTGTTGAATGAGGTATCCAAAGCAGATGTTATGTCCTTTCATGATCCAATACATGATTCATAACTCCAATTGACTTACTTCATTATGATGATATTGTTTAGGGAGAATGATGCTAGTTAGGATATGATGAAGTACTTTAGTATTTAGTGGTAATAGGTGTTCACAGCTTTTAGGAATTATCACTAAGTTGGGATTACCGAAAATTATTCCTATGGCTTCAATATATGTTGTCCCAACTGTTTCATTGTCCCATGATCCTCTAAAATAAAGTCTTCTATTTTTTACGGGAATGCCTATCATGTCATAAATGAATTTATCTGTAATGGAGATGTGTTGTCCTAAGAGATAGGTGGACATTCTTTCTTCTTCATCTACTTGTAGATTGTTGTAAAACAATCTAACAAGTCTTGGATAGATGGGTTCACTAATTTGTAAAATAGGGAGTAGATCTAGGTTGGTAAACTATTGGATTGTCTCTAAGTCTCTTAGTTCATCTAAATCTACATGTTTTTCCTTATTGACACTTCTAAATTCAGAGAAGAATTTTTCAGCATGATACTTTGAATCAAAGAGGGTAAGATCAAAATCTTCCACTAGTCTCCTCTTTCCTTTGTCCCTTGAGGATCTTCTAGAGCCCATAACTACTGTTATTTGAGAGGATAGTAATGAGCAAGAGTAAATGAATCAAAAACAGAATTTAGAGGGCTCTTAGAGAATACCTTGAGTGAGATCTTCAAGAGTAGGAGAAATTATTGATCTTTTGCTTCGAGATGAGGAGGATTTGGGATGCTAAGATGGGAGAAATGGAGGTGGAGAGGCTTTGGAAGATAAACGAGGGGAAGGGAGTAAGTTGGGGTCAGTTCCACCGTCGGCCCTAGCTCAGTTTAATAGGGGGCAAGATTACGGGCGGTTGCACCGCTGGCTGGGGCGGTGCAACCGCTTGCAACCCGTGACAACCGGTGGTGCTACCTCTAGCTGGAGTGGTGCCACCGCCTGTAGGCAGTGAGCACTCGTTTTGACTGTTGTGTGGTATATTTTGAATGTTTCTTACTTGAGAAGAGTTTTTATTTATGGAGTAGTCAACTTTACTTTCGTAACTACGTAAGAATTTTCATTTTAAGATGAGACATTTGTACAATTAAGATAGATCTAGTGATGCACATATTCTTCTTCAAATGTCGTATTCATGTTTGTGACAGTTTGTCCACGTTGGTAAGCTTTGCAAGTTCATGACAAACTTTGCTTACAAAACGTAAGTTCATGATATAGTTGAATTTAAAAGTAACGAACTTATCAGTTTGATGGGATCGAAAATCCAGAGGATATGTGAAGGTACATATGGGTTTCCAATTCTGAGGCATAAAATAGGTTTGTATTGCTTTTGTAATTTTAGTTTTCTAATCTTCTTTTTATTTACGCTTAGGGAGCATCACGTGTTTTTTTTGGATCTCGGGTTATGAATATGGAGAATCCAAAGAGCAGGATATTATTTCTTGCTCCCAACTTGTGATGGTGTATGTCTCTACAAGAAATGATAATTTTTAGGTACCCATTTACTTTTGGGTGCCTCAAAAGTTGATCTATATTATTCGTCATGTTGTATAGAGTTTATCATGGTTCCTTTAGGAACCCAAATTAATTTGTTCGGATTAATTTTCTTGAATGGACAATAATGCGTTTTGTGTCCATGCTTGCGACAAAAGTTGCATTTACTTTGGTGTCGAATATGTAGGATGGGGCCTTTTATGAAGGTGGTTGGATTTTGGTGAGAATTTCTCACAAATCCGATTCCACTTCTTTCGGGAACGTGACCCTTATTTGTAAGGATCATGTTCAAAGACTTGTTACCAACCTCAAATTTCTTCAAGGTGTATAGCAAGTTTTGCTTTTAGATAGTTTCTAGATCATGTCATTTGTTACAAGAGCCTAAACTATCATGATATTCAATCTTTAACTTATCGAAATCACAATTAAGACTATCATGCTCCTTTTTTAGTAATTTGTATTTTCTACTAATAATCTTGCATTCATCAAATAAATCATGGAAGGCATTTAATAATTCATCAAATGATAAATCTGCATCAATTAAATTTGTTACCTCCTCTCCGATGGCTATTAAGGCGTAATGAGCAACTTGGTCGGTGTTGGACTCCTCTTCTTCGGATGTGCTCGAATCATCCCATGTTGCTTTGAGTGCCTTCTTCTTTGATGTTCTCTTCTTGGCTTGGGGACAATTACTCTTGTAGTGTCCCGGCTTTTTGCACTCACAGCAAATAACTTGGTCTCTTTTAGGTTCAAGTTTATTTTTTGTGTCATTTTTAAACTTGCTCCTTTTAATGAATTTTTTGAATTTCCTTGTTAGAAGTGTCAAGTCATCATCACAATCCTCATCACTTAAGTTTTCTCTCAAGTGGTCATCTAAAGTTCTAAGTGTCATATCCTTTCTGTTCTTTGGAAGAATGTCTTCTTGCTCTTCATAAGCCTTGCATGTCATTTCATAGGTCATTAATGACCCAATTAGTTCTTCAAGAGGAAAGTTGCTTAAATCTTTAGCCTCTTGAATAGCAGTGACTTTAGGGTCCCAACTCTTAGGAAGGGATCTTAGAATCTTATTTACGAGCTCAAAGTCCGAAAAGCTTTTGCCGAGTCCTTTTAGACCATTGACGACATCCATGAAACGTGTGTACATGTCGGCAATAGTCTCGCTCGGTTTCATTCGGAAAAGTTCGAAAGAGTATACCAAAAGATTGATTTTTGACTCTTTTACTCTACTTGTGCCTTCATGAGTCACTTCGAGTGTATGCCAAATATCAAATGTGGTTTCACATACCGAAACACGATTAAACTCATTTTTATCAAGCACACAAAACAAGGCATTCATAGCCTTTGCATTAAGAGCGAAAGTCTTCTTCTCCAATTCATTCCAATCAATCATTGGAAGAGAAGATTTCGAAAAACCATTTTCGACAAGATTCCAAAGTTCAAAATCCATCGAAATAAGGAAGATCCTCATTCGGGTCTTCCAATAGGTGTAGTCCATCCCATTGAACATGGGTGGACGTGTAATAGAATGGCCCTCTTGGTTTTCGGCATATGTCATCTCTCTTGGGTTTTAATCCGTTTGAGAATGAACCCTACTCTGATACCAATTGTTAGGATCAAGAGCACTAAGAGAGGGGGGGGTGAATTAGTACAGCGGAAAACTTTCAACGTTTAAAACTGCGTTCGTACGACAAAGCCGATTTCAGTAGAAAAGTCGATTCATAAATTTCTTTGACTTAAGATCAGGTAAGAAGTAGTTAAAACAAATCTATAAAGGAAATTTGCAGTTATGATGGAAATAAGAATGTAAGCGCAAACTGAAATACGATGTTCGTACGATAAAAGCGATTTTCGTAGAAAAGTCGATTCATAAATCACTTTAACTTGTGATTAGGCAAGAAGCAGTTAAAATGAATCTGTTAAGGTAGTTTGCTGTTGTGATGGAAATCAGAATGTAAGCGCAAACTGAAATACGATGTTCGTACGAGAAAAGCGATTTACGTCTAAACACGATTCGGAAAATATTGAGCTTGGAAACGCAATCGTAAAAGCGCAGAAGGCAGTAAGCTATGAAGGAGGTTTGCAGTAAGGATAATAAGCTCAAAGTAAATGCAAACCAGAGAGCAGCACGATTTAGAGTGGTTCGGTCAATCTTGACCTACATCCACTTCTGGCTTCCTCCACCGATGAGGTCGCCGACGTCCACTAGAGGCCTTCCTTCAATAGGCGAAGGCCAACCACCCTTTTATAGATTCACTCCTTTTGATGGGCTTAGGAGACAACCCTTACAAACTTTTCTCTCCTCTCTTGAAAGATCTGAACTTGGAAGAAAAGAGGGAGAAGAACATTTAGCTTATTACAACACTTTTGAGCTCAAAAATCTCAGAGTAAGATCTAGATTTTGGTGATTTTTCGTTGCTCTTTCATTGCTGAAAGAGTGGGGTATTTATAGGCCCCAAACTAGTTTGAATTCCGAGCTCAAAACTATCAATTCCCGGAATTCCAAGGTCTGGCGGTTGCACCGCATGACTGGGGCGGTTGCACCGCCTGACAGGGCTCGAAGACTGAGCCTCTGGGCCATGCCACCACTTGTTAGGGGCGGTTGCACTGCCTGGCAGAGCTCGGAGACCGAGCTCAGGCAGTGCCACCGCTTGACTGGGGTGGTTGCACCGCTGTTAGAGGCGGTTGCACCGCCCAGCCAGAACACGGAGACCGAGCCCTGGGCGATGCCACCTCTCGGCGAGAGATCTGGGTCCGAATGGGTTGCTCCATTCAGCCCAATTTGGTTCTTTCAAGGGCCCAATTGCCCCTAGATTAAGTTAATGATTGTGCTAACTACGACAATTCTTAAGACTTTTACTACAGCTTGCTCCGTTGCGTCAATCGCTTCTTCCGGCGAGCTTCTAGCGAACTTCCGGCGAACATCCGACGGTCCTCCGATGATGCTCCTACGGACTTCCGGCAAACTCTTGGACTTGCGACAATCCACTTGGCGAGTTCTGACGAGCTTCTTTTGGCAAGCTCCTGGACTTCTCGGATTTGTTCCCGCAGAACCTCCGATGACCATCCGGACTTCCGTCAAGCTCTCGAACTCCCAACGTGATCATAGTCCTGACTCCGGTGCAACTCCGCTGCATGTCTTACTTTCATCGTAGTTAATCCTGCACACTTATCTCAACATATGGATTAGATAACAAATGACAATTGTTGTCATCATCAAAATCCGAGATTCAACAACATGATGTAAAACTCAATTTTTTTGCTAGCTAGCATGATGATTAAACTTGAGATTTATTATGTAATGATTTGAAACTATTATGTCTAAACACATGAGAATTGAACTTCTCCTTTTTGTTGATGATAAAGGGAGAGAAGTATGTTGATGTTATTTATGATTTGATCATGATGTGTTGCTTGGATTTTTGAAATCAATAGTTTCTATAAATATGGTATATTGATAGGGGGAGTTTGTTTAAACTCTATGAGTTAAGGTTAACTCTGTCATCAATTGGTTGTCATCATCAAAAAGGGGAAGATTGTTGAATCTCATATTTTGATGATGAAACCAATTGATAATTGTTTATGATTTAATCTGTGGTTTGAGTGACGCAGGATGCTTCGATTAAGATGAGACAATTAAAGTAGGAATAAGCATGTTGTGCTAGGGGAAAACATGTCAGAAGATTGGACGTTGAGCCGGAGGATCGGTCGACGTATCGATAGAAGGCTTCGGATCATGGATTCGAGTATCGGGCCAAGAAGAGCGGATATTGCGCTAAGGATATCAGAGTTGCAAAGTCAACTGGTCGATTGGGCAATAGGGCACAAGAGAGGATGATGCGTCGAAGAATCGAACGAAGCGTCAAGGGACCAATGACATGCTGGACAACGTGATTAATGCTTAGTATTAATTATTTAGATTGAAGTATGTTTTTATATGTGCAGGATTAACTACAATAGCAAGACATGAAGCAAAATAAAGTCTCGGAGTTAGGGACGTGATTTTGTTGGGAGTTCGAGAGTTCGTCGGAAGTCCGGACATTCGTCGGAAGTTCTAGCGGAACCAGCCGAGAAGTCTCGGAGCTTGCTAGAGAAGCTCATCAGAACTTGTCAAGAAGATCGTCGTGAAGTCCAGGAGCTTGCCGGGAGTCCGTCGGAACATTACCGAGAGATCGTCAGAAGTTTGCCGGAAGATCGTCGGAAGCTCGCCGGAAGAAACCAAGATATAGGGACTTATTTAGCTTAGCAAATGTCTTAGGAATCTTAGTTAGCACATAATTGGGTTTGGATTTGGGCCAACCCAATTAGGGGCCAGCTAGGCCCATGTAAGGACTATGTTGGGCCCAATGAGAGGCACAAACAGTGTCCCATGAGGTGGCACCATCGTGGCACAATCTCTGAGACTGTGTCATGCGAAGGTACCACTAGTCTGGGCGATTGTACCACCCATAGCAGGGTACCAAGCGATGGTACCGCCCAACACAACCTCCCAGGCAGTGGTACCACCCAGTATGGGTAGTGGTACTGCCCAGTGTTAGACTAACACTAGCGGTGGTACCACCCAGCGCAGGCGGTGGTACCGCCCGTGCTCGGGAAACCCAGGATGAGATATTTTTAGACTCTATGTTTGAATCAACTTGAAGCCTATAAATACCCCTCTCATCCCTAATTAAAACACATAAGCACAGAGTATTTAAAAGTGAGAAAACACTACTATAATCTCTTAAGAAATTTCCTCCTCCACTCTAAGTCTAGAATTCTGTTTAGGAGGAGTGTGAGTGCTTGTAAGGGTTGTCTCGGTAAAAAGAGAAGAGGGGTGTATGAAGGAGGTTGATCTTTGCCTATAAAGAAAGTTCGATAGTGGATGCCGGTGGCCTCGATGGAAGAGGAATCGACGAAGTGGATGTAGGTCACGACGACTGAACCACTCTAAAATCTGATTTATATTTTACTTTGAGTAATTTGTCTTTACTACAAAGATCTTTAATAGCTTACTGCCTTCTATACATCTACGAACATGTGTTTCAAGTTAAGCATTTCTGAGTTCAGGTTTTATCATATGAAAGAAGTTCTTAAACCGACGTGATTTTACCGCTGCACTAAATCACCCCCCCTCTTAGTGCCGAACCATTCCTAATAAGGGTTTGGAGCCCTATATAAGCATGTAGCTTCCATCTCTTTGAGAATAAGTTCTATCTATAATTATAGCCATTTGGCCGACTTTTAGGAGGGTGGAACCCCTATAGCATTCCAAGGAGTGATCTCCCTCAAATATCTATCTACAATTCCTCTAGGGTTCTTTCGTCTAGTATCAGAGCAGCAATCTTGCTGCTTTTGCTGCCATCCTTGCCACCTACCAATAGCTAAGCAATTCCCACAATTGCTCTTGACGTCGTCATCTCCATCGTTATCTTCTGTTGTAGATCAAATCAATCTACTATTGTCACCTCAAATTGCATCAGAGATCTGGTATTCTCCTATCACCAATACCTTTTGCTACTGCAATTTTTCATTCAAAATACTAAGAAGAAGTCTTTTTATCTATCCCATGCTACGAACTCCTTTCGTCGTAAAAGTTATCATCTTTGCGAATGAAGGATTGCTGAAAAAAATTTCAGCCGCATATTGTTACCTTTAACTGATCTATTTGCTATCTTTTTTAACAAAATTTCTTATACGCTTCATAGATTATCTTGGCTTCCATCTAATATTGATCTATTAAGGAATTAATCTCTAAAAATGTTCTTGTATTGCTATAAATTTTCGTCGTAAACCGTTGGAATTTTTTGACGAGAATTCTGCTATCACAACTTGCACCAATTTCCTTGCTGTTATACTACTAAAATTTTTTTGATTAAATTTGTTATCATTGCTGTTATCTAAATTAAGATTTTACCATCAAATTCTCTCCTTAGATCTCTTGGTTTTTGCTGAAAATTTCATCGAGAAACCGCTGTTTCTTCGACGATAATTCTGCTCATACAAGACAACACCTATCTACAGTAACTTCCATCGATTTCTATCAAACCTTTGCTGCCATCTACCATAGATCTAAATTTTTTTTTCCTAACCTTCATCCACTACTATCACAGCCCTAAAACTCCACTAAACCATACCCTTAAACTACACCCAAAACAGCTACAAAACAAGTCTAAAACCGCAGCCTACATCCACCAATCCACCAACCCTTTTGACCGCCACTTCTTTCAACCGATTTATGCCTTTAACCCCACAATAAAAGAGATATCTTAACATTACAGATTTGGAGGTATATACTATGGTATCTGAGGAGGCAATCAATGCTAAATTCGAAGCCTTCGAGACGCGAATGGGGATAAGATTTAGACTCTCTTTATCGAACTCAATTTGGGCCAACCACCAAGCCCGAAGAAATCACATTAAGGGGAGAGCTCTAACCAATCACACCAAGCCCAAAGAGATGACTTCCAAGATAGGGGAGGCTTTATAATTGATCCCTACTATCCATGCATAAGTGTGGACTTCCCTAGATGGGAAGAAGGAGACTCGATTGGTTAGATCTCATGCATAGAGCGATATTTTCGATACCACAAAACCGCAGACGCATCTATCGTGAAAATTACAGCTATACATCTTGAAGGGGATGTCATACAATGGTTTGACTAGTTTTAACATACTCATGGAGTCCTCTTATAGTGACAATTCAAAGAAGGACTGCTGATCCACTTCGGACCAACCGATTACGAGAACATTGATGGACAACTAGCAAAGATCTGATAAACCTCTACCATTCAGGAGTACCAAATTAGGTTTGAAAGGTTATCTAATCAAACTCATGATTAGTCTGAAAAATAGCTATTGGGGACCTTCATTAAGGGCTTGAAGCCAGAGATCCGAGGAGAAGTTAAAGCGTGACAATAGTACATGCTTATGGCAGTCATCTCTTTTGCATAACTTTAAGAGGAGCGATTGAGCTATGAAGCTCGGAGGACTAGGGTCACTCCTCGACCAGCAATACTGAAGCCCTCAGCCCCCCCTACTGTTAACCAAGCCCCTGCACCAAAAAGGTTGATAAGAGAAGAGCTTCAAGAGCGATCTATGAAGGGGTTATGTTGGCATTATGACAAGCTGTGGAGCCACGAGCATCGCTGTAAGAAAGGGAGACTTCTTATGATTGAACCAGTAGAAGAAGAGGTCATTGAACATCAAGAAGAAAGCCTTGAATATGAAGAAGAAGATGTGGAAGAAGAGCCACAACCGACCGACTTTATGGTACACGTGCTAGTTAGCTACTCAAACCCGCAAACAATGAAAGTTGGAGGCCTTCTCGAACAATAACCGATCACTATTCTCATCGACACGGGCAGCACTAATAACTTCTTAAACAGTAAGGTTGCTGCTTAAATGGCATTCTGCATTGAAGGTTGCAGCAAGTTCGACGTAAAGGTTGCTGACGGTAGAATCCTAGTGTGACCAAAGATGCCCGTAGGTGAAACTATTACTGCAAGACTAAGAAATTATCACCGACTTCTTTCTCCTACCAATTGATGACTATGAGGTCATGCTTGGCATAGAATGGCTGACTATGCTAGGTGATGTCTCTTGGAACTTTTTTAAATTAATTATAAAATTCTACTGCAAAGGCAAATAGATCATCCTATGCGAGAAGCGCGGAAGCAACGTAACCATCGTTTTGACCCAACGAATGGAGAAAGTTTTACACAAGGTAAATGGTGGCTTTTTGATGTATCTCTAGAAGCAACCAGAGGGGAAGAAAATATAAATTGAAGATCAAAATCTCTCCCAATTACTTGCTGAATTTACCGACATTTTTGCTAAGCCGTGCGGTCTTCCTCCTACTCGGCAGCATGACCATCGGATTCCAATCCTTCCGGGCAAGCCACCAGCGAACACTCGGCCATACCATTATCCTCACCTCCATAAGGATAAAATTGAAAAGATTGTAAAGGAGATACTTGAAATAGGGCTGATTCGACCAAGTTGCAGCCCCTATTCCTCACCGGTGCTACTTGTACACAAGAAGGATGGAACTTAGCGGATGTGCATGGACTAACGAGTTTTAAATGGCATCACCATCAAGGATAAGTACCCAATACTAGTGGTGGATGAACTTCTTGATGAGTTAAAAGGAGCTTGAGTCTTCACGAAGTTGGACCTCCGATCTAGTTATCAACAAATTCGTGTATGTAAAGACGACATTCCAAAAACTACATTCTGCACACATTACGACCATTATGAATTCTTGGTAATGCCTTTTGGACTCACTAATGCTCCTTCAACCTTCCAAAGTTTCATGAACGATATTTTTCAAAGCTTTCTTTGAAAATTTGTGCTAGTATTTTTCGATCATATTCTCATTTACAACCCTTCTCTTGAGACTCACTTTCAGCAATTACGGATTATTTTGATGATCCTTCGGGAGAATACACTTTTTGATAAGTAGCCAAAGTATAGCTTTCTTTAGCAAAAAGTAAAGTATCTTAGGCACATAATATCAAAAAAAGGAGTGGCGGTAGACCCAACAAAAATTGATGCAATGCAAGGCTGGCTGAAACCTACAAATGTAAAATTACTACACGAGTTCCTTGGACTAACGGGCTACTACCGAAAATTTGTCAAGGACTATGGGAAGATCAGTGCACCCCTCACTTTTATACTGAAAAGAGATACCTTCCAATGGTCGGACAAAGCCTCCGCTGCCTTTGACAAACTTAAGGCAGCCATGATGACGATGCCGGTACTAGTGCTACCAGATTTTAGCCGACTCTTCATCATTGAGGCCGACACATCTGGAGTCGAAATTGGAGTCATTCTCATGCAAGATAGTCGACCACTCGCATACACCAATAAGGCATTGTCTCCCTCCCATCAAAGCATATCAATATATGGTAAGGAGATGCTCGCCATTGTGCACACAGTAACGAGGTGAAGACCCTACCTGATCGGTCGATGATTTCAAATTAAAATCGATCATAGAAGCCTCAAGTATTTTTTAGAGCAGAAGATATCATCCCCTTGCTAGTCATAGGTGCCCAACAAGCCAATCACGTGAGTGATGGCACGTGTGACTTGATACATAATCTTTTTTCTTATTATATTTTGGCATATATCACTTTATAACTATTGCATAAATGTATATATATATTGTGATGTCATTGGATTTGTGCAATGGAAATTGGATCATGATGAGATCACGATAATGAGATCGATTCACCTTTAAACACAGATCCTAAATAATCTCGGTCATAAGTTACTCGAGAGGGACATCGTGATAACCGGACAGACTGGTGTGCTGTATAATCGTCCATATGATGGATGCAACTAGTCTCATAGCTTCTCGTGTAGGAACACTAGGAATACAATACAGGTGCTCATTGGAGAATGAGTTCACTGATTGATCCGCTTAAGGAATGTTGGATGGTTGATGATGCCTTATTATCAGACAGCGATTCCATAGTCCTAGTGGTGTATATGGTCCTTATACTTGAGTCACCAAGGATGTCCTGTATGAGTGCTCCAATCTTTGATACCAGACTTATAGGTTTGGCTGTCCCAGATCTAGTACAGTTGGTCATTGGGAGTGGTAGTCGACCTTACGAGGGCTATTAAGTGTCGATAGAGGATCATCCACTCTCGGTGTCATGAGAGGAATATCCCATGTGTTCTTGCTCAAACAAATCCTTGGCCAGGGTCATTCGGGTTGAGAGAGAAAGAGTTCTCCGGGAGAATCTGATTAGAGCGAGACTCGAGTAAAAACCGTATGGGTCTGACAACACCATACTAGATATATGGTCTTTGGGATATTAGATGGATGAGGGACTATAGGTACACGGTAACTGAGGACAAACAGATCTAATAGATTGGATTCCCCTGTATCGTTTGGGGACTACGACGTAGTGGCCTAGTACGTCCGTAGTCGATGAGTCGAGTGAATTATTACAGAGATAATAATTTACTGAGTTAGAAGGAGTTCTGATAGGTATAACTCACGGCCAGCTCGATATTGGGCCTAGAGGGTCAAACACATATGGTAGGCATTGCGATGAGTAGAGGTTCGGATATGAGATATCCGACGGAGCCCTTGTCTTATTGGATATCCAATAAGCTCCTGAATTATTGGATCCCATGGACGAGATCCAATAAGAGCCCTCGAGAGATTATTGGATAGAGATCCACTAATCTAAAAGGCTCGGGTTATTGGATACAGATCCAATACCCACTAAGGGAGGATCCATTAGGGTTTGACAGGGGACCTCTATAAATAAGAGGGATTCAGAGCCTTATAGGCTAGAGCCTTTGCTTGCCTCTCTTATTCTCCTCCCCATCTCCACCTCAGAGCAGGCCTGGAGTTTTGAGGAGCGTCGTCGCAGCCCTGCTGTGATCGCTAGAGAGGAGGATGCTTGACCTCCTTCATCCTCTCCTAAAGATTTGCAAGGAAACAGTGATATACGATCTCCCTAGGTAACACAATATACTCTATACGCACTTTTAAGTTTCGTGGATTTTACGCACCAATCTTTGCACGACGACGAACATCTCTTGGGGAATCGGGGATTTTGTTTTCTTGTTTTTCCACAGCGCATGTGATGTCGCCCCTAAGATTTCCCAACAGTGGTATCAGAGCCAGGTTGTTCGTGCGAATGATTGGTTTTGAACTATGTGTGTTATGTTTATGAAGAATTTTGATGTAAAAATCGTTGACGCAAAAACAAGGTAGGACAGCAACAGTTACTTCCCTCGATCTACGTGCGTGCAACGCAGCCGCAAGCAGGCAGCACAGGGGCTGCGTCTGCAGCAGCCAGCCGGCAGCCTGCTTGCAGCAAGCTTACGTCCGACGGGGCTGGCAGCCCGCGGGCAGAGGCGCCTACGACCGCTTCTCCCACGGGGTGAGGCGCTGCAGGGCAATGGCGCATGCCGCCGCTACTCCCGCGGGCGAAACCCCCCCCGTAGGGGTGGCCGCCCGGCGAGATAGCACCGCCTGCGGGCAGTGCCCCGCGGGCAAAACCGCTCGCAGAGGCGGCGGCGCCCGCAGGGGCGCCCACCTGTAGGGGCAGCACCGCCTGCGGGCGTTGCCTCGCCGATAGAACCGCCCACGGAGGCGGCGGCGCCCGTCGGGGCGCCCACCTGCAGTAGAACTGCAAAGAGTACCTTATAGAAAGGGTGAAATAGAAGCTTGGAGAAGCTTCAGGTACATTCATGATCAATCTCCAATTGTCAGATTTTTGTGATAGTGCATCGGTATTGGATACCAGTATTGCTTATCACATCTACAATTTATTGTAAATTCTAGCAAAGCTAAGGGGAGATTGGCAAGAGGAATATTGCATAAAGGTTTGTTTATTCTAGACACTACTACACATATCATGAATGTAAATGTGTCCAAGAGGAAATGAGGTGAGATGAACGGTGCATACTTGTGGCATTGTAGGCTAGGTCACATCCATGAAAGAAGGATTTAAAAGTTGCTAACTGATGGATATCTAGATCTATTCGACTATGTGTCATATGCAACTTACGAGCCTTGCCTTCGTGGAAAACTGACCAACTCTCCATTTAGTGGAACTGGAAAGAGAGCCACTGAGCTGTTGGAACTCATACATAGTGAAGTATGTGGACCCATGTCAACTCATGCCATTGGTGGTTACTCCGACTTCATTACCTTTACTGATGATTTCTCAAGGTATGGATATATATACTTAATGAAGTACAAGTCCGAGGCTTTTGAGAAATTCAAAAGAGTATAAGAATGAGGTAGAGAACCAGACTCGAAAGAGTATAAAAACTCTTCGATCAGATCGAGGAGGTGAGTACTTAAGTACAGAGTTTACTCAGTTCCTTAAGAACCATGGGATATTATCCCAATGGACACCTCCTTATACACCTCAGCTCAATGGTGTCTCTGGAAGGAGGAATCGTACGCTATTAGATATGGTACGGTCCATGATGAGTTTCGCTGACCTACCCATCTTATTCTAGGGATATGCCCTAGAGACCGCAACTTACCTTCTGAACAAAGTTCCAACTAAGTCGGTAGTGTCTACACCATATGAGATATGGAAAGGAAAGAAGTCTGATCTTAAGGTTGTTAAGATTTGGGGCTGCCCTGCCCACGTTAAAAGACACAACCCCGATAAGTTAGAATCAAGGACAGAGCGATGCAAATTTGTGGGATACCCCAAGGAAACTTGTGGGTATTATTTCTATCATCTCGAGGACCAAAAGGTATTTGTAGCTAAGAGAGCAATGTTCCTTAAGAAGTAACACATTCTTGGCGGAGATAGTGGGAGAATGATAGAGTTGAGCGAGGTTGGAGAACCAAGCTCAAGCACCACTCTGCAACCCAAGTCTGTTCAGGTACCTAATACACTAGTTTCAACTTTACATAGGTCTGATAGAGTATCCCATCCTGATGAGAGATATGTGGCACATATTAGAGGAGAGGATGTTGAGGATATTGATCTTCAGACCTACGAGGAGGCTATTATGAGTATAGGCTCCGGGAAGTGGCAAGAAGCCATGAATTCTGAGATGGATTCTATGTACTCCAACAAGGTTTGGAACCTAGTTGATATAGCCGAAGGTATTATACCTATCGGTTGCAAGTGGATCTTTAAGAAAATGATCGGAGTAGATGGAAAGGTAGAGACCCATAAAGCAAGGCTAGTGGCTAAGGGGTATCGTCAAAGGCAAGGTGTTGACTACGACGAAATCTTCTCACTCGTAGCAATACTAAATTTTATTAGAATTCTATTGGCTATTGCAGCATACTATGATTATGAGATCTGACAAATGGATATGAAAACTGCATTCCTCAATAGGAACCTCGAGGAGGAGGTGTATATGATGCAACCTGAGGGATTCATGTCTAAGAATTGCCCAGATAAGGTGTGTAGATTGCTTAGATCCATTTATGGACTAAAGCAAGCTTCCCGAAGTTGGAACATAAGATTTAATGAGGCAATCAGATCTTATGACTTCGTTAAGAACGAAGATGAGCCTTCTGTGTATAGGAAGGTAAGTGGGAGCACTATCACCTTTTTGGTGTTATATGTGGATGACATCCTGATCATTGGGAATGACGTAGGAATGCTATCCATAGTAAAGGCTTGGTTATCTAGACACTTCTCTATGAAGGACTTAGGAGAAGCATCCTATATCTTGGGGATTCGAATCTATAGAGATAGATCCAAAAGGATGCTTGGCTTGTCCCAATCTAGGTACATAGAAACCATTATCAAAAGGTTTGGCATAGAAAATTCCAAGAGAGGTCTCATACTGATGAGACATGGGATATCGCTTTCTACGAGTATGTCCCCAAAGACTCCAAAAGAAAGGGCGAACATGGATATGATACCTTATGCCTCAACTATAGGGTCTATCATGTATGTCATGCTATGTACTAGGCCTGATATAGTGCATGCTTTGAGTATCACGAGCAGGTATCAGGCGGATCCAGGCTTAGAGCACTGGAAAGTAGTAAATTGTATTCTTAAGTACTTGAGAAGGACTAAGGATCTTTTACTAGTGTATGGAGGTAATAGCCTTAAGGTTGAAGGCTACTCAGACTCAAGTTTTTAATCCAATGTCGATGATAGAAAGTCGAATTCAGGGTATGTGTACACTTTGAATGGAGGAGCAGTGAGCTGGAAGAGTTCCAAGCAAGATACTACTGCTGACTCAACCATAGAGGCGGAGTACATTGCTGCATCAGATGCAGCAAAGGAGAGAGTCTAGTTGAAAAAGTTCATCACAGATTTGGGAGTCGTGCCGAATAGCGAGGAGCCGACTTCCTTATATTGCGACAACTATGGGGCGATTACTCAAATAAGGGAACTCGGGTCTCATCTGTTGAATCTCGGATTTTGATGATGAAACTAATTGATTGTGTTTAGATGTTTAACTGTATTTTGAGTGATGTAGGTCTACTCGATCAGGATTAGACAGTTGACGCAGGAGGAATTGACGTTGCGCCGGAGGAGATCACGTTAGGATATTGGACGGCAGAAGGCTTCAGATGTCGGGCATCGGGCCAAGGAGAGCGGAATTCAACCAAGGATATCGGGGTTGCGGAGGTCAACCACTGATTGGGCAACAAGCCGCAAGAGAGTACGATGCGCTGAAGAATCAGATGAAGCGCTAACCAATGATGTGCCGGGCAATAAAATATCAATTCGCGTTGTAATAATTGTCTAGATAGGAGTAGAGTTTTAGTTTGTGTGTGCAGGAATAACTATGATAATGACTAAGATATAAAGCGAAACAAGTGTCGGAGTCAAGCGTGAAGGATTTGTTGAGAGTTCGAGAGTTCGACGAAAGTTCGAAGGTTTATCGGGAATGCTGTCGGAACTAGCCAAGAATGAGTAGGGAGCTTGCTGAAGGGTTTTTCGGAAGCTCACCGAAGGTTCATTGGAAGTTCGCGGAGCTCACCGAGAAAGATCGAAGCTTGCCGAAGAAGCTCATTGGAACTCACCAAGATCAAATCGTGAAGTCTAGGAGCTTGCCGGGAGTCCGTAGAATGGTTTCCGAGAGTTTATCGGAAGACCGCCGAAAGTTCGCCGGAAGCTCGCCGGAAGAAGTCTTGACTTATGGACTTTGTAATAGCTTATCAAATATCTTTAAATTCATATTTAGCACATTAATTAGGATTAGGATTATGTGTTAATCCTATAACCCAAGTAGGGGCCAATTGGGCCCGAGTTCGGACTGGTTTGGGCCATGTTTGGAGCCCAACTAGTGGGCTGAAATAGTGTAGGCGGTGGCACCGCCCAGAACCCAAGATCTGAGCAGTGGCACCGTCCAGCACCCGAGAGGTCCGGCGGTGGCACCGTCAGTCTCGGAAACCCAAGAGAATTCAAATTTTGGAGCCTAAATTTGAATCCTCTTGGGGCCTATAAATACCCCTCTATTCTCAGTTGAGATAACAACCTTTGAGAAGCAAGAGAGTGAGCCAAAAGTCTTAGCAAAGTCTTTAGCAATTTTTTGTCTTCAATTGCTTTGAGTGTTCACCTCCTTCTTTCTATTCAAAAATTTGTAAGAGTGTAAACCACTTGTAAAAGGTTGTAAGAGGGGTATTAGTCCTTCCCCTACAAGAGATTTGCTAGTGGAAGTTGGGAGCCTCCTCAAAGAAGGCTTCGCAAGTGGATGTAGGTCATTTTAACCGAACCACTTTAAAACTACTATGTTATCTGGTTTGCATCCTAATCTTGCGATTTACATACTGCAAATTTCTTTACTTAGTCATTACGGTTCCATACGTCTCTAAGTTTTCAAGCTTCCAAATCAGTTCTCATTGATATTGTTTGTTATCGTGCGAAAGATTTTTCCGAAACCGAAGTTTTAATCCGCTGCACTAATTCACCCCCCCCTCTTCGTGCCACTTCGATCCTAACAATTGGTATCAGAGCCCGGTATTTCTCATTTCGGATTTACACTCGAGAGAAATGGCTCTTCATGGCTTTCAAGAGGGCTTATCGGTTGTTCGTCCATCGTTGTTTAACGGATTGGACTACACTTATTGGAAAACTCAAATGAGAGTTTTCTTTATTTCTATGAATTTGGATTTATGGAATATCATTGAAAACGGTTTTCAACTTCCCTCTAAACCGATGAACGAATGGTCGGATTTGGAGAAGAAATATTTTTCTTTAAACGCAAAGGCTATGAATGCCTTATTTTGCGCTTTGGACAAAAATGAGTTCAATCGGAATTCTACGTGCGAAACGGCTTTTGATATTTGGCGAACCCTTGAAATCACATACGAGGGAACTAGTAGAGCCAAAGAATCGAAAGTTAACATTTTATTACATGATTTTGAGCTTTTTCGAATGCAACCAAGCGAGACTATTGGCGACATGTACACCCGTTTCACGGGTGTCGTCAATAATCTAAGAGTTCTTGGTAAATCATTTTCGAATTTTGATCTCGTAAGCAAGATCTTAAGATCCCTTCCAAAAAGGTGGGATCCTAAAATAACCGCAATACAAGAAACAAAAGATTTAAATATTTTTCCACTTGAAGAACTTATCGGCTCATTGATGACATATGAAATGGTGCGTAATGCACATGATGAACACGATGAACACTTTAACCACCTTCCAAAGAATAGGAAGGATTTGGAACTCCGGAGAAATGAATACCACTTGAGCGATGACTCAAGTGATGAGGACAATGTTGAACTTGAACTTCGAACACTAAATCTTAATAAGTTCATTAAACAAAAATTTAAAATAAACAACGAATTTGAACGGAGGAATAGGCCAAAGAAAAGGAAGGCACCCAAGGATGAATCAAGAACTTCCAAAAGTGAAACGACGAATTGGGCTTTGACAGGCTTCGACTACAAGGTAAGTAACTCAACTCTCTTGAATTATTTTGAAATTACTTGAAGTCTTTCATGAGTGCTTAATTTAGATAGTAGGAATAGGAAATAAAAAAAAAATTATTTTTAAAAAATTATATCATGTTTTTCTTTTTAGCATCTTTGAAAAATTAAAAATTTGATCATAAAAAGTATATAGCTAAGGTTTCATGCATATTATGTTTTGAAATGTTGAATGATGTATGCAACGTTAGGGATGATAATGCTTAGGATTAATCCATGTATGTGTATCTTGATGATTTTATGTCATGCATAAGTTTTTGAAGTAAATGTTGATTTGAAACTCTCATTTTAGATTAACATATTTTTGGTCTAATCGTTTTTATGACGAATTAAGATAACATAGTATATGTACATCTATGTATGAATTTCTTGATAGTCTTTTGATGATAGATGTGTTTGGTCTTGACGATTTCATAACGAAACCTATGTTTTGATTTTAAATGATGATACATGTTTTCACAAAAGACTTGAATACCGTCACATGAAATCAATTGTATGAAATGGAAATGAATTTTCTATCCTATTGAGATTAATAAGTTTATTTTACCAATCTTGTGAATCTCATGAAAATAAACATGATGAATATTTTGAAAAATAAATGAGTGTATCATGCTTTTAGTCTTAATGATTTCTCTTGAACATACTTTTTGGAATCATGATGATTTGTTTTACGAAATTTACCTTTTCATCTTAAATGTTGACACTTGTTTAATTAATGGTAAAGGCATGCTTATAAGAAGCAAATCATATGAATAAATATTTATGAAAATGAAATGCGATCCTCTATCTTATCGACTTTTCAATAAATCTATGCTTGTCATATATGAATTTATTGAATGTGACTTTGAGGATGATTTCAGATTTCACAAATGCTTGATTCATACTTATGAAATGAGATAATTGAATCCTTGACTTACTCTTTATATGGCTTGAAAATAGATGTTTAAAATCTTGCTTGATGAGTTGTTTTATAAGATTTTGCCTTTACATCTTGAACTTTCATGCTTATCTTGATTTGGCTTAAAATGCTTAGATGAAAAAGAATCATTTAAAAAATACTTTTCCCATAGATTAATGATTTCATGATATTTTGTGAATCTCGAAATTGATTTTGATGACTTGATTATGAATTTCAAGTTAATGATTTGATTTGAATGAGTTTTATCTAAATCATAATCTTGATCTTGCAAAATTGAAGTCACAAATAATATCTTTTGGTATTCATGAATTGATACTCACAATATGAAAGTTATTGGTATTCATGACTTGAATTGGATTGAAACATTGCATGCTTAAATTAATCATTCTCCTATGTTTCAAAAATTCTTTAAATGCCTTATGTGATGATTGAAAATTAACTTGCTTTATGATAAATCTATATATACAATTTTAATGATGAGATTTTTGATGAATTTGACGATTTGAATTTGAATGAGTTTGTATTCGAATTATGATCTTGACTTCTTGAATTTACTATTTGAGATTTTTTTAATCACAATCTCTTCTTTGTACACCAACATTTTTTGTTATTTATAAAAAGAAGAGATTTGATAAAATGAATCATTGTTGACTTAATGTTCGGTACCATGAATACTTTATTATCATACATGAAAATAGTGATAAATATCTTGAAAATAAATGTTTGTATCATGTTAGATGATTTTACATTTTGTGAATGATGAGTTATAGTGATGATTGAAACAATGATTGAAATGATATGAATGATGATTTGGAATCATGCATATAATGATGAGTTTATATGTTTTGAAAATATATATGATGATTTGGTATTATGCATGCAATAATGATGCACGCAATGATGAAATATTTATGATAAAATTATTATTTTGATATTTATGACTTGAATCTTCCTTTCTTTTTGCCAATGACAAAGAGAGAGAAAGAGTTGCTAATGTGCCATCTTGAATTTATGAAAAGGGTCATCTCAAAGAGAAATTAGCTACCTTGCACAAGTCAGGAAAATACAAAAACTTTCTTACTTTCTTGCACATCTAAAGAAAAGATACAAATGTAACACTTGCCATATTGTTTGCTTGTCTCATGTAAAATATGGTCCCTTGCTAGTTTGGTATTTTGCTAAGGAAGCAAAAATGACACCTCTCAAAAGAGAAGAAAGAGCTTGCTTTCTTGAACATCTTTAATATGCTAGCTAATACGATTTACAATTTTCTATCTTGAACATTACAAAGAAATACTATCATGCATATTACAAAGAAAAGCAAATATGCCAACTTGCACATCTTTAAATTCGCTAGCTTGTATATCGTAAAAGTTGCTAGCTTATAGAGAAGCAAAGAATTGCTATCTCGAAAGAAGCAAAAAATATAAAACTTAGAAAACTTGCAATATAATTGCTCTTGCCATGCTTTGTATCAAAAATAGGTTGATATCCTTAAAAGCATCACATTAATTTTTTTAGTATTGCAATATATCACATGTATTGCAAATTAAAATTTTTGAGACTATTATCATATCATGTTTAACAATTGACGTCTTTCATGACATGATTTCTTTGCATTTTTATCTTATATGTATCATATGATGATTGAAATATTGATTGATGCAAATTCATGATTTATGAAAAAAGTCTAAATCATTGGTTCCTCTCCTTCTTTTCGGCAATGACATAGGGGGAGAAAGATTGCTAGCTCAAGGCAAATGTTGGCTAGCTTGTACTCTTCCCTTCTTTTCGACAAAACAAAGGGGAAAAAGCTTTTTCTAGTTAAAACATGCATAAAAAAGCAAAGTGCAATCTTGCACAAGAAGCAAGTGTTGAATTGCCATGATTCAACTTAAGAATCTTGCTATGCTTTTGTGCTTATATATTGTGATGAAAATCTAGCTTCATGTTGCAAAAACTTGCATATCTTTTAAAATAGCTAGAGCTACTTCTCCTTTTTGTTGATGACATAGGGGGATAAGTATATTGATGACTTCATGCATTGAATTGAATATTTTATATATATTTGCATGATGGTTTAAATATTTTTTTCATAGCATTTGATGAATGTTACTTGGATTTGGGATAATCCAAGTGTTCTATCAATGGCATATTGATAGGGGGAGTTAAGGTTAACTCCGTTAGTCATCAATTAGTTATCATCATTAAAAAGGGGAAGATTGTTGAATCTCGGATTTTGATGATGAAACTAATTGATTGTGTTTAGATGTTTAACTGTATTTTGAGTGATGTAGGTCTACTCGATCAGGATTAGACAGTTGACGCAGGAGGAATTGACGTTGTGCCGGAGGAGATCACGTTAGGATATTGGACGGCAGAAGGCTTCGGATATCGGGCATCGGGCCAAGGAGAGCCGAATTGCACCAAGGATATCGGGGTTGTGGAGGTCAACCACCGATTGGGCAACAAGCCGCAAGAGAGTACGATGCGCTGAAGAATCGGATGAAGCGCTAACCAATGACGTGTCGGGCAACAAAATATCAATTCGCGTTGTAATAATTGTCTAGATAGGAGTAGAGTTTTAGTTTGTGTGTGTAGGAATAACTACGATAATGACAAAGACATAAAGCGAAACAAGTGTCGGAGTCAAGTGTGAAGGATTTGTTGAGAGTTCGAGAGTTCAACGGAAGTTCGAAGGTTCATCGGGAATGCTGCCGGAACTAGCCAAGAATGAGTAGGGAGCTTGCCGAAGGGTTTTTCGGAAGCTCGCCAGAAGGTTCATTGAAAGTTCGCGGAGCTCGCCGAGAAAGATCGAAGCTTGCCGAAGAAGCTCGTTGGAACTCACCAAGATCAAATCGTGAAGTCTAGGAGGTTGCCGGGAGTCCGTAGAATGGTTTCCGAGAGTTTATCGGAAGACCGCCGAAAGTTCGCCGGAAGCTCGCCGGAAGAAGTCTTGACTTATGGACTTTGTAATAGCTTATAAAATATCTTTAAATTCGTAGTTAGCACGTTAATTAGGGTTAGGATTATGTGTTAATTCTATAACCCAAATAGGGGCCAATTGGGCCCGAGTTCGGACTGGTTTGGGCCATGTTTGGAGCCCAACTAGTGGGCTGAAATAGTGTAGGCGATGGCACCGCCCAGCACCCGAGAGGTCCAGCGGTGGCACCGTCAGCCTCGGAAACCCAAGAGAATTCAAATTTTGGAGCCCAAATTTGAATCCTCTTGGTGCCTATAAATACCCCTCTATTCTCAACTGAGATAACAACCTTTGAGAAGCAAGAGAGTGAGCCAAAAGTCCTAGCAAAGTCTTTAGCAAGTTTTTGTCTTCAATTGCTTTGAGTGTTCACCTCCTTCTTTCTATTCAAAAATTTGTAAGAGTGTGAACTACCTGTAAAAGGTTGTAAGAGGGGTATTAGTCCTTCCCCTACAAGAGATTTGCTAGTGGAAGTTGGGAGCCTCCTCGAAGAAGGCTTCGCAAGTGGATGTAGGTCATTTTGACCGAACCACTTTAAAACTACTATGTTATCTGGTTTGCATCCTAATCTTGCCATTTACATACTGCAAATTTCTTTACTTAGTCATTACACTTCCATACGTCTCTAAGTTTTCAAGCTTCTAAATCGGTTCTCATTGATATTGTTTGTTATCGTGCAAAAGATTTTTCCGAAACCGAAGTTTTAATCCGCTGCACTAATTCACCCCCCCTCTTAGTGCCACTCCGATCCTAACATCATCAAAAGTGTTTTGAGGAGGTTCCAGCTTATCAAAGAGATCGTAACCCGAGGAGATGTTGTAGTGGAAAGAGTTCCATCCGAAGATAACATTGCAGATCCACTAACAAAGTCGTTGTCTCAAATTGTCTTTGAGTGTCATAGGGGTCTGATGGGGATCAGACACATAGGTGATTGGCTTTAGGTCAAGTGGGAGATTGCTAGTCATAGGTGCCAAACAAGCCAATCACGTGAGTGATGGCACGTGTGACTTGATACAGAATCTTTTTGCTTATTATATTTTGGCATATATCACTTTATAACTATTGTATATATGCATATATATATTGTGATGTCCTTGGATTTGTGTAATGGGAATCGGATCGTGACGAGATCACGATAATGAAATCGATTCACCTTTAAACATAGATCCAAAATAATCCCGGTCATAGGTTACTCGAGAGGGACATCGTGATAACCGGACAGACTGGTGTGTTGTATACCCATCCATATGATGGATGCAGCTGGTCTCATAGCTGCTCGTGTAGGGACACTAGGGATACAGTACAGGTGCTCATTGAAGAATGAGTTCACTGATTGATCCACTTACGGAATGCTGGATGGTTGATGATGCCTTATTGTCAAACAGCGATTCCATAGTCCTAGTGGTGTATCTGGTCCTTAGACTTGAGTCACCAAGGATGTCCTGTATGAGTGCTCCACTCTTTGATACCAGATTTATAGGTTTGGCTGTCCCAGATCTAGTACAACTGGTCATTGGGAGTGGTAGTCGACCTTACGAGGGCTATTGAGTGTCGATAGAGGATCATCCACTCTCGGCGTCATGAGAGGAATATCCCATGTGTTCTTGCTCAGACAAATCCTTGGCCATGTTCATTCGGGTTGCGAGACTTGAGTAGAAACCATATGGGTCTGACAGCACCATGCTCGATATACGGTCTCTAGGATATTAGATGGATGAGGGACTATAGGTATACGGTAACTGAGGACAGACAGGTCTAATGGATTGGATTCTCTTGTATCATCTGGGGACTACGACGTAGTGGCCTAGTACGTCCGTAGTCGATGAGTCGAGTGAATTATTACAGAGATAATAATTCACTAAGTTAGAAGGAGTTCTGACAAGTATGACTCACAGCCACCTCGATATTGGGCCTAGAGGGTCACACACATATGGTAGGCATTGCGATGAGTAGAGGTTCGAATATGAGATATCTGACGGAGCCCTTATCTTATTGGATATCCAATATGCCCTTGAATTATTGGATCCCATGGACGAGATCCAATAAGAGCCCTTGAGAGATTATTGGATAGAGATCCACTAATCTAAAAGGCTTGAGTTATTGGATGCAGATCCAATACCCACTAATGGAGGATTCATTAGGGTTTGACAGGGGACCTCTATAAATAGAAGGGATTCAGAGCCTCATAGGCTAGAGCCTTAGCTTGCCTCTCTTATTCTCCTTCCCCTCTCCACCTCGGAGCAAGCCTGGAGTTTTGAGGAGCGTCATCGTAGCCCTGCTGTGATCGCTAGAGAGGAGGACGCTTGACCTCCTTCATCCTCTCCTAAAGATCTGCAAGGAAACAGGGATATAAGATATCCCTAGGTAACACAATCTACTCTATACGTAGTTTTAAGTTTCGTGGATTTTGCGCACTAATCATTGCATGACGACGAACATCTCTTTGGGAATCGGGGATTTTGTTTTCTTGTTCTTCCGCTGCGCATATGATGTCGCCCCCATGATTTCCCAACACCCCTGAGCAGTAAAAATGGCCATCTCCCTTCCTACCACTGGCTTCCTCGAGGACATTAGGGAAGAATGGAAGAAGGATCCAAAGATCAGCAAAATTATAAAAAAAATTAGACGAGGATCCAAGCGTAATAGCCCACTACACTTAGGATTTGAGGGATCTACGCTACAAAGTTCGCATTATGCTTATACTTGACTCCCCTTGCATCAAAATCATCCTGCATGAAATGCACTCCACACCTTCAATAGGGCACTCTGGATTCCTGAGAACCTACAAAAGAGTGAAGCAAATTTTTTATTAGAGAGTCATGAAAAAAATTATTTCTGAATATGTGGCACAATGTAATGTATGTCAACAGCACAAAGGTGAAGCAGTGGCAAGTCAAGGAAGCTACAACCACTACTCATATCGGACTTAGTGTGGACTGATATCTCCGTGGACTTCATCGAAGGTCTACCACCTTCCAAAGGTAAAAGCATATTTCTCGTGATGGTTGATCGACTTACAAAATATGCTTATTTTTGTGTTGTGCGAAATCCCTACACAACTACTAGTATTGTTAAGATTTTTATAGAAAATATTGTTAAACTACATAGGATGCCAAGGTCCATTATAAGTGATCGTGACAAGATCTTCACTAGTAAATTTTGGACCGAGTTATTTCAATTACAGGGCACCAAACTCAAGATGAGCACAGCATATCATCCACAAACTGATAGCTAAACAGAGGTGGTAAATAGGTGTTAGAGATGTACCTTCGTTGTTTCCCGAGTGACCGGTCAAAGGAGTGGGCGAAATGGCTTCCCTAGGCCGAATAGTGGTATAATACTATATATCAATCATCTACAAAATGTGCCCCTTATGAAGCACTATATGGTTGGTCAGCCCCTGTAATTCCAAAGTATATAATTGGCTCAGCTAAGGTAGATCAAGTCAACCAAGAATTGATTGACAAGGATAAACTCCTACAAATACTAAAGGATAATCTTTCTACCACTCAAGCTAGAATGAAGCAGCAAGCCGACACACGAGAAAGCAAAAGAGAATTTTTAGTAGGAGATTGGGTTTATCTTCACCTACAGCCATGCGAGCAACTCTCCATCAACACATGAGCCTCCATAAAGCTATCCCCATGTTTTTATGGGCCCTATCAGATCATAAAACGTATTGGAGCTATGGTGTACAGACTTAAATTGCTTGAGGATGCTAAAATTCACCCTATCTTCCACATGTCATGCTGAAGCCTAAGTTGGGAGAACACGAGTCACCTCAGATCCAACTACCGAACACCACTGATGATGGAGATATTCAAGCCCAACCACAAGCCATCCTTAACCACAGAATTGTGATACGTTGCCGATGTCCCTCTACTGTAGTACTAGTGTATTGGAATAATTTACCACTTCAAGATATCACATGGGAATCACATGAGGAGCTGAAGACTTGGTTCCCTGAGTTCATGGAACCTTAGCCTTGAGGACAAGGCTAATTTAGAGAGGGTGGGCTTGATAAGACCCTAGCAGGGTTGGGTCCTACTCAACCAAGAAGCAACTAATAAAACCCTATGAGATTATAATAAACCCCACCTAGCTTCCTCTATCCTATAAAGAAGAGTGGCTAGGGTTTATATTTGGGCCTTTGGGCTTCCTAGCCGCCGCCCCTTTTTACTGGGATGGTTGGTTATGGTTGAAGGTCAAAGGGGTAACTCACTTAGGAAGTAGCTCCTAGGGCTAGGGTTTGGAGCCCTATATAAGCATGTAGCTTTCATCTCTTTGAGAATAAGGTCTATCTATAATTGTAGTCATTTAGCCAACTTCTAGGAGGGTGGAAACCCTATAGCATTCCGAGTGATCTCCCTCAAAGATCTATCTACAATTCCTCTAGGGTTATATCACTTGAGTCCTTTGATGAATGTTCCAAACAGTTGATGATCAGTCCAATCATGAACAAGGTAGGATAGCTTCTCAAACCTGGTTTGATACTCTTGAATCGTAGATGTTTGTCAAATCTTTGTGAGTTGGCCATCGATATTTTCATACTCCGTATGTCCGAAATGATTCAGCAGTGCGTTCTTAAATTAATTCCACGTTGGAGCCCCATAATTATATTTCAGCTAATTGTACCATTGAATAGTATCTCCTTCAAGGTGGATGATAGCAATTTCCACCATAGCATCATCTGAAGCTCGATAGTAGCGAAAGTAACATTTGGCGCATGAAATCCACCCCGTCGAGTCTTCTTCCCATCATAGAAAGTCCACCCTCATGCGTGGTTGTAGCATATCTGAGGGTTGTCCCTCCTTCTCTGGAGGTCTCTCTAAACTCTTTCCTTACTGAGATTTGGTTGGACTCAACGGTTGTTCAATTCTGAATTCTGTAAACAAAGCGCGCAATTTGTCCTCCAAGCGCAATTCAAGCCACGATTCAATCTGAGATTCCCATGCTTCAAATTTGGCATCAATTGGATCTTCAGAAGCCATACCATAAACTTGTAGATCAGAGATGTCCTTGTCTTTTTTCTGTTGATGGGTTAATGGCATGGGTGGTGGAAGGTTCGAAAGAATTGAGGATCACGGAAAGGTACCGCAGTAAATTTTTACATCTAAAGTGTAGCATGTTAGACGTGAAATATCAATAGTTTATATTGAGAATTTTTTAATGAAATAAAAGGAAAATCTACTGTTGGGAAGTGTCAAGGCTATTGCAAAAATTTTGTAGAGATTTGGATAGAAAAAACATAGTAGCAAGATCAAATAACCTGTGTTATGTAGTTGAAATTCTGCAGTGCAGATTTTCAAGTGTAGCAGCTTGGACATAAAATATTAGTGGTTTATATTGAGAATTTTTTGATGAAACCAAAGGAAAATCTTCTGCTAGGAAGTGTCAAAGCTGTCATAAAAATTTCATAGATATTTGGATAGAAAAAATATAATAGCAAGATCAAACAAACTATGCTATGCGGTAGAAATTCTGCAGTGCATCTTTTGTCGTAGAGATGAAAACTTTGTGACGAAAAGCTTATGCAGCAATATAGAAACAATTTTATTTTTTAGATTCTCGAATAAGAATAACTAAATTACAGCAGCAGTAAGGTAGGAAACCAGAACCTGTCGCAATTCACAGGGAGATCAAAGGATGATTTGTGGTGGTAGAGATGACGGCAGAATTCAGTGATGATCTTTTAAGCAATTGTGGGAATTGCTTTGGGTGGCTGTGGAGGGCTGATAGATAGCTGGATTTTTGAATAAGGATAACAAAATTACAGCAGTAGTAAGGTAGGAAACCAGAACCTATTGCAATTCATGGGGAGATCAAAATATGATCCGCGGTAGTGGAGATGACGAAGGAATTTGGCGATGATCTTTTAAGAAATTTTGGGAATTGCTTTGGGTAGCTATGGAGGGCTAATGGATGGCTGTGGAAAGGTAGCAAGATGCTAAGAATGTTGCTCTAATACCAAGTGTTAGAACCCTTATAGATTCTAAGCTTGGGGTTGATCTCTTTAGGGGATTAGCCTCCTTGGAACTCTATAGGGGTTCCTTCCTCCAAGTTGTTGCTTAAAGGCTACAGAAAATATTCATCTATTGCTTGAAAAAAGAGGATAAATACATGGCTATTTATAGGGCTTCTAAACCCTAACTCATAATAGAACTTCTACTTATGACTCCTACTTCTAACCAACTCCTAATAGGACTCCTACTCAAGACTCCTATTCCTTTACAACTCCTAATATTTCTCTAAGAAACAACCTCCTAACCCTAGCAGGCCTCTTCACCTCATTAATAGGGGTCGGCTAGGTTGGTTTTACATGAATACCCTTCTCAATTAGGACTCTCCTGTTGAATCTCAGATTTTGATGATGAAACTAATTGATTGTGTTTAGATGTTTAACTGCATTTTGAGTGATGCAGGTCTACTCGATTAGAATTAGACAGTTAACGCAGGAGGAATTGACGTTGTGCCGGAGGAGATCACGTCAGGATATTGGACGGCAGAAGGCTTCGAACGTCGGGCATCGGGCCAAGAAGAGCGGAATTGCGCCAAGGATATCGGGGTTGCGGAGGTCCACCGCCGATTGGGCAACAAGCCGCAAGAGAGGACGATGTGCTAAAGAATCAGACGAAGCGCCAACCAATGACGTGCCGGGCAACAGAATGTCAATTCGCGTTGTAATAACTGTCTAGATCGGAGTAGAGTTTTGGTTTGCATGTTCAGGATTAAATACGATAACGATGAAGACATAAAGTGAAACAAAGTGTGGAGTCAAGAACGAAGGATTCGTTGGGAGTTCAAGAGTTCGACGGAAGTCCGAAGGATCATCGGGAACGCTGCCGGAACTAGCCGAGAATGAGTAGGGAGCTTGCCGAAGGGTTTTTTGGAAGCTTGCCGGAAGGTTCGTGGGAAGTTCGCAGAGTTTGCCGAGAAAGATTGGAGCTTGCCGAAGAAGCTCGTTGGAACTCGCCAAGATCAAATCGAGAGTTTATCGGAAGACCGCCGAAAGTTCGCCGGAAGCTCGCCGGAAGAAGTCTTGACTTATGGACTTTGTAATAGCTTATATAATGTCTTTAAAATTCGTAGTTAGCATGTTAATTAGGGTTAGGATTAGGTATTAATCCTATAACCCAAGTAGGGGCCTATAACACTGTAGGCTGAAAACACTGTAGGCGGTGGGCTGAAAACACTATAGCGGGCTGAAAATCTGTAGGCGGTGGCACTGCCTGGGCTGAAATTGGTGGCACCGCCAAAGCACCCGAGTGCTGGGCGGTGACACTTCTTGGCTGGGCGGTGGCACCGCTTGCTATTGGTGGGTGGCACCGCCAAAGATGGGAACCCAAAGAGAATTTGAATTTTGGAGCCCAAATTTTGGAGCCCAAATTTGAATCCTCTTGAGGCCTATAAATACCCCTCAAATCTCAGCTGAGATTACAACTTTTTGAGCAGCAAGAGTTTGAGAGAAAGGTCATAGAAAAGTGTTAGCTTGTCTTCTTTTCAATTTGCTAGTGTTCACCTCATCTCTTCTCGAAAATCTGTAAGAGAGTGAACCGCTTGTAAAGAGTTGTAAGAGGGTATTTACCCTTCCATTTCAAGAGACTTGCTAGTGGAAGGTGGGAGCCTCATCGAAGAGGGCCTCGCAAGTGGAGTAGGTCATTTGACCGAACCACTCTAAAATCGGCGTGATCCTTGGTTTGCATTTCATTATTGCTATTTACATTATTGCAAACCTTCTTATATGCTTTAGTTCCTTATTACTTTTGCTCAAGATATTTAAGAATACGCTTTCAAGATTAAGCTTGTCAAGTTCGCTCTTATCATACTAAAGATTTTTTAAAACCGAAGTTTTAATCCGCTGCACTAATTCACCCCCCCTCTTAGTGCTGCTCGATCCTAACAATTGGTATCGTCGAGCGAGGTTTTTCTACCTTGGTTTAACACCCAAATAGAAATAGCTCTTTACGGCTTTCAAGAGGGTCACTCTCTCATTTGTCCTCCCTTTTCAATGGGACGGACTACACTTATTGGAAAACTTCGAATGAGAGTTTTCTTACTTTCTTTGGATTTGAATTTATGGCACATAGTAAAAAATGAATTTGAAAAGTCTTCTCTTCCAATGAACCAATGGAATGATTTGGAGAAGAAGATGTTTTCTTTAAACATAAAAGGCTATGAATGCCTTATTTTCTGCTTTGGACAAAAAATGAGTTCAATCGGGTTTCTTTATGCGAAACGGCTTTCGACATATGGCACACTCTTGAAATCACACACGAAGGCACTTCTAGAGTTAAAGATTCGAAAATCAACATTTTAATGCATGACTTCGAGCTTTTTCAAATGAAGCCGAGCGAAACCATTGTTGACATGTACACCCGTTTCACGGATGTCGTCAATGGTTTACAAGCTCTTGGCAAATGTTTCTCGAATTTTGAACTTGTTAGTAAAGTTTTACGATCACTTTCTAAAGCTTGGGAATCAAAAGTAACGGCAATACAAGAAACAAAAGATTTAAATATTTTTCCACTTGAAGAACTTATCGGCTCATTAATGACAATAGAAATGGTGCGCAATGCACATGATGAACACAATGAACACTTGAACCACCTTCCAAAGAACAGGAAGGATTTGGAACCTCGGACAAATGAATACCACTTGAGCGATGACTCAAGTGATGAGGACAATGATGAACTTAAACTTCGAACACCAACTCTTAATAAGTTCATTAAACAAAAATCTAAAATAAACAATGAACTTGAATGGAGGAAGAGGTCAAAGAAAAGGAAGGCACCCAAGGATGAATCAAGAACTTCCAAAGGTGAAACGGCGAATTGGGCTTTGACGGGCTTCGACTACAAGGTAAGTAACTCAACTCTCTTGAATTATTTTGAAATTACTTGAAGTTTTTCATGAGTTCTTAATTTAGATAGTAGGAATAGGAAATAAAAAAAATTATTTTTCAAAAATTATATCATGTTTTTCTTTTTTAGCATCTTTGAAAAAAACTAAAAATTTGATCAATGAAAAGTATATTGCTAAGGTTTCATGCATGTTATGTTTTGAAATATTGAATGATGTATGCAACATTATGGATTATAGTTATATGATATGTGATAATGCTTAGGATTAATCCATGCATGTGTATTTTGATGATTTTATGTCATGCATGAGTTTTTGAAGTAAATGTTGATTTGATACTCTCATTTTGGATTAACATGTTTTTGGTTTAATCATTTTTATGACGAATTAAGATGACATTCTCATGACATATTAAGATGACATAGTGCATGTACATCTATGTATGAATTTCTTGATAGTCTTTTGATGATAGATGTGATATCATGATGTTTTATTTTTGATGTGTTTGGGCTTGACGGCTTTATGACGAAACTTATGTTTTGACTTTAAATGATGATACAATGATTTCACAAAAAGACTTGAACACTCTTACATGAAATCAATTGTATAAAATGGAAATGAATTTTTTATTCTATTGAGATTAATGAATTTATTTTACCAATCTTATAAATCTCATGAAAATAAACATGATGAATATTTTTGTCTTATAAGATTTTGCCTTTACATCTTGAACTTTAATGCTTATATTGATTTGGCATATAAAGACTAAGGCATGCTCATAAGAAGCAAATCACATGAATAGAAATTTATAAAAAAATGAAATGTAATCCTTTATCTTATTTATTTCTACCTAAGAGACCAATAAAACTATCTATGCCATTTTGAATCTCTTGAAAGAAATGTTGAGATTTTGATGATTTGGATGATTTGAATTTGAATGAGTTTTATTCAAAATCATGATCTTGATTCCGTGATATTTACAAATTAAGATTTATTATGAATCAAGATTTTTTTCATTAATCGATCTCCTAAGATTTTCTTTTAATTATTTATGAGTAGGTTTTTCAAAAAAGAAATCATGCCTTTTGGTATTCATATGTACTAATCTTTCATGATATGATTTTTATACAATTCCTTGTATTCATGAAATGTTTATCGATCACACAATTATTTTTTTTTCTTGATATTCCTTATGTGGTGATTAAAATTATGCATGAAATACTCTTTGATATTATTTTGATGTATACAAATGAAAAGTTATACTCATGAATGATTGGATGAAATTTGACAAGTTAATATCTTCATGATTTGAAATATTTATACTTTGAAATTATGCATGCAATTGCTTTGTATTGTGATGATATATGCATCATGAATACTTTATTATCATACATGAAAATAGTGATAAACATTTTGAAAATAAATATTTGTATCATGTTAGATGATTTTACATCATGTGCATGATGAGTTATAGTGATGATTGAAACAATGATTGAAATGATATGAATGATGATTTGGAATCATGCATATAATGATGAGTTAATATGTTTTGAATATATGATGATTTGGTATTATGCATGTAATAATGATATACATAATGATGAAATACTTATGACAAAATTATTATTTTGATATTCATGACTTGAATCTTCCTTTCTTTTTTGCCAATGACAACGGAGAGAAAGAGTTACTAATGTGCTATCTTGAATTGATGTAAAGGGTCATCTCAAACAGAAATTAGCTACCTTGCACAAGTCAAGAAAATGCAAAAACTTCCTTACTTTCTTGCACATCTAAAAAGAAGATGCAAATGTAACACTTGCCAAATTGTTTGTTTGCCTCATGTAAAACATTGTCTCTTGTTAGGTTGACATTTTGCTAAGGAAGCAAAAAATTGACACTTCTCAAAAGAGAAGAAAGTGCTTGCTTTCTTGAACATCTTTAATTTGCTAGCTAGCATAATGTACAATTTGCTATCTTAAACATTACAAAGAAATGCTATCATGCACATCGCAAAGAAAAGCAAATATGCTAACTTGCAAATCTTTAAATTTGCTAGCTTTATATGTAGTAAAACTTGCATATCGTAAAAGTTGCTAGCTCATAGAGAAGCAAAGAATTGCTATCTCGAAAAGAAGTAAAAATTGTAAAACTTAGAAAACTTGCAACAAAATTGCTCTTGCCATGCTTTGTATAAAAAAATATGTTGATATCCTTAAAAGCATCGCAGAATGAATTTTTTTAGTGTATCGCGAATGTATCACATGTATCACAAATTAATTTTTTTTTAGACTATTATCATATCATGATGTATGCATAATGATATCATGATTTGTGATTGTTTCATGTGATCCTTAGTGAATTTTCACATTGGTATCCTTCGTGAAATGATTTCATTACATTATTGTCTTGTATGCATCATGTGATGATTGAAATATTGATTGATGCAAAGTTGATGTAAAAAAGTCTAAATCATTGGTTCCTCTCCTTCTTTTTTGACATTGACAAAGGGGGAGAAAGTTATTGCTAGCTTGCCTATCTTAAGTAGCAAAGATTACTAACTTGCTTATTTCAAGAAGCAAAAGTTGTCTTCTTTAACATCACTATCTTGCCTATCTCAAGAAGCAAGACTTGCAACCTACACATTACAATAGGAAGCAAGAATCGATAGCTTACACACTCCAACAAGAAAGCTATCTTGTATTTGCTTTCAAAAAATTTTGCTAGCTTCTATGTTGCAAAACTTGCTCACTTTTTTCAAACACTTTTGCTAGCTTGCACTTTGTAAAGGAAGCGAAAATAGCACTTCTCAAAAAAGAGAAGAAAGAACTTACTATCTTGAAACATCACAAAAGTTTGCTATCTAGCATGATGATATAAAATTTGCTATATCAAACATCATAAATATTGTTACTTGCAAAGAAAAGCAAAAGTGTAATCTTGCAAAAAAATTCAAGTGTTGAATTGCCATGCTTTTTGTGCCTATATGTTGTGATGAAAATCTAGCTTCATGTTGTAAAAAACTTGCATATCTTTTAAAATAGCTAGAGCTACTTCTCCTTTTTTTGTTGATGACATAGGGGAGAAGTATATTGATGACTTCATGCATTGAATTAAACATTTTATATATTTGCATGATGGTTTAAATTTTTTTCATAACATGTGATGAATGTTACTTGGATTTGAGATAATCCAAGTGTTCTATCAATGGCATATTGATAGGGGAGTTTGTTTAAACTCAGGGGAGTTAAGGTTAACTCAGTTAGTCATCAATTAGTTGTCATCATCAAAAGGGGAGATTGTTGAATCTCAGATTTTGATGATGAAACTAATTGATTGTGTTTAGATGTTTAACTGCATTTTGAGTGATGTAGGTCTACTCGATTAGAATTAGACAGTTAACCAGGAGGAAATGACGTTGTGCGGAGGAGATCACGTCGGGATATTGGACGGCGAAGGCTTGAACGCCGGGCATCGGACCAAGAAGAGCGGAATTGCGCCAAGGATATCGGGGTGCGGAGGTCAACCACCCGATTGGGCAACAAGCCGCAAGAGAGGACGATGTGCTAAAGAATCGAACGGCGCCAACCAATGACGTGAGACAACAGAATGTCAATTAGCGTTGTAATAACTTGTCTAGATCGAGATAGAGTTTTGGTTTGCATGTTCAGGATTAACCACGATAACGATGAAGACATAAAGTGAAATAAAGTGTGGAGTCAAGAACGAAGGATTCGTTGGGAGTTCAAGAGTTCGACGGAAGTCCGAAGGATCATCGGGAACATTGCCGGAACTAGCCGAGAATGAGTAGGGAGCTTGTCAGAAGGGTTTTTGGAAGCTCGCCGGAAGGTTCGTGGGAAGTTCGCAGAGTTTGCCGAGAAAGATCGGAGCTTGCCGAAGAAGCTCGTTGGAACTTCGCCAAGATCAAATCGAGAGTTTATTCGGAAGACCAGAAAGTTAGTTAAGGAAGAAGTCTTGACTTATGGACTTTGTAATAGCTTATATAATGTCTTTAAAATAAGTAGTTAGCATGTTAATTAGGGTTAGGATTAGGTATTAATCCTATAACCCAAATAGGGGCCTATAACACTGTAGGCTGAAAACACTTTGTGAATGTTTGAAAAAAACACTATATGGCTGAAAAATCTGTAGGCGGTGGCACCGCCTGGGCTGAGTGGTGGCACCACTGGGCTGGGTGGCACCGCCAGCACCCGAAAGTGCTTGGTGACACCTCTTGGCTGGGCGGTGGCACCGCCCAGCACTGAAAACGCTGGGCGGTGGCACCGCCATTGGCTGGTGGCACCGCCTATGGGGTGGTGGCACCGCCAAAGATCGGGAACCCAAAGAGAATTTGAATTTTGGAGCCCAAATTTTGGAGCCCAAATTTGAATCCTCTTGAGGCCTATAAATACCCCTCAAATCTCAGCTGAGATTACAACTTTTTTGAGCAGCAAGAGTTTGAGAGAAAGGTCTTAGAAAAGTGTTAGCTTGTCTTCTTTTCAATTTGCTAGTGTTCACCTCATCTCTTCTCGAAAATCTGTAAGAGAGTGAACCGCTTGTAAAGAGTTGTAAGAGGGTATTTACCCTTCCATTTCAAGAGACTTGCTAGTGGAAGGTGGGAGCCTCATCAAGAGGGGCCTCATAAAGTGGAGTAGGTCTTTTGACCGAACCACTCTAAAATCGGCGTGATCCTTGGTTTACATTTCATTATTGCTATTTACATTATTGCAAACCTTCTTATATGCTTTAGTTCCTTATTACTTTTGCTGCGCATATTTAAGAATACGCTTTCATGATTAAGCTTGTCAAGTTCCGCTCTTATCATACGAAAGATTTTTTAAAAACCGAAGTTTTAATCCGCTGCACTAATTCACCCCCCCTCTTAGTGCTGCTCCGATCCTAACATCTCCTAGCTAGAGTCCTAATAACTTTCTGTTTGCAAACAAGGAGAACTCACTATTGAAGGCAATTGATTTCGGATTGTCTATATTCTTCAAGCCCAGTGAGTCTCTTCACGATCTATGCTTATGGTAAAAGTACAAGTTGCTTTGATGGATTATGATGTTCTAGCTATTAGATTATGTGGCCCTATTTAATTAGGTAAGATATATTATAAATATAATTAGATTCTGATTATGGTCCTTAAGGGATGCCCTTGATGGGAGGAACTCTCCGAATAACTGATCCTAGACTCTCTACTCTCACCTATAAATAGATAGAACTTCTACGGGCTATAGAGACGCATCTCAACGTAGTTAAGAGATTAAGGTTTTTCTCTCAATCTCCTTAATTCATCAATCTAAGTGGTCCTGTAAAAGTATAGGAAGAGAGGAGAAGGAATGTCTAATTCTCTTTGTAGATTCATAGCGATTTTATATCTAAAAACGGTGCCTTTGCAGATCACACAGAGATCTCCTTTTCATATGGCATCAAAAGGTATGCATCATAATATTGTTAGATCTAATTTTATTTGATTTCAATCCTAGAATAAAATATTGTTTCCGCATTACAAATAGCACGATTATAGATTTTATGCTAACAATTGGTAATAGAGCCCAGGTTCTTGAGATCAAATATATTAAATCTATTATTTACTTGAATGATCCATATTTCATCAATCTATATTCCTATCTATTTTGTTTTGTTACCTGCTTGCTGACAATGTTAGATTTGTTGTAAATGTGATCTCCAATGATCGCGAAGCAGCAATGGTCGCCATCGACCTTGCTACGTATAGCCAGCAAATCTGCTAGCGGCAGAGGCTGCGCCGGGTAGTATGCGTGCCGCAGTGCAGCAGGCGGCAGTCATACGCGAGCATCACTACGCCCATGCGGCGACCGTGCGAGGGCAGACAATTGCCCAGGCGGTGGCCGCGGGCGAGTAGGTTGCATCCAGGCAGCGGTCGTGCATGTACAAAAGCCACGTCTAAGCGGCAATCGCGCCCAGGTGGCAACCACGCATGGGTTGGTCGCACCCATACGGCAACCGGGTGCGAGCACCGGTCGCACCCAAGCGGCGGTCGCGTGTGGGTAGGAGCCACGCATCGGCGAAGATCACGCGCGGGTAGGCCGCACCAAGGTAGCAGCCTCGCGCGGGCAGAGGCAGCACCACAATGGCAATGGCCATGCGCGGCTAGAGGCAGCGCCATAGCCATAGCAGCCGTGTGTGGGCAGAGGCAACCACGCACACGCAGGTGACAGCGACGCATGCAAGAGTTTTCCTTTTGACATATTTAAAATTTTGCCCTCGGGGCTAATTTTTGTCAAATTATAGTTTTGCCCTTTACAAATTTTGTAATTCCAATTTATATCCTATAAATATATTTACAATTTTACCATTATGAAATTGAGAATTCTAATTTATATCATTAATTATAAAATTGATAAATATGATTTATTATAATTGTGATTGAATTTGATCATGATTATATTTTTAGTTATTTGATTGGATTTATTTTTTTATTAAAAAAACTATAAATTATGGTTTACTTTTATAGTTTTCTCATATGACTTATTGATTATATTTTAACATATGATAAATAAAATACAATCATTATTCTTAGATATTCATTTGGTTATTCACATGTATATATTTAAAATTATGAAATAATATTTGTCTTTCACATGCAGGAATGATTTATATGTTATCATGATTATCATATGAGTTTTTTCTTTTACTGATTAATATTTAATAATTATTATGGTTGTTATTCTATTATTCAACTGCTTCAGCATGAATCAAGATAAATAAATTTATGAATATTATATGTAATTTATCTTCATAAGTTTTATCTGACCGATAGTTGCCAAAGTAGCCTAGGATTATAGATTTATCAGATTGAAATTATAATAAAGGTCTTATCATTTATAGAACACTTTAAACTATATTTTATATTTTTATATTGATCCTATAGCCATTAAAGTGACCTGGACGAATAATCTATAAAATATATTATGTAATTAGTCATAAATGATATTAAATAATATAATATTCACAATGGTAGCATGAATGAAGATAAAAAAAATTTGGTGAATATTATTTATAATTTATCTTCCTAAGTTTTATCTGACCGGTAGCTACCAAAGTAGCTTGGGATGATAGGATTATGGGATATGAATTACAATAAAGTTCTTGTCATTAATAGGATATTTTAGACTATATTTTATCTTTTTTTATTAGTCCTGCAACCATCAAAGTGACCTAGACCAATAATCTATAAAATATATTATGGAATTGATCCTAAATGACATTAAATAAAATAATATTCATGTTGGCATATATAATTAGGAGATTTAGATAATCTTAATGGAGAATCTATTTCAAATAGTTATGTGATAGGGTAAGATGATACTTTTTTTTATATCCTTGCAGGTTAGGGTCGTATACCCAAATGTAATAATACTATTATATAAGGATGGTATCAGTCCTCCATGAATAATCATGAATGAATACTAAATATGTCAATATTTCACCCAAAGGTGAAATATAGATGATATTAATAGTTCATCATATTTTGGAAACTCAAAGCATTAATGTTATATTATTACAGTGGTACTTCCTTCATTGTATTTTTGTAAATGTCCCTATACTTTTCAAAATAAATGGGTTGAGCATATGCAAGTTGTATTAAGTGAGTCAGACCTTGATCAAATTAATTGAATAGAACACAAACTTAATTATTGAAAGTTTTATGGAATAAATAATTGAGGTGATTGATTAGGAAAGATATAAAATACTCAATTTTACGATACTTAGACTTCAGTACAGTTTATAACTAGCATATATGAATATTTAAGGATCAATTTAATTTTTCTAATAAGTCTTTAGTTGACACCTTAAAATGATAGTATTTGAAGAATTGAAGATTATATCCTCAATATAAATGATAAAGATATAAGCTCAAGACTTATAATATTTTTAGTATTACTCAGGAAATAGATTGTAAACAATAAAATAAGGATGAAACGCAAGTCACTTGAGTTTATAATTACTATATAAACTCATAAAAGAATGTCTTCACAATAAAGTGTTACTTCTGTAACAAAGAAAGTTATATGAAAAAAAAAAACTATAAGATTTGATTTAAAATGAAAAGGTATAAATATAACCTTTATATGGTTCAAATCAAATATTAAATATATTAATGATGGATTAATTTGATGTTTCAACATATTTTACTAATAATAAATATTCATTCAAATAAAATAAAATAAAAGTGAATGGGGATAAAACCAAAAGTGAATGAAATATTCATCATTATAGGAAATCATCTTAAAGTGAAAGTGATATTAGTTTGTATTTATCGCCTACATCTAAAGTTGATTTATTTGATAGATCTTGAGGATCAATGTTGTGTTCTTATAATTATGAGAATTTAGATTTTTTATCTAGAATTGTTAGAATATTATTTCCATTTTTATGGTTGTAAACTTATTATGATTCAATAAAAATTAACCTTTGAATTATGTATAATAGTCTATACAGAATTAATATGAATCTTAAGTTTACAATGGTACAATGATTAAATATTAAAATTAAATATAGTTTTATAAACTCCTTGAGATTATGCTTATATCCGTGGGTCAGTCTATGCTTTCGTCTCATTAAATAGAGACATTTTATCATTATATAGATAATATATTAAGATATGATTATATATATCTAATTCATGTAAAGTCTATGACCGTTCACACTCTTGAAGTGTACATAAATGAAGTCGAGAGACAATTAGATAGAAAAATCAAGATCATTATATCTGACAAGGGTGATAAATTTTATGGTATTTATGATGAATCCAATTATAATTCTAATTCTTTTACTAGATTCTTAAAAAAATAAGGTATATGATTTACTAGATGTGTTACAACAGAATATGATTGCTGAAAGATATAATCGTACCATTATAGATATGGTTAGGAGCATGATAGGTTATTCTTTTTTACCCAAATCAATGTGAGAAGATGCTCCAAAGACAACTATGTATTTCTTGAATGGTATTCCGAGTAAGTAAATTATATAACTAGTTTTTTGAAATGATAAAAAATCTAACTTAAGATATTTACATATTTGAGATTGTCCTATAGAGATATGGATATTCAACTCACATAAAAGAAAATTAGATTTAATAACTATTTTTGAATATTTTATTATATATTCAGAAAAATTTAAAGGGGTACATATCGTATTGCTTTAATCATAGTATGAGGACAATTAAATATGGTAATGTAAGATTTCTATAAAATAGCAAATCAGTGGGAGTGAAAATCTCAAAATTTAATTTTGATATATAGGAGATACAAGTTGATACTCCTTTATTATTCGACATATTGTTGTTACTCAAATCATTAAATGATTTGATAAAAGTGAACAACAAAATAACATACTAAACTCTCATATTATATTAATATCATTGTTAATAGTCTTGTAGAACAACCATAATTGATAACCTTAGGAATATCTCAAAAGGAAAGGAATCCTATCATTTATGGTTATTATGTGGTATATTTACAAGAATTATATTATGATATAAGAATCAAAATGGATCCCTTATTGTTTTCACAAGTCATGAAAAGTAATGATTCTGAAAAGTAATATAATACAATAAAAGAAGAGTTAAAATCAATAACCAGAATGATGTTTGATAAATTTATCAAATTATCCAATAATTATAAAAGAGTTTATTATATAAATGTGACTCAAAGGACAATGTCAAATGATATAATGGTCAAACTTATGGTTAAAATTTTTACTCATAAAAAATGTATCGACCATAATAAGATATTTAGTTTTTAATGAACTCGTTAATAATCATCATGACATTAGTAACTCATTATAAGTTTGAGTTATATTATAATGATTTGAAAATAATTTTTTTAAGGATCTAGCTTTATATGGGCTACTCTATATGATTTATAAAGAAAATGAAAGAAATATAAATTTTGGTATGCAAATTCAGGAATCCATTTATGATCTTAAACAAGCTTCAAGATAATGATATATAAAGGTTCTTGATATCATTATTTTTTTTCAAATTTAAGGCAAATACTATTATTCAATATTTATATCAATGGATGCAAGTTTATTATATTGGTCTTATATATGGATAATATTTTGTATTTCCAATAGTGATATTGGTTTATTATACTAAATTAAGAAATTTGTCATTAAGAGTTTTAAGAATGTTGATATGAATGAGATATCTTATATTATTAATACTAAGTAATTCAATGATAGACCTCAATGATTATGAAGACTGTCTTAGAAAGAATATATCAACCGAGTCTTGAAAAGATTTAATATACAACTTTGTTCAGTAAATGATAAAAGTAAAATTTTAGTCAATAGTAAATGCTTTAAAATGACTTGAAAAGAATCAAATAAAGAAGATATTCTTTATATATGCCTAGTTGGAAGTCTATGCTCAAACCTATGTTAGAACAGATATCAATTTTACAATTAAAATACTAGATATTGTTGAATCTCGTATTTTGATGATGAAACTACTTGATATATGTTTATGATTTAATCTGCGTTTTGAGTGACGCAGGATGCTTCGATCAGGATGAGACAATTAAAGCAGGAAAATCATGTTGTGCCGAAGGAACATGTCAGAAGATTGGACGTCAGGCCGGTGGATCGGTCGACGATCGAATGTAAGGCTTGGGCCATGGACTCGGGCATCGGGCCAAGAAGAGTGGGTATTGTGCCAAGGATATCGGAGTTGCAGAGTCAACTGGTCGATTAGGCAATAGGTCGCAGGAGAGGACGACGATCGCTTCAAGAAAAGACGGAAAGCGTCGAGGGACCAATGACATGCGGACAACTTGGTTAATTGCTTAGGATTAATTGTCTCGATTGAAGTTTTGTTTTAATTGTGCAGGATTAACTATGATAATGATGAAGACATAAAAGCGAAACAAAGTGTCGGAGTCAAGCCGGCGAAGGATTTGTTTGAAGTTCGAGAGTTCGACTAAAAGTCCGAAGGTTAAATGGGAATGCTACCGAGCTCGCCGAGAAAGATCGGAGCTTGTCGAAGAAGCTCATTGGAACTTCGCTAAGATCAAATCGTGAAGTCTAGGAGCTTGCGGGAGTCCGCAGAATGGTTTCGAGAGTTCATGGAAGACCGGAAGTTTCTTCGGAAGCTTCATGAGAAGAAGTCTTGACTTTGCGGACTTTGTAATAGCTTAGAAAATGTCTTTAAATTCATAGTTAGCACGTTAATTAGGCTCAAGTTCGGACTGATTTAGGCCAAGTTTGGAGCCAAACCAAGTGAGCTGAAATAGTAAAAGAGGTGGCACCGCCAGGTTGGAGGTGGCACCGCCTAAAGCTATGTCCCCCGAGAGACCGGGGCGGTGCAACCGCCCCAGCCTAAGAGGTGCAACCGCCTGGGGCTCGATCTTGAGCTCGCCCCGGCGGTGCAACCTCTCCAATCGGCGGTGCAACCGCTTTGAGTTTCGATCTTCGAGCTCGGGCAGAGAGGTGCAAACGCGCCCGGCAGAGAGGTGGCACGCTGGGAGGCTCGATCTTGAGCTCTGCGGCGGTGCAACCTCTCCGATCAAGAGGTGCAATCGCCTGATCCCGAATTCGGATTTGATCGATTTGATCGTTTTGAGCTCCAAATTTGAACTGGGTTGGGGCCTATAAATACCCCACCCATTCAGCACTGAAAGAACAGCACATACACTCGAAATCTTGCTATCTTTCTGTGTTTCTTAGAGCTCAAAACTGCTAGTTCTCCTCCTTCTATTCTTCAAGTTTGAATTGTAAAGAGATGAGAGAAAACTTTGTAAGGGTTGTCTCCTGAGCCCATCAAAAGGAGTGAAACTGTAAAAGGGCAGTTGGCCTTCGCCCATTGAAGGAAGGCAGCTAGTTGACGTCGGTGACCTCGTTGGAGGAGGAAGCCAAAAGTGGAGTAGGTCAAGACTGACCGAACCACTCTAAATCTCTGGTTTGCTTTTACTTTGAGCACTTTATCATTACTGCAAACCTCCTACATAGCTACTGCCCTCTGCGCTTTTACTAACGAGTCTCTAAGTTCTGATCTTACCGAATCTGCATTCAGACGTAAATCGGTGTTTTCGTACGATCTTTACACTGCAGTTTACGCTTACGTTTTGATTCCATTTATAACTGTAAATTGCTTTCTGCGTATTCATAAAACGTATTTCAAAGTGCAAAACTGCGTTTAGACGTAAAATTACGCCTTGACGTAAAAACTGCGTTTAGACGTAAACTGAGTTTAGACATAAAACTGCGTTTAGACGTAAAACTGCGTTTAGACGCAAAACTGCGTTTAGACGTAAAACTGCATTTAGACGTAAAACTGCGTTTAGGCGTAAAACTGGCGTTTAGGCGAAAAACGCGTTTAGGCGATAAAACTACACTTAGGCGTAAAACTGCACTTAGACGTAAAACTACGTTTAGGCATCAAACGCGCTCGGGCATAAAACTGTGTTTAGACGCAAACTGTGTTTAGGCGCAAACTGTGTTTAGACGCAAACCGCGCTTTAGACGCAATCTGGCGCTTAGGCGCAAACTGCGCTTTTAAATGCAAACCGCGCTTTTAGACGCAATCTGCATTTAGACGCAAACTGCATTTAGACGCAAACCACGTAAACTACACTTAGATACAAATTGTGAATCGGCTTTTACATCGAAATCGTTTTTTATCGGACCTAACGAGCTTTCGTTTTTAAATCGCTGAAAGATTTCCGCTGCACTAATTCCCCCCCTCTTAGTGCTCTCGATCCTAACAATTGGTATCAGAGTGGGGTATTTCTCATTTCGGATTTACACGAGAGAAATGGCTCTTCAAGAGGGCTTTTTTCGGTCTTTCGGCCCACCGTTCTTTAACGGATTGGACTACACTTATTGAAAACTTCGAATGAGAGTTTTCTTGATTTCTCTAAATCTGGATTTATGGAATATCGTTGAAAACGGTTTTCAACTTCCTCTAAACCGATGAACGAATGGTCGGATTTAGAGAAGAAGTATTTTTCTTTAAACGCAAAGGCTATGAATGCCTTATTTTGCGCTTTGACAAAAAAAAAATGAGTTCAATCGGGTTTCTTTGTGCGAAACGGCTTTCGATATCTGGCGCACTCTTGAAATCACGCACGAGGGAACTAGTAGAGTCAAAGACTCGAAAGTTAATATTTTACTGCATGATTTCGAGCTTTTTCATATGAAACCAAGCGAAACCGTTGTTGACATGTACACCCGTTTTACGGATGTCGTCAATGGTTTAAAATCACTTGATAAAAGCTTTTCGGATTTTGAACTCGTTAACAAAGTTTTGCGCTCACTTTCTAAAACTTGGGATTCAAAAGTAACTTCTATTCAAGAATCGAAAAACTTGAACCAATTTCTACTTGAAGAACTAATTGGTTCATTGATGACATATGAAATGGTGCACAATGCACATGATGAACATGTTGAACACAATCATCTTCCAAAGAACAGGAAGGATTTGGAACTCTGGACAAATGAATGCCACTTGAGCGATAACTCAAGTGATGAGGACAATGATGAACAAAACAACCTTCCAAAGAACAGGAAGGATTTGGGACATAGAACATTTGAAGACCACTCGAGCATAAGCTCAAGTGATGGTGAACTTAAACTACAAATGAAATAAAAATTAAAAAGCAAAAAGAATGGAACTTCTTGCTTTGAATGCAAGAAGAAGAACAAAAATTGGGATGAATCGAGCTCCTCCGAAGACGAGGAGAAAATCAACAAAGGCGAGGTGGCAAACTACGCCTTTACGCCTTTCGACGTTGAGGTAATCAAAATGCCTTTAATTTACTTTGAAATTACATGATGCTTTTCATAAAGCATTTTTTTTAATTTTCTTGAAAATTGCATGTTTAATAATCTTATAATGAAAATACAAACAATTAGGAATCATGCTTATCATTCTAGTAATTTTGAAAATAATCATGAAAATTGCATGTTTATGATAAACAAAATGATTTTGATTAAAAATACCTTATGAAATCATGCTATATGTGGTTGAGAAGTAATAATGTATATCATGTTAATTTCCATTGTTATTTCTCGATGAAATTATGAATCTATTTATAAATTTTGTGAGCCATAAAAATGATTTTGATAATTTAAAATTGAAATAAGTTTTATCAAAATCATGATCTTGATTTATCAAATTGTATGAATTGAAAATGAATAATGAATTTTCTCTTGAATGATTGTGACTTGTATTCCTTGTATTCATGATATGATTTTTATGCAATTCTTTGTACTCATGAAATATTTATCTCATCACCCAATTATTCCTTTTCAATACTCCTCAAGTGATGATATGAATGCATGAGATATTCATGAATTTATTTTGATGTATGCAAATGAGAAGTTTCGATCATGCATGGTAGGATGCAATGTGACAAATTAATATCATGATGATTTAAAATATTTATGATTTGGAATGATGCACATGTTTTTTTTATGTGTATCATAAATGCTTTAAATGATAAATGTTTGGAATCATGATTAAAATAAAGTGATAAATACTGATTCAATGTTCGGTATCATGAATACTTCATTATCATACATTAAAATAGTGATAAATATTTTGAAAATAAATGATTGTATCATGTTAGATGATTTTATATATTGTGCATAATAAGCTATAAGTGGTGATTGAAACAATGATTGAAATAATATGAATGATGATTTGGAATCATGCATATAATAATGAGTTTATTTGTTTTGAAAATGTGCATGTTTTAATTTGAAAATATAATGATGCACAAATAAGATTGATACTAACCTTTGTCATAATTTAAAAATTGATGTAAAGGGTTTTTCCCTTCTTTTTGACAATGACAAAAGGGGAGATAGCTAGCTTTCACAATTCAAGAAGAAAGCAAAAATTGCACTTCTCAAAAGAGAAGAAATTACTATCTTGAACATCACTAAGAAGTGCTATCTTGCAGATCTCAAGACACACAAATGCAATCATGCAAAATTTGTAATTTTGCACATCATTAAAATTTATGATGCTTTGGTGATTATGCATGTTCTAAAATGTTATAAAATTCACTAGCTTGCATGATGTAGAACTTAGCTATATTGAACATCACCAAGGAATGCTATCTTGCCTATCTCAAGAAGCAAAAAGTTAACTTGCACATCTAGCAAAACTTATATTTCAAGAAGCAAGAGTTGCCTTCTTGAACATCTCAAAATTGCTAGCTTGCGGGCCTTAAAATTTAGAAATTTTTTTGCTAGCTTGTATATGGTAAACTTGCTATCATACTACCATGATGATGAGCATGTCTTATCTTTATGATTGTATTTGAAAAACTATGGCAAAAATACGTCCTAATGATTGAACGTGTTAAAATTATTTTTCGAACCTTCTTGATTGAATGATTGAATCACTTGATTGGCATAATGATTTTACACAATTAAATGTTGAAAATTATGTGCTTGAATACAAAACTTCCATGGTAACAAGTATGCTTTACCTTCATGATTGTAATTGAATATCTATAGCAAAACCTTGTCCGAATGGAAGAAAGAGTCAAATTTCATTTTCGGATTCTCTTGAATCTAACATATCAAGTTCACTCTCTTCCAAACTTAACAAGCATATGTCATATCAAATTTAGTTCATATCATTGATTTTTGACATATGTAATTAACTAGCAAATACATCTCTCATACACACATCATGTGAAAAATAATTTTTGAGAAATGGATTTGATGAATATGGATGAAAGTGTTTTTACTTGCAAGGATTTATTTCACATACATAACAACAAGCACTTATGCTTAAAATTTGCTTATATCGTTCTCCGTTTTGTTGATGACAAAGGGGGAGAAATATATGAATTGATGCTATGAACACTGATGCTATGCTTGCATCATCAAGAGATATATGAATTGATATGATTGTCATATTTGCAATGCTTGCATCATTAAGAGATATATGAATTGATGCTATGATTGCCAAACTTGCATTATGCTATGTTTGCATCATGCGTTAAGATATCAAGAACTTGTATCGTAATTTTACGCATTGATATCTTACCATGTGATGAAATGCTACAATTGATAAACACTTGAAATGTTTGCGTTATGATATCAAAAGCTTACATCGCAATTTTTCATGTTTATATTTGATATTAGCAAACTTGCATGATGATAAAACTTGATATTATGATTTTCATGCAATGAGTTGAACCAATATCACACACGATTGATTGTGATACTTCTCCTTTTTGTTGATGACAAAGGGGGAGAAGTATGTTGATGACATGACATGTGATGCATAAGTTTATGCATATGTTCATGTTGACGTGTTGCAAGTATTCATGATGAATATTGCAATGACTTGAATTCAGTTTGAATTCAAGGTTCTATCAATATGGCATATTGATAGGGGGAGTTTGTTTAAACTCCGGGGGTTAAGTTTAACTCCGTCATCAAGTGGTTGTCATCATCAAAAAGGGGGAGATTGTTGAATCTCGTATTTTGATGATGAAACTACTTGATATATGTTTATGATTTAATCTGCGTTTTGAGTGACGTAGGATGCTTCGATCAGGATGAGACAATTAAAGTAGGAAAATCATGTTGTGCCGAAGGAACATGTCAGAAGATTGGACGTCGGGCCGGTGGATGGGTCGACGATCGATCGACAGAAAAGGCTTCGGGCCGTGGACTCTGCATCGGGCCAAGAAGAGCGGTATTGTGCTAAGGATATCGAAGTTGCAGAGTCAATCGGCCGATTGGGCAATATGTTGCAGGAGAGGACGATCTTGCCAAGAATCGGGATGTGGCGTCGAGGGACCAATGACATGCCGGACAACTTGGTTAATTGCTTAGGATTAATTGTCTCGATCAAAGTTTTGTTTTAATTGTGCAGGATTAACTATGATAACGAGGAAGACATAAAGCTAAAACAAAGTGTCGAGTCGAGTCGCTGAAGGATTTGTTATGAAGTTCGAGAGTTCGACGGAAGTCCCGAAGGTTCATCGGGAATGCTACCAGAGCTCGCCGAGAAAGATCGGAGCTTGCCGAAGAAGCTCATTGGAACTCGTTAAGATCAAATCGTGAAGTCTAGGAGCTTGCCGGGAGTCCGCAGAATGGTTTCCGAGAGTTCATCGGAAGACCGCCGGAAGTTTGCCGGAAGCTCGCCAGAAGAAGTCTTGACTTGCGAACTTTGTAATAGCTTAGAAAATGTCTTTAAATTCATAGTTAGCACGTTAATTAGGCTCAAGTTCGGACTGGTTTGGGCCAAGTTTGGAGCCAAACCAAGTGAGTTGAAATAGTAAAAGAGGTGGCACCGCCAGGGTTGGAGGTGGCACCGCCCAGGCTATGTCTCCCAGCGAGACTGGGCGGTGCAACCGCCCCAGCCAAGAGGTGCAACCGCCCAGGGCTTAGTCTTCGAGCTCTACCAGGCGGTGCAACCTCTCCAGTCAGGCGGTGCAACCGCCTGAGCTCGGTCTTCGAGCTCTGGCAGAGAGGTGCAACCGCCTCTGGCAGAGAGGTGGCACCGCCCAGAGGCTCAGTCTTCGAGCTCTGCCAGGCCGTGCAACCTCTCCAGTCAAGAGGTGCAACCGCCTAATCCCGGAATTCCGGGATTTGATCGATTTGATCGCTTTTTGAGCTCCAAATTTGAACTGGGTTGGGGCCTATAAATACCCCACCCATTCAAGACTGAAGAACAGCACATACACTCGAAATCTTGCTATCTTTCTGTGTTTCTTAGAGCTCAAAACTGCTAGTTCTCCTTCTTCTATTCTTCAAGTTTGAATTGTAAAGAGAGGAGAGAAAACTTCTGTAAGGGGTTGTCTCCTGAGCCCATCAAAAGGAGTGAAACTGTAAAGGGCACTTGGCCTTAAGCCCATTGAAGGAAGGCAGCTAGTTGACGCCGGTGACCTCGTCGGAGGAGGAAGCCAAAAGTGGAGTAGGTCAAGACTGACCGAACCACTCTAAATCTCTGGTTTGCTTTTACTTTGAGCACTTTATCATTACTGCAAACCTCCTACATAGCTACTGCCCTCCGCGCTTTTTACTACGAACAAGTCTCTAAGTTCTGATCTTTCTGAATCTGCATTCAAACGTAAATCGGTGTTTTTTAAATCGATCTTTACACTACAGTTTACGCCACGTTTTGATTCCATTTATAACTGCAAATTGCTTTCTGCGTATTCATAAAACGCGTTTCAAAGTGCAAAACTGCATTTAGACGTAAAATTATGCTTTGACGTAAAAACTGCGTTTAGACGTAAAACTGCGTTTAGACGCAAAACTGCGTTTAGACGTAAAACTGCATTTAGACGTAAAACTGCGTTTAGACGCAAAACTGTGTTTAGACGTAAAACTGCACTTAGACGTAAAACTGCACTTAGGCGTAAAACTACGTTTTAGGCATAAACCGCGCAGACATAAACTGTGTTTAGACGCGAAATTGTGTTTAGACATAAACCGCGCTTTAGACGCAAACTGTGTTTAGACGCAAACTGTGTTTAGCATAAAACCGCGCTTAGACGCAAATCACGCTTAGACGAAACTGCGCTTAAATGCAAACCGCGCTTTAGACGCAATCTGCATTTAGACGAAACCGCGTAAACTATACTTAGATACAAACTGTGAATCGGCTTTTACATCGAAATCGTTTTTTTATCGGACTAACGCAGCTTTCGTTTTTTAAATCGCTGAAAGATTTCGCTGCACTAATTCCCCCCTCTTAGTGCTCTCGATCCTAACAGATATATATTGGAGTTACCTAGAAGTAAAAAACACTAAAAGACTGCTAAGAAAGTAATAAGATATTCGGAAGGAACAAAGGATTTTATACTCATATGTATGAAATTATATTACCTTGAAATGATGATATTTTTCAGATGCTGATTGTATAAATTACCTCGATAATAGGAAGTCCACCTTACGGTTAATATATATATCAATTAGAGGGGTAATTTATTATTATTATTAATAGAAGTTGATTTTATGGCATGCTTTGAGGCCACTGATCAAACTTTTTTACTACGAAATTTTATCTCAAGACTTGATATAGTCAGACTTAATTGCCAAGTCATTAAAGATATTTTATGACATTACAGTAGTTTTCTTCTCTAAGAATGACAAGTACTATTGCATCTTTATGCATTATAATATAAAGTACTTGATGGTTAGAGAATAAGAGTCCAGAAATGTCCAATATCAATTAATTACTTGAGTTCCACTATATTGATTATTGATCCATTCACTTAAGACTTACAACCTAAAGTATTTTGAAAGAACATGTTCTAATGATTGGGTTTGTGAGAAACCCATAAAGGATATGGTGATGCATGTTTGAGTGGATACTATAATTGACATTCTTGCTTACATACTTAAAGTTATTTGTTTATACTATCTTGTTTACAATTATATATATACATATTATGGTTGAATGTGAGGATAGGATTGTCTTGACAAGACAAATTATAGGGATCATTTTGGACTGCATTAGGAAAGGCTAATAGTGTTGAGATACATAGAAGGAAGTGTGACATTAATGATATACAACCATTATGACTCATATTATTAGTTATTAGACTTATTGGCCTATTTTTAAAATTCACGCACGCGTATATAGTTTTTCTAAAATTTCAAAATCCAATTGGATCAAATTATTTTTAAATAAATTATGTTTATTTATTTTTTATTTTAAGTGTTTTTTATCTTACCAATTAATGGGCCAAGTGGGAGAATGTTAAATTATACAGTCTTATTTAATTAGGTAATATATATTATAGAGATGATTGGATTCTGATTATAGTTATTGGCCAATAGATAAGAAGTTCATATTATAGTAGGATTCCTTATGGGATGCTCTTGATGGGATAAACTCTCCTAATAGTTTATCCTAGACCCTCTGCTCTCGCTTATAAATTATTAGGATCGAGTTGGCACTAAAGGGGGTGAATTGTTAAATCTCGAATTTTGATGATGAAACTAATTGATAGTATTTATGATTTGATCTGCATTTTTAAGTGACGCAGGATGCTTTGATCGGGGCGAGACATTTAAAGCAGGAAGAATGGAGAAATATATCAGAAGATTGGATATCATGCTGAAGGATCGGTTAACGTATCGACAGAAAGCTTTGGGTCATGGTTTCAGGCATCGGGCCAATAAGAGTGGATATTACCCTAAGGATATCAAAGTTGCGAAGGTCAAATGGCCGATTGGGCAATAGGCCGCAAGAGAGGATGATGCGCCGAAGAATCGGACGAAGCGTCGATGGACCAATGACATGTCGGACGACATGATTCATGCTTAGTAATAATTGTCTAGATCGAAGTGTATTTTTATGTGTGCAGGATTAACTATGATAGTAAGGCAGAAAGCAAAATGAAGTCCCGGAGTCAAGAACGCGATTTCGTTGGGAGTTTGAGAGTTCATCGGAAGTCCGGACGTTCGTCGAAAGTTCTACCAGAATTGACCGAGAAGTCCTGGAACATGCCAAAGAAGCTCGTCGAAACTTGCCAAGAAGATCGTCATGAAGTCCAGGAGCTTGCCGGGAGTTTGCCAGAACATTACCGAGAGATCGTCAGAAGTTCGCCAGAAAATCGTCAGAAGCTCACCGGAAGAAATCAGACTTATTTTGCTTAGAATATGTCTTAGGAATCATAGTTAGCATATAATTGGAATTGAGATTGGGAAGTAATCGCATCAACTATGTTAGGGGCCAACTGGGCCCAAAGTTGGGCTGGTTTGGGCCAGATTCAAGGCTCAACTAGGATGCTAAAAGCCTGGCCGGCGATAGCACTACTTGGGAGACAGTCTCCCAAGTGGTCTAGGTGGTGGTACCGCCAATAGTAAATGCTGCCAGTGGTGGTACCGCCCTTGCCAGGCAGTGGTACCGCTAGAGCTCGGTCTTTGAGCTCTGCAGGCGGTGGTACCGCCCAGTGTCAGGATGCCAAGCAGTGGTACCGTTCATACCCGGGAAACCCGAGATGAGACATTTTTAGGTTCCAAGTTTGAATCAACTTGAAGCCTATAAATACCCCTCTCATCCCTGGTTAAGATACATAAGTATTGAGAGTAAAAAAAGAAAGAAACGCTATTGTAATCTTGTGTGAACTCCTCTTCGTCTTCTAAGTGTTAGAATAGTTTGAGAGAGGAGTAAGTGGGGGTGTAAGGGTTATCTCATAAACCCGATAAAAGGAGAAAAAGCTGTAAAAGGTGGTTGGTCTTTGCCTATTAAAGGAAGATTGATAGTGGATGCCGGTGGCCTCGACGGAAGAGGAATCGGTGGAGTGGATGTAGGTCACGACGACTGAACCACTATAAAATCTGGTTTGCATTTTCCTTCTTGTAATTTACTTTTTTCGCAAACTTTCTCTCCTCTTTACTGTACTTTTACTACGCTTACACTCGCATACTCTTTCAAGTTTTCGAAATCGGTTTTTAACATATGAAAGAATTTTTAAAAACTGACATGATTTTAAAAACTGACATCAGAAGATTGGACGTCGGGCCGGTGGATGGGTCGACGTATCGACAGAAGGCTTCGGGCCGTGGACTCGGGCATCGGGCCAAGAAGAGCGGGTATTGTGCTAAGGATATCGAAGTTGCAGAGTCAACTGGCCGATTGGGCAATATGTTGCAGGAGAGGACGATGCGCCGAAGAATCGGACGAAGCGTCGAGGGACCAATGACATGCCGGACAACTTGGTTAATTGCTTAGGATTAATTGTCTCGATCAAAGTTTTGTTTTAATTGTGCAGGATTAACTATGATAACGAGGAAGACATAAAGCGAAACAAAGTGTCAGAGTCAAGCGCGAAGGATTTGTTGCGAGTTCGAGAGTTCGACGGAAGTCCGAAGGTTCATCGGGAATGCTACCAGAGCTCGCCGAGAAAGATCGGAGCTTGCCGAAGAAGCTCATTGGAACTCGTTAAGATCAAATCGTGAAGTCTAGGAGCTTGCCGGGAGTCCGCAGAATGGTTTCCGAGAGTTCATCGGAAGACCGCCGGAAGTTTGCCGGAAGCTCGCCAGAAGAAGTCTTGACTTGCGAACTTTGTAATAGCTTAGAAAATGTCTTTAAATTCATAGTTAGCACGTTAATTAGGCTCAAGTTCGGACTGGTTTGGGCCAAGTTTGGAGCCAAACCAAGTGAGTTGAAATAGTAAAAGAGGTGGCACCGCCAGGGTTGGAGGTGGCACCGCCCAGGCTATGTCTCCCAGCGAGACTGGGCGGTGCAACCGCCCCAGCCAAGAGGTGCAACCGCCCAGGGCTTAGTCTTCGAGCTCTACCAGGCGGTGCAACCTCTCCAGTCAGGCGGTGCAACCGCCTGAGCTCGGTCTTCGAGCTCTGGCAGAGAGGTGCAACCGCCTCTGGCAGAGAGGTGGCACCGCCCAGAGGCTCAGTCTTCGAGCTCTGCCAGGCCGTGCAACCTCTCCAGTCAAGAGGTGCAACCGCCTAATCCCGGAATTCCGGGATTTGATCGATTTGATCGTTTTGAGCTCCAAATTTGAACTGGGTTGGGGCCTATAAATACCCCACCCATTCAGCACTGAAAGAACAGCACATACACTCGAAATCTTGCTATCTTTCTGTGTTTCTTAGAGCTCAAAACTGCTAGTTCTCCTTCTTCTATTCTTCAAGTTTGAATTGTAAAGAGAGGAGAGAAAACTTCTGTAAGGGTTGTCTCCTGAGCCCATCAAAAGGAGTGAAACTGTAAAAGGGCACTTGGCCTTCGCCCATTGAAGGAAGGCAGCTAGTTGACGTCGGTGACCTCGTCGGAGGAGGAAGCCAAAAGTGGAGTAGGTCAAGACTGACCGAACCACTCTAAATCTCTGGTTTGCTTTTACTTTGAGCACTTTATCATTACTGCAAACCTCCTACATAGCTACTGCCCTCTGCGCTTTTACGAACAAGTCTCTAAGTTCTGATCTTTCTGAATCTGCATTCAAACGTAAATCGGTGTTTTCGTACGATCTTTACACTACAGTTTACGCTTACGTTTTGATTCCATTTATAACTGCAAATTGCTTTCTGCGTATTCATAAAACGCGTTTCAAAGTGCAAAACTGCATTTAGACGTAAAATTATGCTTTGACGTAAAAACTGCGTTTAGACGTAAAACTGCGTTTAGACGCAAAACTGCGTTTAGACGTAAAACTGCATTTAGACGTAAAACTGCGTTTAGACGCAAAACTGTGTTTAGACGTAAAACTGCACTTAGACGTAAAACTGCACTTAGACGTAAAACTACGTTTAGACGCAAACTGCGCTCAGACGCAAACTGTGTTTAGACGCAAATTGTGTTTAGACGCAAACTGCGCTTAGACGCAAACTGTGTTTTAGCACGAACTGTGTTTAGACGCAAAACCGCGCTTTAGACGCAATCACGCTTAGACGCAAACTGCGCTTTAAATGCAAAACCGCGCTTAGATAATCTGCATTTAGACGCAAACGCGTAAACTATACTTAGATACAAACTGTGAATCGGCTTTTACATCGAAATCGTTTTTTATCGGACTAACGCAGCTTTTCGTTTTTAAATCGCTGAAAGATTTTCGCTGCACTAATTAATTCCCCCCCCCCCCCCCTCTTAGTGCTCTCGATCCTAACAGATATATATTGGAGTTACCTAGAAGTAAAAACACTAAAAGACTGCGAAGAAAGTAATAAGATATTCGGAAGGAACAAAGGATTTTATACTCATATGTATGAAATTATATCACCTTGAAATGATGATATTTTTCAGATGCTGATTGTATAAATTACCTCGATAATAGGAAGTCCACCTTACGGTTAATATATATATCAATTAGAGGGGTAATTTATTATTATTATTAATAGAAGTTGATTTTATGGCATGCTTTGAGGCCACTGATCAAACTTTTTTACTACGAAATTTTATCTCAAGACTTGATATAGTCAGACTTAATTGCCAAGTCATTAAAGATATTTTATGACATTACAGTAGTTTTCTTCTCTAAGAATGACAAGTACTATTGCATCTTTATGCATTATGATATAAAGTACTTGATGGTTAGAGAATAAGAGTCCAGAAATGTCCAATATCAATTAATTACTTGAGTTCCACTATATTGATTATTGATCCATTCACTTAAGACTTACAACCTAAAGTATTTTGAAAGAACATGTTCTAATGATTGGGTTTGTGAGAAACCCATAAAGGATATGGTGATGCATGTTTGAGTGGATACTATAATTGACATTCTTGCTTACATACTTAAAGTTATTTGTTTATACTATCTTGTTTACAATTATATATATACATATTATGGTTGAATGTGAGGATAGGATTGTCTTGACAAGACAAATTATAGGGATCATTTTGGACTGCATTAGGAAAGGCTAATAGTGTTGAGATACATAGAAGGAAGTGTGACATTAATGATATACAACCATTATGACTCATATTATTAGTTATTAGACTTATTGGCCTATTTTTAAAATTCACGCACGCGTATATAGTTTTTATAAAATTTCAAAATCCAATTGGATCAAATTATTTTTAAATAAATTATGTTTATTTATTTTTTATTTTAAGTGTTTTTTATCTTACCAATTAATGGGCCAAGTGGGAGAATGTTAAATTATACAGTCTTATTTAATTAGGTAATATATATTATAGAGATGATTGGATTCTGATTATAGTTATTGGCCAATAGATAAGAAGTTCATATTATAGTAGGATTCCTTATGGGATGCTCTTGATGGGATAAACTCTCCTAATAGTTTATCCTAGACCCTCTGCTCTCGCTTATAAATTATTAGGATCGAGTTGGCACTAAGAGGGGGGGGGGGGTGAATTGTTAAATCTCGAATTTTGATGATGAAACTAATTGATAGTATTTATGATTTGATCTGCATTTTTAAGTGACGCAGGATGCTTTGATCGGGGCGAGACATTTAAAGCAGGAAGAATGGAGAAATATATCAGAAGATTGGATATCATGCTGAAGGATCGGTTAACGTATCGACAGAAAGCTTTGGGTCATGGTTTCAGGCATCGGGCCAATAAGAGTGGATATTACCCTAAGGATATCAAAGTTGCGAAGGTCAAATGGCCGATTGGGCAATAGGCCGCAAGAGAGGATGATGCGCCGAAGAATCGGACGAAGCGTCGATGGACCAATGACATGTCGGACGACATGATTCATGCTTAGTAATAATTGTCTAGATCGAAGTGTATTTTTATGTGTGCAGGATTAACTATGATAGTAAGGCAGAAAGCAAAATGAAGTCCCGGAGTCAAGAACGCGATTTTGTTGGGAGTTTGAGAGTTCATCGGAAGTCCGGACGTTCGTCGAAAGTTCTACCAGAATTGACCGAGAAGTCCTGGAACATGCCAAAGAAGCTCGTCGAAACTTGCCAAGAAGATCGTCATGAAGTCCAGGAGCTTGCCGGGAGTTTGCCAGAACATTACCGAGAGATCGTCAGAAGTTCGCCAGAAAATCGTCAGAAGCTCACCGGAAGAAATCAGACTTATTTTGCTTAGAATATGTCTTAGGAATCATAGTTAGCATATAATTGGAATTGAGATTGGGAAGTAATCGCATCAACTATGTTAGGGGCCAACTGGGCCCAAAGTTGGGCTGGTTTGGGCCAGATTCAAGGCTCAACTAGGATGCTAAAAGCCTGGCCGGCGATAGCACTACTTGGGAGACAGTCTCCCAAGTGGTCTAGGTGGTGGTACCGCCAATAGTAAATGCTGCCAGTGGTGGTACCGCCCTTGCCAGGCAGTGGTACCGCTAGAGCTCGGTCTTTGAGCTCTGCAGGCGGTGGTACCGCCCAGTGTCAGGATGCCAAGCAGTGGTACCGTTCATACCCGGGAAACCCGAGATGAGACATTTTTAGGTTCCAAGTTTGAATCAACTTGAAGCCTATAAATACCCCTCTCATCCCTGGTTAAGATACATAAGTATTGAGAGTAAAAAAAGAAAGAAATGCTATTGTAATCTTGTGTGAACTCCTCTTCGTCTTCTAAGTGTTAGAATAGTTTGAGAGAGGAGTAAGTGGGGGTGTAAGGGTTATCTCATAAACCCGATAAAAGGAGAAAAAGCTGTAAAAGGTGGTTGGTCTTTGCCTATTAAAGGAAGATTGATAGTGGATGCCGGTGGCCTCGACGGAAGAGGAATCGGTGGAGTGGATGTAGGTCACGACGACTGAACCACTATAAAATCTGGTTTGCATTTTCATTCTTGTAATTTACTTTTTTAGCAAACTTTCTCTCCTCTTTACTGTACTTTTACTACGCTTACACTCGCATACTCTTTCAAGTTTTCGAAATCGGTTTTTAACATATGAAAGAATTTTTAGAAACTGACATGATTTTATTGCTACACTAATTCACCCCTCTCTCTTAGTGCCGACTCGTCCCTAACATGAATTAGTGCAGCGGATAAAAATATCGATTTAAAAATTTTCATACATTAAAAAATCGATCTCAGAAGATAGCTTGAAAGCGTATTTGTTCGTAAGGGTAGTGAAAGCCAAGTAAGGAGGATGTGAAGCAATTGTAAATGACAATAATAGAAATGCAAACTAGAATTTATAGTGGTTCGATCATTGTGACCTACATCTACTTCTGATTCCTCCTCCGTCGAGATCATTGGTGTCCACTAATGATCTTCCTTCAATAGGCAAAGACCAACCACCTCTTTGCAGCGCTTTCTCCTTTTCACGAGTTTAGGAGATAACCCTTACATGCCTTACACCTCTCTTGAATGATCACAACACTAGAAAGGGAGGACTCTTTGCACTTTTACAATACTTTTAACACCCTAAGAATTCAAGATATTGTTCACACTTTCATGCCCTTTCATGTAGAAAAGGGTGAGGTATTTATAGGCCCCAATAGCTTCAGAATTGGAGCAAAAAAGTATTACATTCCCGGATTTCGTGGTACTGATGGTACCACCACCATTATTGGACAGTACTACCACCTACAGACTGACACTAGGCGATATCATCGCTCAGTCTGGACGGTACCACCACTTGATAGCATTAATTGCCGATGGTACTATCGTGCAGAATACTTGAAAGATTGAGTCACAGGCGGTACCACCGCCGGCCGTGACTTCAGGAGTTGAATGGGCTGTTCAACCGGCCCAATTCAGCCATGTTAAGGGCCCAATTGGCTCCTAATTGAGTTAATGAGATTATTTCCCAATCCTAACTTAGCTCATGATCTAACTAAGATAACTAAAATATTTAAACAAGCAAACTATATCTGGTATGTCAATTATTCTCTCGATGAACTTCTAGTGAACTTCTCGGCGAACTTTAGGTGAACTCTCGAAGAGCTTCCAGCAAACTTCCGGCACATCATCCGAATCTTTGACATATTGTCCGATCTTTGACTCCAGCCCAACATATGCTTTATGCCTTACCGCTATCATAGTTAATCCTGCACACTTATCTTAACATATAGATTAAATCAAACAATTACCAATGGATTTCATCATCAAAATTCGAGAGTCAATAATCTCTCCCTTTTTGATGATGACAACCAATTGATGACGGAAACCTTAACTCCCTCTATCTATATGTCATACTTGTGAGAATACAAACTTAAATCACAACCTTGAATTCAAGCTTTAATCGATTTTAATTAGAAATTACATGTATTGTACATCATCATAGTTTCAAGTCATCAAGATATTAAATGCATAATTTTATCACTTCATGCATGATAAAATGCTTCGGGCATAACCTTACACCACTACTTGCATGATGCATCATCTTGATATAACCTTTATGATACTTTCATTATTGCATGGTAACATTCAAAAGTTCACAATATTAAGAAGAATCTAATATTGCATTATTGTATGGTAACATTCAAAAGTTCTCAACATCAAAAGTTATCAATATTAAAGAGATCACAACATCAAAGTGAACACACCATCAAAAGTTATCAACATTAAAGAGATCACAACATCAATGTGAACACAATATCAAAAGTTCTCAACATCAAAGGTTCACAACATTAAAGAGAGAGATTCCGTCTACTTCTCCCCCTTTGTCATCAACAAAAAGACATACATTAGCTATTCAAATGTTGGTAAATCAAAATGTCTAAACAAAGTATTAAGTTATCGATGAATTTGCAACAACTCGGTTAAGATTTGATCTTAATGTTGTTCAAATCGATCCATTCGAGTGCCTACGTCGTCAGCAGACGAGGAGGGTGCTTGCTCTATTGGAGGTGTTGCCTCAAAGGGACCAATAGGAGGAGATTGATCTTTTTCTAAATATTGGTGTTTCAGGTTCTAGATCAGGTGGGGGTTGGGGGGGGGTTCAATCCTTCTAGGTAATCTTTACCAAGTCTCATTTTTGACTATACATCTTAATCTTCTTAGCAAGTTTCTATTTATGATATTAAACTTATTTAGTTTTAATATTTCTTCATCAGGTGGAATGACTATATCATATGCATGGATTAGTCTAGTGATCAAGCCACCATATGGAAGCATCATATCCTTTTTTGATAGTTCAATCATATTTTGTTGTATTAGATAACCAAAACAATTATCATATCCCTTCATAATTCAATACATCGTTCTTAATTCTATTTGGCTAACTTCATCATGATTATATTATTTTGAGAGTATAATACTTATCAAGATGTGATGAAGCAATTTAGTGTTGAAAGGTAGTAAATGTTCACAAATTTTTGGAAGGATAAACAAGTTTAGATTACCAAAAATGGTACCTAAGGCTTCAGAATAAGTGGTCCTAACTGATTCTTCGCCTCATTGTCCTATAAAGTAACAGCCTCTCCCTTTCTTAGTAATTCCTATAAGGTTATAGATTACGCTATCAATAATGGGTATGTGATATCTTAAGAGATAAGTGGATATCCTATCGTATTCATTCGAATGCAAATTGTTGTAAAATAGCCTAACAAGTCTAGGATAAATAGGTTCACTTATTTGAAGAATTGGGAGGATATCTAGGTTAGCAAACAATTGAATTGGTTCCAAATTACTCAATTTCTTCAAATCTATGTATTTACCCTTATGAACATTTCTAGACTCTATGGTTGGAAATTTAAAAGCATGTTGAGGAGAATCAAAGAGTAGGGAGTCATAGGTTTCATCTAATCTCCTCTTCCCTTTGTCCCTTGAGGATCTTCTAGAAGTCATGGAGACTACATTTATTAAGAACAAATGAGAGGCAAGAACAAGTAATACAAAGAACGAAACAATTTGGTTTAGAGATTACCTTAGTAGTTTAACCTCCTTGTGATTGTTGGGAAATCTTGGGGGCGACATAGATGCACAGCGGAAGAACAAGAAAACAAAATCTCCGATTTCCAAAGAGATATTCGTCGTCGTGTAAAGATTGGTGTGCAAAATCCGTGAAACTGAAAAACTATGTATAGAGTAGATTGTGTTACCTAGAGAGATCGTATATCCCTATTTCCTTACAGATCTTTAGGAGAGAGTGAAAGAGGTCAAGCGTCCTCCTCTATAGCAGTGATCCACACATCAGGGCTGCGACGACGCTTCTCAAAACTCAAAGCCTACTCTGAGGTGGAGAGGGGAAGGAGAATAGGAGAGACAAGCAAAGGCTCTAGCCTATGAAGTTCTGAATCCCTCCTATTTATAGAGGTCCCCTGTTAAAACCTAATGGATCCTCCCCTAGTGGGTATTGGATTTGCATCCAATAACCCAAGCCTTTTAGATTAGTGGATCTCTATCCAATAATCTCTCATGGGCCCTTATTGGATCTCGCCCATGGGATCCAATAATTCAAGGGCTTATTGGATATCCAATAAAACAAGGGCTCTGTCGGATATCTTATATCTGAACCTCTACTCATCGCAATGCCTACCATATGTGTGTCACCCTCTAAGCCCAATACGAGCTGGCCGTGAGACATACCTGTCAGAACTCCTTCTAACTCAGTGAATTATTATCTCTGTAATAATTCACTCAACTCATCGACTACGGACGTACTAGGCCACTACACTGTAGTCCCCAGACGATACAGGGGAATCCAATCCATTGGACCTATCTGTCCTCAGTTACTGTGTACCTATAGTCTCTCATCCATCTAATATCCCAGAGACCATATATCGAGCATGGTGCTGTCAGACCAATACGGTTTCTACTCGAGTCTCGCTCTAATCAGATTCTCTCAGAGAACTCTTTTTCTCTCAACCCGAATGACCCTAGCTAGGGATTTATCTGAGCAAGAACACATGGGATCTTCCACTCATGACGCCAAGAGTGGATGATCCTCTATCGACACTCAATAGCACTCGTAAGGTCGACTACCACTCCAAATGATCAGTTGTACTAGATCTGGGACAGCCAAACCTATAAGTCTGGTATCAAAAAGTGGAGCACTCATACAGGACATCCTTGGTGTCTCAAGTCTAAGGACCAGATATACCACTAGGACTACGGAATCGTTGTCTGATAATAAGGCATCATCAACCATCCAGCATTCCGTAAGCGGATCAATCAGTGAACTCATTCTCCAATGAGCACCAGTACTATATCCCTAGTGTCCCTACACGTGCAGCTATGAGACTAACTGCATCCATCATATGGATGGGTATATAGCACACCAGTCTGTCCGTTTATCACAATGTCCCTCTCGAGTAACCTATGACCGGGATTATTTAGGATATGTGTTTAAAGGTGAATCATTCTCATTTTCGTGATCTTATCATGATCCAATTCCCATTGCATAAATCCAAGGACATCACAATATATATGTGCATATATACAATAGTTATAAAGTGATATATACTAAAATATAATAAGCAAAAAGATTCTGTATCAAGTCACACGTGCCATCACTCATGTGATTGGCTTGCTGGGCACCTATGACTAGCAATCTCCCACTTGACCTAAAGCCAATCACCTATGTGTCTGATCCCTATCAGACCCCTATGACACTCAAAGATAATCTGAGACAATGACTTTGTCAGTGGATCTGTAATGTTATCTTCGGATGGAACTCTTTCCACTGCTACATCTCCTTGGGTTACGATCTCTCTGATAAGGTGGAACCTCCTCAGAACATGCTTAGATTTCTGATGAGACATAGGTTCCTTCGCTTGAGCAATCGCCCCGTTGTTATCACAATATAAGGAGATCGACTCCTCGCAACCTAGCACGACCCCTAAATCTGTGATGAACTCCTTCAACCAGACTCCCTCCTTTGCTGCATCTGATGCAGCAATGTACTCTACCTCTGTGGTCGAGTCAGTAGTAGTATCTTGCTTGGAACTCTTTTAGCACACTGCTCCTCCATTCAAGGTGTACACGTACCCCGAATTCGACTTGCTATCATCGACATCAGACTGAAAACTTGAGTATGTGTAGCCTTTAACCTTAAGGCTACTACCTCCATATACTAGTAAAAGATCCTTAGTCCTTCTCAAGTACTTAAGGATACACTTTACTGCTTTCCAGTGCTCCAAGCTTAGATCCGCCTGATACCTGCTCGTGACACTCAGAGTATGCGCTATATCAGGCCTAGTACATAACATGGCATACATGATAGACCCTATTGCTGAGGCATAAGGTATCATATCCATGTTCGCCCTTTCTTCTGAAGTCTTTGGGGACATACTTATAGAAAGTGATATCTCATATCTCATCGATATGAGACCTCTCTTGGAATTTTTCATGCCAAGCATCCTCTTAGATCTATCTCTATAGATTCTAATCCCCAAGATATAGGATGCTTCCCCTAAGTCCTTCATGGAGAAGTGTCTAGATAACTAAGTCATTACTATGGATAGCATTCCTTTGTCATTCCCAATGATCAAGATGTCATCCACATATAACACCAAAAAGGTGATAGCGCTCCCACTTACCTTCCTGTACACACAAGGCTCATATTCGTTCTTAACGAAGTCATAAGATCTGATTGCCTCATCAAATCTTATATTCCAACTTCGGGAAGCTTACTTTAGTCCATAAATGGATCTAAGCAACCTACACACCTTATCTGGGTAGTTCTTGGACATGAATCCCTCAGGTTGCATCATATACACCTCCTCCTCGAGGTTCCCATTGAGGAATGCAGTTTTCACATCCATCTGCCATATCTCATAATCATAGTGTGCTGCAATATCCAATAGAATTCTGATAGATTTCAGTATTGCTACGGGTGAGAAGGTTTTGTCGTAGTCAACACCTTGCCTTTGACGATACCCCTTAGCCACTAGTCTTGCTTTATAGGTCTCTACCTTACCATCTACTCCGATCTTTTTCTTAAAGATCCACTTGCAACCAATGGGTACAATACCTTCGGGTGCATCAACTAGGTTCCAAACCTTGTTGGAGTACATAGAATCCACCTCAGAATTCATGGCTTTTTGCCACTTCCCGAAGTCTATACTCATAATAGCCTCCTCATAGGTCTGAAGATCAATATCCTCAACATCCTCTCCTCTAATATGTCCCATATATCTCTCAAGCGGATGAGATACTCTATCATACCTACGTAAAGTTGAAACTTGTGTATTAGGTACCTAAACAGACTCGGGCTGTAGAGTGGTGCTTGAGCTTGGTTCTCCAACCTCGCTCAACTCTATCATTCTCCTACTATCTCCGCCAAGAATATGTTCCTTCTCAAGGAACACTGCTCTCTTAGCTGCAAAAACCTTTTGGTCCTCGAGATGATAGAAATAATACCCACAAGTTTCCTTGGGGCATCCCACAAATTTGCATCGCTTTGTCCTTGATTCTAACTTATCGGGGTTGTGTCTTTTAATATGGGCAGGGTAGCCCTAAATCTTATCAACCTTAAGATCAGGCTTCTTCCCTTTCTATATCTCATATGGTGTAGACACTACCGACTTAGTTAGAACTATGGTTTCTAGGGCATATCTACAGAATGAGATGGGTAGGTCAGTGAAACTCATCATAGACCGTACCATATCTAATAGCATACGATTTCTCCTTTCAGAGACACCATTGAGCTGAGGTGTATAAGGAGGTGTCCATTGGGACAATATCCCATAGTCCTTGAGGAACTGAGTAAACTATGTACTTAAGTACTCACCTCCTCAATCTGATCAATGAGTTTCGATACTCTTTCCAGTCTGGTTCTCCACCTCATTCTTATACTCTCTGAATTTCTCAAAGGCCTTGGACTTGTACTTCATTAAGTACACATATTTATACCTTGAGAAATCATCAGTAAAGGTAATGAAGTAGGAGTATCCACCAATGGCATGAGTTGACATGGGTCCACATACATCACTATGTATGAGTTCCAACAGCTCAGTGGCTCTCTCTCTAGTTCCACTAAATGGAGAGTTGTTCAGTTTTCTACGAAGGCAAGGCTCGCAAGTTGCATATGACACATAGTCGAATGGATCTAGATATCATATCATTTAGTAACTTTTGAATCCTTCTTTCATAGATGTGACCTAGCCTACAATGCCACAGGTATGCACCGTTCATCTCATCTCGTTTCCTCTTGGACACATTTACATTCATGATATGTGGATTAGTGTCTAGCATAAACAAACCTTTATGCAATATTCCTCTCGCCAATCTCCCCTCGGCTTTGCTAGAATTTATAATAAATTGTAGATGTGATAAGCAATACTGGTATCCAATACCAATGCATTATCACAAAAATCTAACAATTGGAGATTGATCATGAATGTACCTGAAGCTTCTCCAAGCTTCTATTTCGCCCTCTACAAGGTACTCTTTGCAGTTCCTCTTCCACTGCCCACCTTTGCTTTACTTGGTCTTCCCTTGCCCTTTCCCTTCTTAAGGGACCTTTCTGCTTTCCTTTTATTTCTGGTCTCACTAGTGTAGAGAAATGGCTTCTCTTTCTTAATAGTACTCTCTACCTCCCTCAACATATTGAGGAGCTCTGGGAGAGTCACCTCAAGCTTTTTTATATTAAAATTCATTATGAACTGTGAAAAGGAATCTAGTAGGGACTGAAGCACAATGTCCACACACAAGTTATCCTCTAGGACCATTCCTAGACCTATGAGTTTCTCTTTCTACACAATCATCTTTAGGACAAGGTTTTGAACCGGTGTCCCCTCAGTTATCCTAGCACCGAAGAGGCTCTTGGATATCTCATATCGCTGAGTCCTTCTCTATTCCTCAAACAATTTATGGACATGTAGAAGAATGGATCTGGCATCCATCTTTTCATGTTGTCTCTATAACTCAGGAGTCATAGAGCCCAACATATAGCACTGAGCAAGAGTGGAGTCATCAATGTACTTCACGTAATGAGCAATCTCATCCTCGCTTGCCCCTTCTTCGGGCGTAGCATCACTGTATCAAGGACGTACACGATTTTCTCCATCGTGAGAACAATTCTCAAGTTATGGAGCCAATCCGTATAATTTGGACCAGTGAGGCGGTTGACATCATGTATGCCACGTAAGGGATTTGAAAGTGACATTTTCTGAAAATAAAGATGTAGCAGAAATGAATAATATACATATTTTGCAAGAAATAAACTATCAAGATATGGACTTCTATCTTAATATGCTCTCACTATTTTACTAACGAGTTACGCGACACCCTTAGCACGTGAAACGAAAGTCTCCGGCAAACTTCTAGTGGGGATCAGGATCCAATCAGCATCTTAGTGTAACCTCGAGGAACTCGACCAATCACACTAAGCCTAAAAGGTAGGCAACTCTTGCCGATCACAACTCCTTGTGATTCCCATCCTGTTCGGCCTCTGAATCACTATGGTCTCGAGGGACTCAACCAACCATGATTCTCAGTTAAGTCAACACCTTCGTTACAAGATGAGTTTGATTTGATGATATACCCTCGAGGGACTCGACCAAGCATACTATGTCCTCAGGTCACCGGTGATATATCTATGTCGTAAGCAAGATAGCGAATCGCGATATAGGTGAGTCTCAAGAGACTTGACCAACTCAACCTACACCGGGAATCAGTTCCTACTCATAACAATGGAAGACCATGTGGGTCAATCTAATTGCCTCATATTTACCGACTTAATATTATCAAGGGAGATGTTTCTATGATTTGGCCTCCTAATATGACATGTCACACATATACATATTTAATATATATCTACATCGCATGCAAATATATAAACATATATAGTATGTGTATAAGCAATCACACCAAATGATCATGGACCACAACCTAATGTGATTAGGCCCGAGTTAGTAGGCTTAATTACTCACATCAAGATCTATGTGTGCAACGGTGCATCTCCATGCCCTATGATCATCCATCTCGTCCTCGTCGGTTCCATCGACATCTCGATGCATCTTCATGCATCGCGATCGTTTGTCTCGTGGGTCTTGCTATCGCATCCACGCTCCCGCTGCGCCTCCTCATGTGATTATAACTTAATCATAGACACACAGGCCCGACAATAAACGAGAAATATAATGGAGGCTCACAGACCCCAATAATAATAATCACAAGTACACACATCACACGGTCCATGATCATCCATCTACACATCATACATCACATGTATAAATAATCATCATCATGTAGAACTACTAGATAATGATAAAAAAATAATCAACTAAACTTTTTAATTAATTAGTATTTTATGAAATCAGGGACATATAGGAAATTCCTGAATTTATAGGGGTATTTTCGTAATTTGGACAAAAGATAGAAATTGGAATTTCTCAAATTCACAAAGGCAAAACTATCTTTTTGCCCAAAAAACCCTAGGCCCCTCTCCCTTTTCGCTGCTGCTGCTGCCGCCGCCACCCTGCCGGCGACGGTAGGTGTAACGAGGCCGGGGCACCGCCCCTGTTGGTGGGTGCCCCCGTGGGTAGCGCTGCCCTCGCGGGCGGGCGCCCATGTGGGCGTCGCACCTTCTGCGGGCGGTTCTGCCCACGAGGAAGCACCCGCAGGCGGTGCTGCCTCGCCGGGGGTTTTGCCCGCGAGAATAGCGGCCACTAGCGCCGTTGCCCTATGGTACCTTTGCCCGCTGGCTGCTAGCCCCGCAGGCCGCAAGCCTGCTGCAGGCACAGCGCTTGTGCATGCGCTGGCGCTATGCTACCTGGCTACAGCTACCGCTGCAAGTGGCTGCAGGCATGCAGATCAAGGGCAACAACTGTTGCTGCCCTTCCTTGTTTTTGCGTCAATGATTTTGACGTAAAAATTCATCCTAAACACAACACACACGGTTCAAAACCAATCATTCACATGAATAGCCTAGCTCTGATACCACTGTTGGGAAATCTTGGGGGCAACATTAGATGCACAGTGGAAGAACAAGAAAACAAAATCCCCGATTCCCAAAGAGATGTTCGTCGTCGTGTGAAGATTGGTATGCAAAATCCGCGAAACTAGAAAATTACATATATAGTAGATTGTGTTACCTAGAGAGATCATATATCCCTGTTTCTTTATAGATCTTTAGGAGAGGGTGAAGGAGGTCAAGCGTCCTCCTCTCTAACGGTGATCCATACAGCAGGGCTACGACGACGCTCCTCAAAACTCAAAGCCTTCTCTGAGGTGGAGAGGGGAAGGAGAATAGGAGAGGCAAGCAAAGGCTCTAGCCTATCAGCTCAGAATCTCTCCTATTTATAGAGGTCCCTTGTTAAACCCTAATGGATCCTCCCCTAGTAGGTATTGGATCTGCATCCAATAACCCAAGCCTTTTAGATTAGTGGATCTCTATTCAATAATCTCTCATGAGCTCTTATTGGATCTCGTCCATGAGATCCAATAATTCAGGGGCTTATTGGATATCCAATAAGACAAGGACTCTGTCAGATATCTTATATCTGAACCTCTACTCATCGCAATGCCTACTATATGTGTGTGACCCTCTAGGCCCAATATCGAGCTGGCCATGAGTCATACCTATTAGACCTCCTTCTTAACTCAGTGAATTATTATCTCTGTAATAATTCACTCAACTCATCGACTACGGATGTATTAGGCCACTACGCCGTAGTCTCTAGACGATACAGGGGAATCCAATCCATTGGACCCGTCTGTCCTCAGTTACCATGTACCTATAGTCCCTCATCCATGTAATATCCTAGAGACTGTATATTGAGCATGGTGCTGTCAGACCCATATGGTTTCTACTCGAGTCTCGCTTTAATCGGATTCTTCCGAAGAACTCTTTTTCTCTCAACCCGAATGACCCTGGCTAGGGATTTGTCTGAGGAAGAACATATGGGATATTTCTCTCATGACGCCGAGAGTGGATGATCCTCTATCGACACTCAATAGCCCTCGTAAGGTCGACTACCACTCCCAATGGCCAACTGTACTAGATCTGGGATAGCCAAACCTATAAGTTTGGTATCAAAGAGTGGAGCACTCATATAGGACATCCTTGGTGTCTCAAGTCTAAGGACTAGATATACCACTAGGACTACGAAATCACTGTCTGATAATAAGGCATCATCAACCATCCAGCATTTCGTAAGCGGATCAATCAGTGAACTCATTCTCCAATGAGCACTTGTACTATATCCCTAGTGTCCCTACATGAGCAGCTATAAGACCAGCTGCATCCATCATATGGATGGGTATACTGCACACTAATCTGTCCGGTTATCACGATGCCCCTCTCGAGTAACCTATAACTGAGATTATTTAGGATATATGTTTAAAGGTGAATCGATCTCATTTTCGTGATCTCATCACAATTCGTTTCTCATTGCACAAATCTAAGGACATCACAATATATATGTGCATATATGCAATAGTTATAAAGTGATATATGCCAAAATATAATAAGCAAAAAGATTCTGTATCAAGTCACACGTGTCATCACTCACGTGATTGGCTTGCTGGGCACCTATGACTAGTAGTGATCACCAAAGGAGGGTTTGAGATTGATCCTTGATTTTGTAGAGGATGAGGGTTCTTTTGAGTTAGTAGAGGGAGAGCAAGAAGAATTAGGGATTTGGGGCTGTTTGGAGAGGTATATAGAGTGAGTTGTGATTGGTTCTATTGTCGGCCCTAACTTGTGTTTATATAGGGCAGGTTACGGGCGATGGTACTACCAGTTGGGCGATGCTACCGCTTACAAGCAGTGACCACTAGCGGTGCTACCGCCAACTGGGCAGTGCCACCACCTACAAACAGTGACCATTGGTTTCATTGTGGTGTGGTGCAAACATTATGTGGTGCCAACATTGTATGGTTCCAACAAGCAAGATCTTTATCATTATGTGGTGAACATACTTATTTACGCAAACATCATATAAGGTTTTTAAAGTTCTACTTTCGTGAGAGAAGAACATTTATATGGAAAAATTCATATGGCTCATTAAACATACCATAGATCCATGATTCAAATCTGATCTCAAATGAAGAAATAATAGTGAATGATCTCGAAAAAGAGAACTCAATTAAGAAAATCTGGAGAAAAATTTAAAGAGGAATTCATGTATTAGAAAAAAATTAACATACATAATTCTCTTATTATAAAATCAAATTATTACTCAATCAAGGGTTTTGTAAAAATATCAGCTAATTGATGTTTTGTGTCAATAAATTTAGAGATATGTCATGGTTATTAACATGATCTCTTATAAAATAATACCTAATATCAATATGTTTCGTTCTAAAGTGTTGAATATGATTTTTTATTAAGCATATTGCACTAGTGTTATCACATTTTATAGGTATATTTTTCAGGTGAATTTCATAATCCTCTTAAGTGTTTTTCATCCATATAACTTGAGCACAACATGCACCTGCTGTTATATACTCAACTTTAATTGTAAATAATGCAACCGAGTTTTGTTTCTTGGAAGACCAAGAGATAAGTGTGTGTCCTAAAAATTGATATGTTTCGGATATGCATTTTCTATCTATTTGGCAACCAACAAAGTCAGCATTAGCATAACCAAGCAATTCAAAGTTTTTAGATTTTGGATACCATAATCCTAGTATAGGAGTTCCTTTTAGGTATCTAAAAATCCTTTTAACAACTTTTAAGTGAGATTGCTTGGTGTTAGATTGAAACCTTGCACAAAGTCCTATACTAAACATGATTTCCGATCTAGTTGTAGTGAGGTATAATAAGTTACCTATCATACCCCTATAAGTTTTTTTATCAAAACTTTTTCTACTTTCATCACTGTCTAACTTGGTGGAGGTACTTAGAGTATTGATAGCCTTTGAACTATCCATATTAAAATGTTTTAGCAAGTCTAATGGATATTTTGTTTAACTAAGAAAAATACCATCACTAAGTCATTTGATTTGTAAGCCTAAAAAGAAAGTTAGTTCACCTATTAAACTCATTTCAAACTCTTGACAAATGATTCGCATAAGGATTCATTTGTGGAATCAAAAATAATATCATCAACATAAATTTGAACAACAAGAAGATTATTTTCAAAAATTTTAATAAATAATATAGTATCAACCTTACCTTTTGAGAAATTATTTTGGATAAAAAATGAGCTAAGTCTCTCATACCAAGCCCTTGGGGTTTATTTTAATCTATAGAGAGCTTTAGTCAATTTAAACACATGATTAAAAAAATTATCATTCTCAAAACCAGGAGGTTGTTCAACATAAACTTCTTCAGAAATAAAGTCATTAAGAAAAGCGCTTTTAACATTCATTTGAAATAACTTAAAATTATTACTACTAGCATAGGCAAGGAGCATCCTTATGACTTTTAATCTTGCCACAGGAGTAAAGATTTCTTCATAATCGATACCTTCTTCTTAGTTGAAACCCTTGGCGACTAATTTAGCCTTGTTTCTAACCACGATACCAAATTCATCTTACTTGTTTCTAAAAATCCATTTAGTACTGATAACTAAATAGTCACTAGGTCTTGGAACAAGCTCCTATTAGGAATGAATCGCCACTAAGAGGGGGGTGAATTAGTGCAGCGGCAAAAACATCGATTTCAAAAAATATTCATTCATTGAAAACCAATCGAAAATATGTTAACTTAAAAACACTTACGTAAGTATGTAATGAGGAAGTAGAGCAGTGAGCAAGTAAAATGATTTGCAGCAAAGGTAAACAACAAAGTAAAAGGTTGCAAACTGATGTTATAGTGGTTTAGTCATCATGATCTACATCCACTCCCGATTCCTCTTCTGTCGAGATCACCGGCATCCACTAATGGTCTTCCTTCAATGGGAAAAGACCAACTACCCTTTTACACCCCTAATCTCCTTTTCATAAGTTTAGGAGATAACCTTTTACAAGCATTCACTCCTCTCTAAACAAAATTCTAAACTTAAGCTAGAGGAGGGGATCTCTCAAGTAATTGCCATAGTGTTTTCTCACTTTTAAGTTCTCTGTGCTTATCTATATTAACCAAGGATGAGAGGGGTATTTATAGGCCTCAAGTGGATTCAAAATTGGAGTCTAAAATTATCTCATCCTCGGTTTTCAGGGTACTGGCGATACCACCGCCTGTGCTGGGTGGTACCACCACTTGTGCTAGGTGGTACCTGTTAGGATCGGAGCGACACTAAGAGGGGGGGGTGAATTAGTGCAGTGGATTAAAACTTCGGTTTTAATAAATCTTTCGTACGATAAGAACGGAACTTGAAAAGCTTAACTTGAAAGCGTATTCTTAAATATGCGCAGCAAAGGTAATAAGGAACTAAAACATGTAAGAAGGTTTGTAGTAATGTAAATAGCAATAATGAAATGCAAACCAAAGATCACGCCGATTTTAGAGTGGTTCGGTCAAATGACATACATCCACTTGCGAGGCCCCTCTTCGATGAGGCTCCCACCTTTCACTAGCAAATCTCTTGAAATGGAAGGGCAAATACCCCTCTTACAACCTTTTACAAATGGTTCAACCTCTTACAAATTTCCAGCAAGAAAGGAGGAGAAATTTCTAGCAAATTGAAAACTAGACTTACTAAGACTTTCTAAGAATTTTCTCTCAATCAATTGCTGCTCAAAAAGTTGTAATCTCAGCTGAGATTTGAGGGGTATTTATAGGCCTCAAGAGGATTCAAATTTGGGCTCCAAATTTGAATTCTCGTGGAGTTCCCGATGCTGGCGGTGCCACCGCCTGTTAGTGTCAGGCGCTGACAGTGCTAGGCGGTGCCACCGCCTGGCTCTCGGGCACTGGGCGATGGCACCGCCTGGGCCCAATTGCTGGGCGGTGCAACCGCCTAGTCTGGCGGTGCTACCGCCAGACTTTTCGGTTGACTGGTTGGGCTTCAAACTTAGCCCAAACCAAGTCTAATTTTGGGCCCAATTGGCCCCTACTTGGGTTATAGGATTAACACCTAATCCTAACCCTAATTAATGTGCTAACTACGAATTTAAAGACATTTTCTAAGCTATTACAAAGTTCATAAGTCAAGACTTCTTTCGGCGAGCTTCCGACGAACTTCCGATGGTCTTCCGATAAACTCTCGGAAACCATTCTGCGGACTCCCGGCAAGCTCCTAGACTTCACGATTTAATCTTGGTGAGTTCCAACGAGCTTCTTCGGCAAGCTCCGATCTTTCTCGGCGAGCTCCGCGAACTTCCAACGAACCTTCTGGCGAGCTTCCGAAAAACCCTTCGGCAAGCTCCCTACTCATTCTCGGCTAGTTCCGGCAGCATTCCCAACGAACCTTCGGACTTCCGTCGAACTCTTAAACTCCCAACAAATCCTTCGTGCTTGACTCCACACTTTGTTTCACTTTATGTCTTCATCGTTATCGTAGTTAATCCTGCACATGCAAACCAAAACTCTACTCCGATCTAGACAGTTATTACAACGCGAATTGACATTTTGTTGCCCGGCACGTCATTGGTTGGCACTTCGTCCGATTCTTTAGCACATCGTCCTCTCTTGCGGCTTGTTGCCCAATCGGCGGTTGACCTCCGCAACCCCGATATCCTTGGCGTAATTTCGCTCTCCTTGGCCCGATGCCCGATGTTCGAAGCCTCCTACCGTCCAATATCCTGACGTGATCTCCTCCGACGCAACGTCAATTCCTCTTGCGTCAACTGTCTAATCCTGATCAAGTAGACCTGCATCACTCAATATGTAGTTAAACATCTAAACACAATCAATTAGTTTTATCATCAAAATTCGAGATTCAACAATCTCCCCCTTTTTTATGATGACAACTAATTGATGACTAACGGAGTTAACCTTAACTCCCCGGAGTTTAACCAAACTCCCCCTATCAATATGCCATTGATAGAACACTTGGATTATCCCAAATCCAAGTAACATTCATCACATGTTATGAAAAACATTTAATCCATCATGCAAATATATAAAATATTCAATTCAATGCATGAAGTCATCAATATACTTCTCCCCCTATGTCATCAACAAAAAGGAGAAGTAGCTCTAGCTATTTTAAAATATATGCAAGTTTTTGTAACTTGAAGCTAGATTTTTATCACAACATATAAGCACAAAAGCATAGCAAGATTCTTTAAGTTCAATCATGACAATTCAACACTTGAATTTTTGTGCAAGATTGCACTTTGCTTTTCTTTGCAAGTAACAATATTTATGATGTTTGATATAGCAAATTTCTTCATTACAATGATCGAGCTAGCAAATTCTTCATTCAAGTGTGCAAGCTAGCAATAACTTTCTCCCCCTTTGTCAATGTCAATCACATGATGCATACAAGACAATAAAGCAAAGAAATCATTTCATGAAGGATACCAATGTGAAAATTCACCAAGGATCACATGAAGCAAACGCAAATCATGATATCATTATGCGATACATCATGATATGATAATATATCATATCAATGAAAGATATCAAATGTTAAACATGATATGATAATAGTCTCAAAAAAAAATTTAATTTGTGATACATGTGATACATTACGATACACAAAAAAATTTATAGCGATGCTTTTAAAGATATCAACATATTTTTATACAAAGCATGGCAAGAGTAATTTTGTTGCAAGTTTTCTAAGTTTTGCACTTTTTGCTTCTTTCGATAAGCAATATCTTTCTTCTCTTTTTTAGAAGTACAAGCTTGCAATTTTTACTTCTTTTGCAATATACAAGTTTCCAAATTTTGCATCTTAAGCTAGCAATATTTCTCAAAATGTGTAACTTAGCACTCATTGCTTCTCTTGATATTTGCAAGCTAGCTAGCAAAATTTGCTCCCCCTATGTTATTGTCAAATAGAGGGGAATAACAATACAATTAGTGTAATTCATTTCCCTTTACTATAATATTCAAATCATGACAAGGGTTAAGTGTCAATCTTATTTGTGCATCATTATATTTTCAAATTAAAATATGCATATTTTTAAAAACCTTATATTTTATTCATGCACGACATTGAATAAATCGATCGACATTATGAGGATATCATACATGATACTAAAATTTTTAACTATTTATCAACATTTTGATCATGATACCAAACAATCATCATTTAGAGCATTCATGATACACATCATATGCAATAAATACATCATGTACATCATTATCATAAGTATTGCATACATCATTTTAACTTTTTGAATATTTCATCATTGCATGCGTTATACCAAAACATTTCAAGCCATGGAAGCCATAAATACAAAGAAATCATGTCATGAAGGATAAAATCATTTGAATACCAAAAGACATGATTCATATAGTAAATATCTTCTTTAAATAAAATATCAAGAAAAATCATAGGAGTACAAAGAAGAGATCTTGTTTTAAAAGAAAATTCAAGTAATAACTCCAAGAACTCACAAGGAAAAATCACGATTTATTTAGAAAATCTCCTCTCAAGAGAATATCAAGTAAAATCGTAGAAGATCAATTAATGAGAAATTTTGATTTATAATAAAATCTCATGTATCAAATGTCGAGAAATCAAAATGATGATTTATATAAAAAATATCACAAGTTATATTCAAGAGAAAAATCATCATTCATTTTTAACTTATTCAATTTATCACATCAATATTTCTTAGATATACATGATACCAAAACATGATTTTAAATCTTTAACATATAACATGCATAAATTGAAAGGAGAAGGGAAGAATTCAAACATATAAAGATTTCAACCATCTCATAAACAAATGTAAGACCAAGTCATGAATCCAAAATTTCATGAATCAAAATGATTATCAAAGGTAATCTCATATTATTCCAAGAAATCAATATCATGATTTTGATAAAACTCATTTCAAATTTAAATCATCAAAATATCAACATTACTTTCAAGAGATTCAAAATGGTATACATAGATTTATCATAATAAACATCAAGATCAATAGGATAGAGAAAAATAATTTTTCAAGGAAAAAAGATTTTCCTCTTTTTAGTTGTTTCAATTCATATGATTTTATTTCACTTATACCGAATAAAAACATGTACAATGTTTAAAACTGAAAGTGTAAGATTTATTACAACAAAGATTAATAAGGCACTTTCATTATGGTAAAAATCAATAATCCATAAATCACAAAATTCATATGCATAATTTTGAAATTTATTAAGCATGATCATGATGCATGACACTAAAACATGATTTCAAAATGTTTAATATTTTCATTACATCATTATGTAATGGTTTCATTGAACATAATTTTGAATGATTCTTATAGATAACTAAAACTTCTTTAGTTTTAATTTATGTGATTGACTTTATATTAGAATGCTCAAGTTTTGTTCTTATGTCAAAAATATACATCATGTTTGAAAACCAAAGACAAGGTTTAAAAAAAAATCATCAAGCCTTCCATATAAAAACCATGCATCATCATTGAAAGTTAATATGGAAATCATCAAAATACACATTATTGCTTCTCAAGCACATATATATGATTATTTAAATCTAACATTTTATTCTATTAACATAAAACATATAATTTTCAAAAAAAATAATTATTCAAAAGAAAAGAGAAAATACATCATGGAAAACATCAAGTAATTTCAAAATAATTCAAGAGAGTTGAGTTACTTACCTTGTAGTCGAAGCCCGTCAAAGCCCAATTCTCCGTTTCACCTTTGGAAGTTCTTGATTCAGCCTTGGTTGCCTTCCTCTTCTTTGGCCTCTCCCTCCGTTCAAGTTCATTGTTTATTTTAGATTTTTGTTTAATAAACTTATTAAGATTTAGTGTTCGAAGTTCAAGTTCATCATTGTCCTCATTACTTGAGTCATTGCTCAAGTGGTATTCATTTGTCCGGGGTTCCAAATCCTTCCTGTTCTTTGGAAGGTGATTTTGTTCATCATGTGCATTGCGCACCATTTCATATGTCATCAACAAACAAATTAGTTCTTCAAGTGGAAAAATATTTAAATCTTTTGTTTCTTATATTGCGGTTATTTTAGAATCCCATCTTTTTGGAAGGGATCTTAAGATCTTGCTTACAAGATCAAAATTCGAAAAAGATTTACCAAGAACTCTTAGATTATTGACGACATCCGTGAAACGGGTGTACATGTCGCTTATAGTCTCGCTTGGTTGCATTTGAAAAAGCTCAAAATCATGCAATAAAATGTTAACTTTCGAGTCTTTGACTCTACTAGTTCCCTCGTGCGTGATTTCAAGTGTTCGCCAAATATCGAAAGCCGTTTCGTACGTAGAAATCCGATTGAACTCATTTTTGTCTAAAGCGCAAAATAAGGCATTCATAGCCTTTGCGTTTAAAGAAAAATATTTCTTCTCCAAATCCGACCATTCATTCATCGGTTTAGAGGGAAGTTGAAAACCATTTTCAACAATATTCCATATATCCAAATTCATAGAAATCAAGAAAACTCTCATTCGAGTTTTCCAATAAGTGTAGTCCAATCCGTTAAACAACGGTGGACGAACAACCGAAAAGCCCTCTTGAAAGCCATGAAGAGCCATTTCTCTCGGGTGTAAATCCGAAATGAGAAATACCGGGCTCTGATACCAATTGTTAGGATCGGAGCGGCACTAAGAGGGGGGGGTGAATTAGTGCAGCGGATTAAAACTTCGGTTTTAATAAATCTTTCGTACGATAAGAACGGAACTTGAAAAGCTTAACTTGAAAGTGTATTCTTAAATATGCGCAGCAAAGGTAATAAGGAACTAAAACATGTAAGAAGGTTTGCAGTAATGTAAATAGCAATAATGAAATGCAAACCAAAGATCACGCCAATTTTAGAGTGGTTCGGTCAAATGACCTACATCCACTTACGAGGCCCCTCTTCGATGAGGCTCCCACCTTCTACTAGCAAATCTCTTGAAATGGAAGGGCAAATACCCCTCTTACAACCTTTTACAAACAGTTCAACCTCTTACAAATTTCCAGCAAGAAAGGAGGAGAACTTTCTAGCAAATTGAAAACTAGACTTGCTAAGACTTTCTAAGACTTTTCTCTCAATCAATTGCCGCTCAAAAAGTTATAATCTCAGCTGAGATTTGAGGGGTATTTATAGGCCTCAAGAGGATTCAAATTTGGGCTCCAAATTTGAATTCTCGTGGAGTTCGATCTTTGGCGGTGCCACCTTTGCTTTGTCATGTCGGCCGGCGGTGCTAGGCGGTTGCCACCGTCAAGCTTCGGGCACTGGCGGTGTCACCGCCCAGCCTGATGGTGCCATCCCGATCTGGCGGTGCTACCGCCAGACTTTTCGGTTGACTGGTTGGGCTTCAAACTTAGCCCAAACCAAGTCTAATTTTGGGCCCGATTGGCCCCTATATTTGGGTTATAGGATTAACACCTAATCCTAACCCTAATTAACGTGCTAACTACGAATTTAAAGATATTTTCTAAGCTATTACAAAGTTAAGTAAGTCAAGACTTCTTAGGTGAGCTTCCGAGCCGAACTTCCGACGGTCTTAGATAAACTCTGGAAACCATTTCATGGACTCAAAGAAGCTCCTAGACTTCACGATTTGATCTTGGCAAGTTTCAACGAGCTTCTTCGGCAAGCTTCGATCTTTCTCGGCGAGCTCTGCGAACTTCCAACGAACCTTTTGGCGAGCTTCCGAAAAACCCTTCGGCAAGCTCCCTACTCATTCTCGGCTAGTTCCGGCAGCATTCCCGACGAACCTTCAGACTTCCGTCGAACTCTTGAACTCCCAACAAATCCTTTGTGCTTGACTCCACACTTTGTTTCACTTTATGTCTTCATCGTTATCGTAGTTAATCCTGCACATGCAAACCAAAACTCTACTCCGATCTAGACAGTTATTACAACAGCGAATTGACATTCTTTGCCCGTTCAAGACGTCATTGGTTGGGCCGTCCGATTTCTTTTAGCACATCGTCCTCTCTTGCGGCTTGTTGCCCAATCGGCGGTTGACCTCCGCAACCCCGATATCCTTGGCGCAATTCCGCTCTCCTTGGCCCGATGCCCGATGTTCGAAGCCTTCTGCCGTCCAATATCCTGACGTGATCTCCTCCGGTGCAACGTCAATTCCTCTTGCGTCAATCCTGGTCGAGTAGACCTGCATCACTCAATATGTAGTTAAACATCTAAACACAATCAATTAGTTTTATCATCAAAATTCGAGATTCAACAGTACCACCGCCTGACACCCTACCACTAGGCGGTACCACTGCCTGACAGTCTCTTGGAGATTGTGTCTAGGCGGTACCACCACCTAGATAGGTGGTACCATCGCCTGACACAGTCTCGGAGACTGTACAACAACGGTGCCACCTGTTGGGTCATTGTTTGGGCCTTTCACTTGGCCCAATATAGCCCAAACTTGGGCCCAATCGACCCCTAATTGAGTTGGCCCAATTCTAACCCAATTATGTGCTAACTACAAATTTTAAGACATCCACTAAGCTAAATAAGTCTGTAAGTCTAGGTTTCTTTCGGTGAGCTTTCGGCGATCTTCCGACAAACTTATGACGATCTCTTGGCAATATTCTAGCAAACTCCTGGCAAGCTCTTGGACTTCACGACGATCTTTTTTGTAAGTTCCTATAAGCTTCTTTGACAAGCTCTTAGAGTTCTCGATCAATTCCGGTAGAACTTCCGATGAACGTCCGGACTTCCAACGAACTCTTGAACTCCCAACGAAATCTTGTTCTTGACTTCGGGGCTTCATTTTGCTTTATGCCTTAATCACTATCATAGTTAATCCTGCACACTTAAAACCTACTTTGATCTAGACAATTATTATAAAGCTTGAATCAAATGTTGTTAGGCATGTCATTGGTTCATCGATGCTTCGTTCGATTCCTCGGCGCATTATCCTCTCTTGCGGCATATTGTCCAATCGGTTAGTTGACCTCTGTAACTCTAATTTCCTTGGTGCAATTTCCGCTCTTATTGGCTTGATGCCCGAACCCATAGCCCGATGCTTTCTACTAATACATCGATTGATCCTTCGGCTCGACGTCCAATTTTCTAATATGTTTTTCTCCGGTCTAACATGATTCTTCTTGCTTTAATTGTCTCTCCCTAATCAAAGCTTCCTACATCACTCAAAACACAAATCAAATCATAAACACTATCAATTGGTTTCATCATCAAAATTCAAGATTCAACAATCTCCCCTTTTTTGATGATGATAACCAATTGATGACGGAGTTTAAACAAACTCCCCCTATCAATATGTCATATTGATAGAACCTTGAATTCAACTTGAATTCAAGTCAAAGCAAATTTTAATCATGAATATTTGTAACACGTATTAATTGGTTTCATTATCAAAATTTGAGATTCAACAATCTCTCCCTTTTTGATGATGACAACCAATTGATGATGAAGTTTAAACAAACTCCCCCTATCAATATGTCATATTGATAGAACCTTGAATTCAAGTCAAAGCAAATTTTAATTATGAATATTTGTAAGATGTCATCATAAAATCGTGCATAATCAAAATTTCAATACATCATTCCATGCATGATCATTATCATAACTTCTCCCCCTTTGTCATCAACAAAAAGGAGAAGTGCATTTAGCAAGTTTCAAATCATTGCATTATAAATATAATCTCAAGTTTTATCATCAAGCAAGCTAGCAATAATTTTGAGTTTTGCATGTTTGTAAATTTTGCTAGATTTGCAAATTAGCATATCTTGCTTCTTGAGATGGGCAAAATAGCACTTTTGCTTCTCTTGATATTGCAAGCTAGCAATTCTTAGTGATGTTCAAGATAGCAAGTTCTACATCATGAAAGCTAGTGAATTTTACAATGTTTTAGAACATGCAAGCTAGCAATTTGGCAAGTGTCACTTCTCTTTAAAGTATGAAGACTAGCAAGTTTTTGAAAAAGAATGCAAGATATCAAGCTAGCAAATTTTGTAAGAGATATACAAATTTTGGAACATGCAAGCTAGCAAATTTTACACATATGAAAGTTAGAAAAAATTTTGCACCTTTCGAGATGAGCAAGCTTTTTGCTTCTCTTTATGATGTGCAAACTAGCAACTTTTTGCTTCTTCTTGAAGTATGCAAGCTAGCTAGCAAGCTAGCATATTTTATCTCCCCCTTTGTCATTATTTTCAGTTTTAAATATGATGCATTTGGTATAAATGACAAACGCATGCTTGTATGAAATAAAAAGGAAATACATTTTTCTTGAAAACTTCTCAATTCCTATCTTATTGAGTTTTCAAGGAGAGATTAATGAATTTTTTTTTATGAATCTCTTGAAAATGATTTTGATTTGACGATTTGAATTTGAATGAGATTTATCTTGATTTTTTGAGATTTATAACTTGAAATTTCTTATGCCTGAATAAAGATATTATATCATCTGATCTCCTATGTTTCTTTTTGTTATTTATAAAAGAAGAGATTTGTTAAAATCAATCATGTCTTGTGGCATTTATGATTTGATATTAATATCTTTCATGTCATAATTTTCATATGACACCTTTGTATTTTTGTGATGACTTGAACATTTACACCATCATGTTCTTTCCTTCTTCTTTCTTATTTATAATGACAAATGGGGAAAAGAAAACAGCTAGCATCTCAAAAGAACCAAATTTACTAATGATAAATTTAGATATGTTGGATCTCCTAAATGCATAAATTCTTCTTATACATTTTTTAGATTATGATATTGATTTCTCAAATTTTAGACTTGAATCTTCTTTTTGAATCAAGATTGTTTCCCTATCATTCCTTCTATATGCAAAAGAAGAGATTTGTCAAAAATCATGACTTGATCTTTCATTTTTTATGATTGAAATAATGATTGAAATATTGATGTAAATTTATTATTTATCTTTGTCATGCTTTGAAAATTGTTGTAAAAATCTTTCATTAAGGCAAAGATCAATATGCCATTAATCACAAGAATCATCAAGCATAATTTCAAAATATAAATTCATTAAGCATGATTATTATGTATTATTAGATCATCAAGCATGGTTTCATTGAACATAAGGCATCTTTAATTAAAATCGAAAAACTATACGAAAATCATCAAAATACACATTATTGCTTCTTAAGAACATACATAAGATTAATCTTATTTGGTGTCCAAGCATTAGATTTATATATCTAACATTTTGTTGTATTTTCATAAAATATGCAATGGTCATTATCATTTTTAAAATTACTAGCATGATTCTTTTTTTTTTTTTTTTGCATTTTCATTACATCATTAAACATGTAATTTTTCAAGAAAAATTTAAAAATATATATAATTTTTCTAAATTAAATTAAAAATAACTCATGAAAAGCATCAAGTAATTTCAAAGTAAACTAAGGGGATTTTGATTACCTTGTCATCGAAAACTGTTAAGGCGTAGTTTGCCACCTCGCCTTTGTCGGTTTGCTCCTCATCTTTGGATGAGCTCAATTCGTCCTAAAGTGCTTTCTTTATCTTACATTCATAGCAAATAGTTGATATTTTTAGTTTATTTTTATTCTTTGATTCTTGTTTTAAGAACTTTTTAAGCTTTATTGTGAGAAGTTCAAGTTCATCATCACTTGAGCTTTCGCTCGAGTGATCTTCTTTTGTTCTAAGTGCAAAATCCTACATGTTCTTTGGAAGGTTATTCTCAAGTTTGTCATGTGCCACATAAGTCATTTCATAGGTCATCAAAGATCCGATAAGTTCTTCGAGAGGAAAATTATTTAAATCCTTGGCCTCTTGAATGACTGTTATTTTAGTATCCCAATTTTTAGAAAGAGATCGTAAAACTTTATTCATAAGTTCAAGATTCGAAAAACTTTTACCAAGAGTTTTTAGATTATTGACGATATCTGTAAAATGGGTGTACATGTCTCCAATAGTCTCGCTTGGTTCTATACGAAATAATTTAAAATCATGCATCAAAATATTTATTTTAGATTCTTTAACTCTACTAGTGTCTTAAGTGTGATTTTGATTGTGTGCCAAATGTCAAAAGTCGTTTCGCAAGTAGAAACCCGATTGAATTCATTTTTGTCTAAGGCGCAAAATAGAGCATTCAAGCTCTAGCATTTAAAGAAAAAGTTTTCCTTTTCAAATTATTCCATTCGTTCATTGAAGTAGAAGACTTTTGAATGTCGTTTTCAATAATATTCCATAAATTTTAATCTAAGAAAAGCAAGAAAACTCTCATTTGAGTTTTCCAATAAGTGTAGTCCGTCCTATTGAATATGGGAGGATGAATAATAGAAAAGCCCTCTTGAAAGTCGAAAAGAGATATTTCTATTGGGTGTTAAACCAAACGAGAAATAACGTGGCTCTAATACCAACTGTTAGGAACGAGTCAGCACTAAGAGGGGAGAGTGAATTAATGCAGCGGTAAAAACATCGATTTCAGAAAATTCGTTTGTTGAAAACCAATCAGAAAGATGTTAACTTAAAAACACTTACGTAAGCGTGTAATAAGGAAGTAGAGCAGTGAGCAAGTAAAATGATTTGCAGCAAAGTAAAAGGCAGCAAACCAATGTTATAGTAGTTTGATCGTCATGACCTACATCCACTCCCGATTCCTCTTCCGTCGAGGCCACCGGCATGCACTAACAGTCTTTCTTCAATGGGCGAAGACCAACTACCCTTTCACACCCCTTTTCTCCTTTTCACAAGTTTAGGAGATAACCTTTTATAAGCACTCACTCCTCTCTAAACAGAATTCTAAACTTAAGCTAGAAGAGGGGATCTCTCAAGTAATTGCTACAATGTTTTCTCACTTTTAAGTTCTCTATGCTTATCTATGTTAACCAAGGATGAGAGAGGTATTTATAGACCTCAAGTGGCTTTAACCAAGGATGAGAGAGGTACTAGCGGTACCACCACTTGCAGCATTGACACTGGGCGGTTCCATCGCCTGATACCCTGCCATTGGACGGTACCACTGCTTGATAGTCTCTCGGAGACTATGTTTGGGTGGTACCACCACTTGACACAATCTCAGAGACTATGCCATGATAATGCCACTTGCTGAGTCAATGTTTGGGCCTTTCACTTGGCCCAACACAACCCAAACTTGGGCCCAATTGACCCCTAATTAAGTTGGCCCAATTCTAACTCAATTATGTACTAACTATAAATTTTAAGACATTCATTAAGCTAAATAAGTCTATAACTCTAGATTTCTTCCAGCGATCTTCTAGTGAACTTCCGACGATCTCTCGACAATGTTCCAGCAGACTCTCAGCAAGCTCTTGGACTTTACGATGATCTTCTTGGTGAGTTCCAACGTGCTTTATTAGCAAGCTCCTAGACTTCTCGGTCAATTCCGGCAGAACTTCCGACGAACGTTCAGGCTTCCGATGAACTCTCGAACTCCCACCGAAATCTCATTCTTGACTCCGGGGCTTTATTTTGCTTTATGTTTTAATCGCTATCATAGTTAATCTTGCACACTTAAAACCGACTTTGGTCTAGACAATTATTATAAAGCTTAAATCAAATGTTGTCTGGCATGTCATTGGTTCATCGATGTTTCGTCTGATTCTTCGACGCATTGTTCTCTCTTGCGGCCTATTGCCCAATCGGCCAGTTGACCTTTGTAACTTCGATTTCCTTGGCGTAATTTTCGCTCTTATTGGCCCGATGCTCGGATCCATGGCCTAAAGCCTTCGGTCGATATGTCGACCGATCCTTTGGCTCAATGTCCAATCTTCTACCATATTTTTCTCTGGCCCAACATGATTCTTCTTGCTTTAATTATCTCTCCCTGATCAAAGCTTCTTGCATCACTCAAAACGTAAATCAAATCATAAACACTATCAATTTGTTTCATCATCAAAATCCAAGATTCAACAGCTCCCACACCTCATTTCTCTCAAGTTGGTTCAACTCTTCTCGCATTGCGATAATCCATGAATTATCTTTCAAGGCCTCGTCAATGCATTTAGGTTCAATTTGAGGAAGAAAAGCGGTATTAGCACAAAAATTCTTAAGAGAAGAACGAGTTTGAACCACTTTTGATGTATCTTCTATTATTAGCTCCTTAGGATGAGCATCTACGTACTTTCATTCCTTGGGTAAGGATGTTTCAGAAGAAGATGTATCCAACTTGCTAGTTGGAGGAAGGGTTTTATTCAAATTCAAAGCATCAAAATCATTTTTCTTAAATTTGAAAACTTTATTAAAGACAACATGAATAGACTCTTCTATAACTAAAGTTCTTTTGTTAAAGATACGAAAGACTTTAGAAATAAAAGAATAACCAAGAAAAATCCCTTCATTAGATTTTGTATCAAATTTTCCTAAGACATCTTTTTCATTCAAGATAAAACATTTAAAACTGAAAACTTTAAAATATGAAACTTTGGGTTTTTTGTTGTTCCACAATTCAAAAGGAGTTTTAAAAAGTAATGGTCTTACTAGAACCCTATTCATGACATAGCATGTCATATTAACGGCTTCGGTCCAAAAATATTTAGGTAGGCTATGCTCATTCAACATGATTCTTGTCATTTTTTATAAATTTCTATTTTTTCTTTCTACTACTCTATTTTGTTGAGGATTTCTCGGAGTAGAGAAATTATGATTGTATCCATTAGATTCACAAAAATTTTGAAAATCATGGTTTTAAAATTCGCCACTATGATCACTCCGAATTGATAAAATCATAAAGCCTTTTTTATTTTAAACAAGTTTACAAAACTTTGAAAAATACCTAAAGCAATCACTTTTGTGTGCCAAGAAGTATGTCCAAGTATATCTACTATAATCGTCAACAATTACAAATGCGTATTTGCTACCTCCTAGGCTTGATATATCAATTGGTCCAAATAAATCCATATGGATCAATTGCAATGGTCTAGAGATGCTTATTTGATTCTTTGATTTGAAACTTTATTTTATTTATTTTCCTAATTGACATTCATTACACACATTATCTATAATAAACTTAATGTTAGGAATACCTCTTACGAGTTCTTTAGATGAGATTTGAGAGATTAGTTTCATGCTAGCATAAGTTAATCTCCTATGCCAAAGCCAAGCATTATCATTCAAAATCGAAAAACATATTTTATTACAAAGATCATCAAGGTCAATATTGTATACATTATTTTGTTTTAGGGCAATCATAGATGTGTTTTTGTGTGATTTTTCAATAATACACGCATTGGATTCAAATCTAATAATGTATCCGTTATCACACAATTGACTAATGCTCAAAAGATTATGCTTTAAGCCATCAACCAATAACACATCTTTAATCAAAAAGTTGGATTTGTTATCTATGGTTCCTTTGCCAATGATTTTACCATTGTTGTTGTCTCCGAAGTTGACATACACTTTGTCTAGGCTAGTGAGCCTAGAGAATTGAGATGGATCTCCGATAATATGCCTTGAGCATCTACTATTAAGGTACTATCTCTTGCTCCTAGCTTGTGATAGTAAATATTTCTACAAAAAAAGGATGACTTTTAGGTACCGATTTGGCCTTGGGTGCCTCAAAAATCGATCTACTCAACTTATCATTTTGTATAGAGCTTTTTATGATTCCTTTAGGAACCCAAATTAATTTGTGTGGACTATATCACTTAAATGGACATTTATAAGTAATATGTCCAAATTTGTAATAAAAGTTGCATTTGTTTCGGGGTAAAACATGCAAAGTTGGGCCTTTAACAAAGATGGTTAGATTTTTATGAGTGTTGCTTACAAAGTCGATTCCATCTCTTCTATGAACATGATTCTTACTTGTAAGAATCATGTTTAAGGAATTGCTACATATTTCAAATTTTTCTAAAGTTTCATGTAGTTGCAAATTCTCCTTTTTAAGCGTTTCTAATTCATCACATTTTGTACAAGGAGCTAAACTATTATCATGCTCAATTTTTAATCTATCAAAATCACTAACAAGAGAAGCATGCTATTTTTTTAACAGTTTATATTTTTTACTAACTAATTTACATGCATTAAATAAATCATAAAAAGCACTTAGTAATTCATCAAAAGATAAATTTGCATCTAATGAACTGCCTACCTCATCTTCGATAGCTATTAGTGCATAGTGAGCAACTTGCTCTTTGTTAGTTGGCTCCTTTTCTTCGGATGCACTTCAGTCGTCCCAAGTTGTTTTAAGCGCCTTCTTCTTCTTTGGTTGCTTCTTCTTTGCTTGGGGATATTTGCTTTTGAAATATCCTGGTTTCTTGCATTCGTAGCATATAATTTATTCTTTCTTGGATTCAATTTTATTTTTAGTGTCATTTTTAAATTTATTCCTTTTTATGAATTTTTTGAACTTTCTTGTCAAGAGTGCAAGTCATCATCATAGTCCTCATCACTTGAATTTTCTTTCAAATGTTCTTCATGAGTTCTTAGTGACATATCTTTCCAGTTCTTTGGAAGGTTGTTATCAAGCTCTTCATGAGCGTTACAAGTCATCTCATAGGTCATTAGTGACCCGATAAGTTTTTCGAGAGGGAAGTTATTTAAATCTTTTGCTTCTTGAATAGTAGTTACTTTAGGATCCTAACTCTTTAGAAGGGATCTTAGTATCTTATTAACAAGTTCAACATTAGAAAAACTTTTACCAAGGGCTTTTAGACCATTAACGACATCCGTAAACTGGGTGTACATGTCTCTAATGATCTCACTTAGTTTCATGTGGAACAATTTATAACTATGAACCAAAAAATTGATTTTTGACTCATTAACCCTATTTATGCCTTCATGTGTGATTTCAAGTGTATGCCAAATGTTATAAGTCGTTTCGCAAATAGAAACTCGATTGAATTTGTTTTTATCCAAAGCACATAACAAAGTATTCATAGCTTTGACATTCAAAGAGAAAGTCTTCTTCTCCAAGTCATTTCATTCACTTATTGGAAGAGAAGACTTTTGAAATCCATTTTCAATAATATTCTATAACTCGAAATCCATAAAAATTAAGAAGATCTTCATCCTAGTTTTCCAATATATGTAATCTGTCCCATTGAACATGGGAGGATGAGTGATAGGATGACCCTCTTGATTGCTAGCAAAAGCCATCTCTCTTGGGTTTTAAACCAAATCGAGAGTAACCCGAGCTTTGATACCAATTGATAGAATCAAATCGGCACTAAGAGGGGGAGGGGTGAATTAGTGTAGCGGATAAAAATATCGATTTAAAAATCTTCGTATATTAAAAAATTGATCTCAGAAGATAGCTTGAAAGCATGTTTGTTCGTAAGGGTAGTGAAAGCTAAGGAGGAAATGAAGCAATTGCAAAATAAGTAAATGATAATAATAGAAATGCAAACCATAATTTATAGTGGTTCGATCATTGTGACCTACATCCACTTTTGATTCCTCCTCCGTCGAGGTCACCGACGTCCACTAATGATCTTATTTCAATAGGCGAAGACCAACCATCTCTTTACAGTGCTTTTTCATTTTCATGGGTTTAAAAGATAACCTTTACAAGCCTCACACATCTCTTGAATGATCACAATACTATAAAGGGAGGAGGAGGACTCTTTGTACTTTTATAACAATTTTAACACCTCAAGAATTTAAGATATTGTTCACACTTTCGTATCGTTTCATGCAGAAAAGGGTGGGGTATTTATAGGTCTCAATGGATTTAGAATTAGAGCCAAAAAGTGTCACATCCTTGGATTTCGAGGTACTAGCGGTATCACCACCATTATTGGGCAATACTACTGCCTGCAGACTGACACTATGTCATGGACTTAGCTGGTTTTGCCTAAGTCATGCGGCACCCTTGCGTGTCCGTCCGTAAAGGTCAGCCTCCCCGAAGCATCCCATGGTCCCTTAGGATTTACAAAAGAGAAAACGGGTTAGAGAGAACGCCTCACTCGGGATCCACAAGCAAATATCTCTGAAAATACTTCATAGACAATTCAAATTATAAACAAACTTTACAAGCTCTGAACAGTTGCATAAAAAAGAGTCAAAATAGTCCACTACAGACTGAAAATCTCTCACAAGTGTCCACATAACACAACCTTTATTTACATGCCTAAAGCGGCCACCAAACCCAACTAAAATGGGACTATTAAGCCTTCGATTGTCCCTCTACAAGCTAGGAAAAGAATAAACATACCAAAAGACATGGACATATATAAGAATTACACAAAATATCCTATTTAGAAGTTTGTTCGTGAGGGTGGTACCACTGCTTAGTCTGGGCGGTACGACCGCCTGATAGAGCTCGGAGACCGAGCTCTAGCAGTACCACCGCTTGACAGCATTAACTGCCAACGATACTACCGCCCAGTCTGGGTGATACCATTGCCTAGAGTACTTAGGAGACTGAGTCCCAAGTGGTGCCACCGTCGGTCGTGACTTTAGGTGCTAAATAGGCTATCCAACCGGCCTAATTCAACCTTGTTAAAGGTCCAATTGGCCTCTAATTGAGTTAGTGGGATTACCTTCCAATCCTAACTCAGCTTATATCTAACTACGATAATTAAGATATTTAAACAAGCAAACTTTGTCTGGTATGTCAATTGATCTCTCGGCGAACTTCCGGCAAACTTCTCAGCAAACTTTCGACGAATTTCTCGATGAACTCCCGATGAACTCTCAGCGAACTCCCGACGAACTCTCGGTGAGCTCTCGACGAACTCTCGGAGAGCTTTCGGCAAACTTCCGACACATCATCCAAATCTTCGACGTATCGTCCGATCTTTGACTCTGGCCCAACATCTGTTTTATGTCTTACTACTATCGTAGTTAATCCTTGTTGGAAAATCATGGGGGGCGACATCATATGCGCAGCGGAAGAACAAGAAAACAAAAATCCCCGATTCCCAAAAAGATGTTCGTCGTCGTGCGAAGATTGGTGCGTAAAAATCCGCAAAACACAAAACTGCGTATAGAGATTGTGTTACCTAGGGAGTTCGTATATCCCTGTTTCCTTGCAGATCCTTAGGAGAGGGTGAAGGAGGTCAAGCGCCCTCCTCTCTAGCGGTGATCCCACAAGTAGGGGTTGCGGCGACCATCCTCAAAACTCTAGGCCTTTGAGGTGGAGAGGGAGAGGAGAATAGGAAAGGCAAGCAAAGACTCTAGCCTATGAGGCTGTGAATCCCTCCTATTTATAGAGATCCTGTCAAACCCTAATGGGTCCTTCCCTAGTGGGTATTGGATCTGCATCCAATAAGACAAAGGGCTCCGTCGGGATATCTCATATCCGAACCTCTACTCATCGTAATGCCTACCATATGTGTGTGACCCTCTAGGCCCAATATCGAGCTGGTCGTGAGTCATACCCGCAATGAGAACTCCTTCTAACTTTCGGTGAATTATTATCTCTGTAATAATTCACTTTCGACTCATCGACTACGGACGTACTAGGCCACTACGGCCAGTAGTCCCCGAACGATCTGGGGAATCCAATCCATTGGACTGTCGTCCTCGATTACCATGTACTTATAGTCCCTCATCCATCTAATATCCGAGACCAGGTATATCGAGCATAGTGTTGTCGGACCCATACGGTTTCTACTTTCAGTCTCGCTCTAATCAGATTCTCAGGAGAACTCTTTTCTCTCAACCCGAATGACCCCGGCCGGGGGATTTGTCCGAGCAAGAACACATGGGATATTCCTCTCATGATGAGAGTGGATGATCCTCTATCGACACTCAATAGCCCTCGTAAGGTCGACTACCACTCCCAATGACCAGCTGTACTAGATATGGGACAGCCAAACCTATAAGTCTAGTATCAAAGAGTGGAGCACTCATACAGGACATCCTTGGTGTCTCAAGTCTAAGGACCAGATATACCACTAGGGCTACGGAATCGCTGTCTGACAATAAGGCATCATCAACCATCCAGCATTCCATAAGCGGATCAATCAGTGAACTCATTCTCCAATGAGCACCTGTATTGTATCCCTAGTGTCCCTACACGAGCAGCTATGAGACCAGCTGCATCTATCATATGGACGGGTATACAGCACACCAGTCTATCCGGTTATCACGATGTCCCTCTCGAGTAACCTATGACCGGGATTATTTAGGATATGTGTTTAAAGGTGAATCGATCTCATTATCGTGATCTCATCACGATCCGATTCCCATTGCACAAATCCAAGGACATCACAATATATATATGCATTTATGCAATAGCTATAAAGTAATATACGCCAAAATATAATAAGCAAAAAGATTCTATATCAAGTCACACGTGCCATCACTCACGTGATTGGCTTGCAGGGCACCTATGACTAGCAATCTCCCACTTGACCTAAAGCCAATCACCTATGTGTTTGATCCCCATCAGACCCCTGTGACGCTCAAAGATAAAATGAGACAACGGCTTTGTCAGTGGATCTGCAATGTTATCTTCGGATGGAACTCTTTCCACTGCTACATCTCCTCGGGTTAGGATCTCTCTTATAAGCTGGAACCTCCTCAGAACACTTCTGATGAGACCCGGGTTCCCTTATTTGAGTAATCACCCCATAGTTGTCGCAATATAAGGAAGTCGACTTGTCGCTATTCGTATCGACTCCCAAATCTGTGATGAACTTCTTCACCCGGACTCCCTCCTTTGCTGCATCGATGCAGCAATGTACTCCGCCTGTGGTCGAAGTCGTGGTGGTATCTTGCTTGGAACTCTTCAAAGACACTGCTCCCTTCATTCAAGGTGTACACATACCCTGAATTCGACTTGCTATCATTGACATCAGACTGAAAACTTGAGTCAGTGTAGCCTTCAACCTTAAGGCTATTACCTCCATATACTAATAAAAGATCCTTAGTCCTTCTCAAGTACTTAAGGATACACTTTACTGCTTTCCAATGCTCCAAGCCTGGATCCGCCTGATACCTGCTCATGACACTCAAAGCATGCGCTATATTAGGCCTAGTACATAGCATGGCATACATGATAGACCCTATTGCTGAGGCATAAGGTATCATATCCATGTTCGCCCTTTCTTCTGGAGTCTTTGGGGACATACTCGTAGAAAGCGATATCCCATGTCTCATAGGTATGAGACCTCTCTTGGAATTTTCCATGCCAAACCTTTTGACAATAGTTTCTATGTACCTGGACTGGGACAAGCCAAGCATCCTCTTGGATCTATCTCTATAGATTCTAATCCCCAAGATATAAGATGCTTCCCCTAAGTCCTTCATGGAGAAGTGTCTAGATAACCAAGCCTTTACTGTGGACAGCATTCCTATGTCATTCCCAATGATGAGGATGTCATCCACATATAACACCAAATAGGTGATAGCGCTCCCACTTACCTTTCTGTATACACAAGGCTCATCTTCGTTCTTAACGAAGTCATAAGATCTGATTGCCTCATCAAATCTTATGTTCCAACTTCGGGAAGCTTGCTTTAGTCCATAAATGGATCTAAGCAACCTACACACCTTATCTAGGCAGTTCTTGGACACGAATCCCTCAGGTTGCATCATATACACCTCCTCCTCGAGGTTCCCGTTGAGGAATGCGATTTTCACATCCATCTTCCAGATCTCATAATCATAGTGTGCTGCAATAGCCAATAGAATTCTGATGGATTTTAGCATTGCTACGGGTGAGAAAGTTTCGTCGTAGTCAACACCTTGCCTTTGACGATACCCCTTAGCCACTAGCCTTGCTTTATAGGTCTCTACCTTTCCATCTACTCCGATCTTTTTCTTAAAGATCCACTTGCAACCGATGGGTACAATACCTTCTAAGCATCAACTAGGTTCCAAACCTTATTGGAGTACATAGAATCCATCTCTTTAATTCATGGCTTCTTTTCCACTTCCCGGAGTCTATACTCATAATAGCCTCCTCGAGGTCCGAGGATCAATATCCTCTACATCCTCTGCTCTAATATGTCCCACATATCTCGGGGAGGATGGGATACTCTATCAGACCTGTATAAAGTTGATACTTGTGTATTAGGTACCGAATGCATTTGGGTCAGAGTGGTGCTTGAGCTTGGTTCTCCAACCTGGCTCAATTCTATCATTCTCCCACTGTCTCCGTCAAGAATGTGTTCCTTCTCAAGGAACACTGCTCTCTTAGCTACAAAGACCTTTTGGTCCTCGAGATGATAGAAATAATACCCACAAGTTTCCTTGGGGTATCCCACAAATTTGCATCGCTCGTCCTTGATTCTAACTTATCTGGGGTTGTGTCTTCTAACATGGGGCAGCCCCCAGATCTTAACAACCTTAAGATCGGGCTTCTTCCCTTTCCATATCTCATATGGTGTAGACACTACCGACTTAGTTGGAACTCTGTTTAGAAGGTAAGCTGGGGTTTCTAGGGCATATCCCCGGAATGAGATGGGTAGGTCAAGTAAAACTCATCATGGACCATACCATATCTAATAATGTACGATTTCTCCTTTTAGAGACACCATTGAGCTGAGGTGTATAAGGAGGTGTCCATTGGGATAATATCCCATGGTCCTTGAGGAACCTGAGTAAACTCTGTACTTAAGTATTCACCTCCTCGATCCGATCAAGAGTTTTGATACTCTTTTCCGGTCACGGTTCTCCACCTCATTCTTATACTCTCTGAATTTCTCAAAGGCCTTAGACTTATACTTCATTAAGTACACATATCCATACCTTGAGAAATCATTAGTAAATGTAATGAAGTAGGAGTAACCTCCAATGGCATGAGTTGACATGGGTCCACATACATCACTATGTATGAGTTCCAACAACTCATTGGCTCTCTCTCAGTTCTACTAAATGGAGATTTGGTGGGTTTTCCATTTAATGCAAGGCTCACAAGTCGCATATGACACATAGTCGAATGGATCTAGATATCCATCATTTAGCAACTTTTGAATCCTTCTTTTTCATGGATGTGACCTAGCCTACAATGCCTGTTGGTATGCTTTGTTCAACTCATCTCGTTTCCCTTTTGGACACATTTACATTCATGAAATGTGGAGTGGTGTCTAACATAAATAAACCATTATACAATGTTCCTTTCGTGATGATCTTATCATCTAATAATATCGAACAACCATTGTTCTCAAAAAAAAATAAATTTATATCCACTAACTGTTAAACATGAAATGGAGATAATGTTTTTGATAATAGAAGGAACAAAATAACATGCATCTAATGCAATAAAAGCTCCACTAGGCAGATGTAGGGCGACCTCGCCAACAGCCTAATACAAAGAACTTTTGCTCCATTACCCATCTTGAGGTCCATCTCGCCTCTCTCAGAGTCTCCTAGGCATTGCCGTAACCCGCAACAATTGCATATATGATAAGCACTACCGGTATCCAATACCCATGTGTTATCATAAGAGTTTGACAAATGGAGACTGATCATGAATGTACCCGAAGCTTCATCAAGCTTTTGTTTAAGCCCTTTCTGCAAGGTACTCTTTGCAGTTTCTTCCAATGCCCATCTTTACCACAGTGGAAGCACTGACCTTTGTCCTTTCTTTGGGTCTTTCTTAGCAACCTTTGCTTTACCTTGTTTGCCCTTGCCCTTTCCCCTTCTTAAGGGACCTTTCTGCTTTCCTTTTCTTTCTGGTCTCACCGGTGTAGAGAACTGGCTTCTCTTTCTTAATAGTACTCTCTCGCCTCCCTTAACATATTGAGGAGCTCGGGAGAGTCACCTCAAGCTTGTTCATATTAAAATTCATTATGAACTGTGAAAAGGAATCTGGTAGGGATCAAGCACAATGTCCACACACAAGTTATCCTCTAGGACCATTCCTAGACCTGTGAGTTTCTCTATCCAATCAATCATCTTTAGGACAAGGTTCTGAACGGTGTCCCCTCACCATCCTAGCGGAAAAGGCTCTTGGATATCTCATATATCGTTGAGTCCTTCCCCTGTTCCTCAAACAATTTATGGACATGTAGGAGAATAGATCTGGCATCCATCTTTTCATGTTGTCTCAGTAACTCTGGAGTCATAGAGCCCAACATATAGCACCGAAAGCAAGAGTGGAGTCATCAATGTACTTCACGTAGTGAGCGATCTCATCCTCGCTGTGCCCCTTTCTTGGGCGTAGGCATCATCTGTATCAAGGACGTACATGATTTTCTCCCGCTGTAAGAACAATTCTCAAGTTACGGAGCCAATCCAGGTATAATTTGGACCAGTAAAGGCGGTTGACATCAAGTATGCCACGTAAAGGGATTTGAAAGCGACATTTTCTGAAAATAAAGATGTAGCGTAAATGAATAACATGCAGATTTTGCAAGAAATAAACTATCAAGATATGGACTTCTATCTTAATATGCTCCCACTATTTTACTAACGAAGTCGCGACACCCTCAAAGACGTGAAACGGAAGTCTCGGCAGACTTCTAGTGGGGATCGGGGATCCAATCGGCGTCTTAGAGTAACCTCGAGGGACTCGACCAATCACACTAAGCCTAAAAGGTAGGCAACTCTTGCCGATCACAACTCCTTGTGATTCCCGCCCTGTTTCGGCCTCCGAATCACCATGGCCTCGAGGGACTCGACCAACCATGATGCTTTCGGTTAAGTCAACACCTTCGTTACAAGATGAGTCCGATTTGATAATATACCCTCGAGGGACTCGACCAAGCATACCATGCCCTCGGTCACCGGTGACATCTCTATGTCGTAAGCAAGATAGCTTAATCGCGATATAGGTGAGTCTCAAGAGACTCGACCAACTCAACCTACACCGTGAATCGGTTCCTACCATAACGATGGAAGGCCACGTGGGTCAATCTAATTGCCTCACGCGTCTACCGAATTTAATATTATCGAGAGATGTTTCTATAATTTGGTCTCCTAATATGACATGTCACACATATACATATTTAATATATATCTACATCGCATGCAAATATATATACATATCTAGTATGTGTATAAGCAATCACATCAGATGATCATGGACCACAACCTAATATGATTAGGCCCAAGCCAGTAGGCCTAATCACTCACATCAAGATCTATGTGTGCAACGGTGCATCTCCATGCCCTTGTGATCGTCCATCTCGTCCTCGTCGGTTCCGTTGACATCTTGATGCATCTCCATACATCACGATCGTCCGTCTCGTGGGTCCCGCTATCGCATCCACGCTCCCGCTGCGCCTCCTCATGTGATTACAACTTAATCATAGGCACGCAGGCCCGATAATAAATGAGAAATATAATGGAGGTTAGCATACCTCAATAATAATAATCACAAGTACACACATCACACGGTCCATGATCATCCGTCCACACATCATACATCACATGTATAAATAATCATCATCATGTAGGACTACTAGATAATAATAAAAAATAATAATCAACTAAACCTTTTAATTAATTAATATTTTTCTGAAATCAGGGACATGTAGGGAATTTCTCAATTCCTAAGGGTATTTTCATAATTTGGACAAAAAAAGATAAAACTGAAATTTCTCAAATTCACGGGGGCAAAACTATCCTTTTGCCCAAAACCCTAATTCCCTCTGCTGCCGCGCCGCCCGCCACCTCGCTGGCGGCTGTTCAGGCGGGCGAGGGGCGAGCCCTGCCCTTCGCTGCAGCCGGGATGACGCCATTGGCGCCGCTGCGTAGGCAGGGCGCGCCGGGCCGCCGGGTCATGGTTCGCCATGAAGCAAGGGGCCGTGAAGCGGTGTCGCCCGCCCATGGTGGTCGCTGCTGGGTTTTTTTTTGCCGGAGGGGGCGTGACCCAGCGCCATTGCCCTGCATGGTGCCTTGCGCTACATCGCGCCTCATGACACCTCGCCTCATGGGTCACCCAGTATGGCGCCTCTACCCGCGGGCTACCAGCCCCGCCGGCCATTAAGCTCGCGCGCAAGCAGAACGGGCCGGCTGCTGCTGGTATGGCGCATGCGCATCTTGGCCGTATTTGTCTTTGCTCAGCTGGTCGGTTCGCCGCTGCGGTGGTCTGCAGTGCATGCGAGATCGAGGGCAACAACTGTTGTTGCCCTTCCCTCGCCAGGCGTCAACGATTTTGACGTCAATATTCTTCCTAAACACAACACACGCATTCAAAACCAATCATTCGCGACGAACAACCCGGCTCGATACCCTTTGTTGGGAAATCATGAGGGGCGACATCATATCGCGCAGTGGAAGAACAAGAAAACAAAAATCCCCGATTCCAAAAAAAAAAGATGTTCGTCGTAGATGCGAAGATTGGTGCGTAAAAATCCAAGAAAACACAAAACTGCATGATAGAGATTGTGTTACCTAGGGAGATCAGATATCCCCTGTTTCCTTGCAGATCCTTAGGAGAGGGTGAAGGAGGTCAAGCGTCCTCCTCTCTAGCGGTGATCCACACAGCAGGGGTTGCGGACGACCCTCCTCAAAACTCCAGCCTCTCGAGGTGGAGAGGGAGAGGAGAATAGGAAAGGCAAGCAAAGACTCTAGCATATGAGGTCATGGAATCCCTCCTATTTATAGAGATCCCGTGTCAAACCCTAATGGGTCCTTCCCTAGTGGGTATTGGATATGCATCCAATAAGACTAGGGCTCCGTTGGATATCTCATATCCGAACCTCTACTCATCGCAATGCCTACCATATGTGTGTGACCCTCTAGGCCCAATATCGAGCTGGCCGTGAGTCATACTTGTCAGAACTCCTTCTAACTCAGTGAATTATTATCTTTGTAATAATTCACTCGACTCATCGACTACGGACGTACTAGGCCACTACGCCAGTAGTCCCCAGACGATCTGGGGAATCCAATCCATTGGACCTGTCTCGTCCTCGTTACCATATACCTATAGTCCCTCATCCATCTAATATCCCGGAGACCAGATATCGAGCATGGTGTTGTCGGACCCATACGGTTTCTACTCGAAGTCTCGCTCTAATCGGATTCTCCGGGAGAACTCTTTCTCTCTCAACCCGAATGACCCGGTCGGGATTTGTCCGAGCAAGAACACATGGGATATTCCTCTCATGACATGAGAGTGGATGATCCTCTATCGACACTCAATAGCCCTCGTGAAGGTCGACTACCACTCCCAATGACCAAATTGTACTAGATCCGGGACAGCCAAACCTATAAGTCGGGTATCAAAGAGTGGAGCACTCATACAGACATCCTTGGTGTCTCAAGTCTAAGGACCAGATACACCACTAGGGGCTACGGAATCATTTGTCCGACAATAAGGCATCATCAACCATCCAAAGCATTCCGTAAAGCGGATCAATCATGAACTCATTCTCCAATGAGCACCTCAGATTGTATCCCTAGTGTCCCTACACGAGCAGCTATGAGAAATTTTGCATCCATCATATGGACGGGTATATCGGCACACCCGGTCTATCCGGTTATCACGATGTCCCTCTCGAGTAACCTATGACCGGGATTATTTAGGATATGTGTTTAAAGGTGAATCGATCTCATTATCATGATCTCATCACGATCCGATTCCCATTGCACAAATCCAAGGACATCACAATATATATATATGCATTTATGCAATAGTTATAAAGTGATATACGCCAAAATATAATAAGAAAAAAGATTCTGTATCAAGTCACACGTGTCATCACTCACGTGATTGGCTTGCTGGGCACCTATGACTAGCAATCCTGCACACTTATCTCAACATATAGATTAGATCAAATAATTTACTAATTGATTTTATCATCAAAATCCGAGATTTAACATAAATAAATAGGACCTCTATGGGCTATAGAGACATATCTCAATGTAGTTGAGAGATTAAGTTTTTTCTCTCAATCTCCCTAATCCATCAATCTAAGTAGTCCTGTGAAAGTATAGGAAGAGAGGAGTGTCTAGTTCTCTTTGCAGATTCATAGCGATCTTAGATATAAAGACAATGCTTTTGCAGATCATACAAAGATCTCCTTTTCAGATGGCATCAAAATGTTCGCATCGTAATATTGTTAGATCTAATTTTATTTGATTTCAATCTTGACATAAAAAAATTATTTTCACGTTACAATAGTATGATTATAGATTTTATGCTAACACTAGTAACCATCACTTGACCTTGCCATTGTTGTATAAATTGCTTGAACATTGAGCTACAATAAATGATAATAACCGAGAAGAAGTCTACCAAAATTATGTTGAATCTCGGATTTTGATGATGAAACTAATTGATTGTGTTTAGATGTTTAACTACATTTTGAGTAATGCAGGTCTACTCGATCAGGATTAGATAGTTGACGCAGGAGGAATTGACATTATGCCTGAGGAGATCACGTCAGGATATTGGATGGCAGAAGGCTTCGGACGTCGGGCATCGAGCCAAGGAGAGCGGAATTGCGCTAAGGATATCGGGGTTGCGGAGGTCAACCGCTGATTGGGCAATAAGCTGCAAGAGAGGACGATGCGCTGAAGAATCGGACGAAGCGCCAACCAATGATGTGCCGGGCAACGGAATGTCGATTCGCGTTGTAATAATTATCTAGATCGGAGTAGAGTTTTAGTTTGTGTGTGCAGGAATAACTACAATAATGAGAAAGACATAAAGCGAAACAAAGTGTCGGAGTCAAGCGCGAAGGATTTGTTGCGAGTTCGAGAGTTCGACGGAAGTCCGAAGGTTCGTCGGGAATCTTTAGGAACTAGCCGAGAATGAGTAGGAGCTTGCCGGAAGGGTTTTCGGAAGCTTCGCCCGGAAGGTTCGTTGGAAGTTCGCGGAGCTCGCCGAGAAAGATCGGAGCTTGCCGAAGAAGCTCGTTGGAACTTCGCCAAGATCAAATCGTGAAGTCTAGGAGCTTACTGGGAGTCCCAGAATGGTTTTCGAGAGTTTATCGGAAGACCGAAATGGGAAGTTCGTCGGAAGCTTCATGGGAAGAAGTCTTGACTTACGAACTTTGTAATAGCTTAGAAAATGTCTTTAAATTCGTAGTTAGCACATTAATTAGGGTTAGGATTAGGTGTTAATCCTATAACCCAAGTAGGGGCCAATTGGGCCCGAAGTTGGACTAGTTTGGGCCAAGATTGAAGCCCAACTAGTGGGTCGAAAACATCTAGGGTGGTGGCACCGCCCAAAGTGCTCGAGAGCTGGGCGGTAGCACCACTGGCTGGGCGGTGGCACCGCCAAAGACTTGCCGCCAGGTCGAATCGACAGCGGTGGCATCGCCATCGACAAAGTAAGTGGCACCGCCAAAGATCGGGAACTCCAAGAGAATTCAAATTTTGGAGCCCAAATTTGAATCCTCTTGAGGCCTATAAATACCCCTCATTTCTCAGCAGAGGATACAACTTTTTGAGTAGCTAGAAGTTGAGAAAAGCCTTAGGAAAAGTCTTGTTTTCAATAGCTTGAGTGTTCACCTCCTTTCTATTCATTGAAATCTTTGTAAAAGGGTGAACCACTTGTAAGAGGTTGTAAGAGGGGTGTAAGAAGGAGGTTAATCTTTGCCTAGTAAAGGAAGATTATTAGTGGATGCCGGTGGCCTCGACGGAAGAGGAATCGGAAGAGTGGATGTAGGTCACGATTGACCGAACCACTATAAACTACCGTCTTCTCTGGTTTGCATTTACTTATTGTCATTTATATTACTGCAAACCATTTGCACTTTGATGCTCTACTTCTTTGTCTCCTTCTTACGTATTCCTTCAAGTTAAAACGCAATCGAAACGGTTTCAAACGAAACGTTACATTTATCGTACAAAGTTTCCGAAAGTGTTTAAATCGTCGAAAGTTTATCATACTTTACCGTTGCACTAATTCACCTCCCCCCCCCCTCTTAGTGCCGCTCCGATCCTAACAAATTATAGTGTCAATTTAATTGTCATCATTTTGTTGATTATTAAGGGTTTGCTCTAGTGTCACTGCTATCATAATTTATATCATTTCTGTATTGGTTTTAGCAGGTTCAATGAGATTTAAAAAGGTTAAGAATACTAAAAAGGGCCACCTTTGTAGTTTTAGTCCTATAAGGTATAACGTAGATTGAGCTTTGTTCACAATTCATCACCCTTACAACCAATCGATATATTTTGCGAGAAGCCACAGTTTTCCTCTGGATAAGAGCAACAGCGGAGAGAAAAGGCAGAAAATAAGATAAATGCTGAGGAACTATGGAAGGGGGATGAGCAAAGTTTATTAAGGAGAAGGTTTTGGCACCTTGAACTTCTTGGATGCTTAAGGAAGCTCAAGCAAGAGAGTTATGTGAAAGAGTATCGAGCGTAGCAGATGCCATTAGACTGCAAGGGATGTGATGATGGGAGTTAAAGCATAAGGGTTGGGCATTAGACAAATGTTCAGTAAGCACCAGATTTCAAGTATTGGAGGATTAAGATTCCTGTAGCTTAATTTATCTCATTCTTCTGAACAATGGTTTTTGAATATCATATTAATCTCAAAATGTTTAAGAGATCTTTGGGTTCCTTTTCTGTTTTAAGGTAGATTGAGTATACATATTGTTCACCATGGTGAAAGATGCACAAGTTTATAAATGTTATATAGGTCTTGTTTAAGTCAGTCTTGCATTGTTAATAATGTTGGAAGTGGCCTTTTATGTAAATCTTTCTTAAATGTTAGGAGCGGTTTACTTTCTATGACCGTCATACTGTTCTTACCCAAAGTTCTTGGTGATACCAGCATTGGTCCATTTTAAAAGAAAGAGAGGTTCAAAGTCCTCCATAGGATCGAGGAAAATGTGTGTTGGATTCCAGAATCTGCTTGACACGTTTGTGACTGTTTAAAATTTTGGAGAGAGCTTCAGCAGATTCATGGATTGGACAAGGAAATAATATTATAGGCTGCACTCTTTACTTGTGAAACTTGCTTAATGATAAGTGTTCATGTATACCATGCACCAAGCAGGTTGGTTCATTTTGTTTTATCTGATACACTTCTTAATAGGTTGAAATGGGAAATGATGGGCATCTCTGAAGGGCATTCTCCTACTTTGATAAAGATGGGAATGGCTTGATTGAACCTGAGGAAACTTTGTGAGGCCTTAGCTGAAGATGGAACTGCTCCTGATAGCATGGATGCTGCAAATGACATCGCACGAGAAGCCGACACTGACAAGGTAGCTATCTCAACTATCTCTGGTTACTACATCTTCATTCTCTCCATCACATTCATGCTAGAGTATTTATGTGATTGTAGGACGGGATAATCATGGCAACGATGAAAACTGGAACAGGTTGGAGGAAAGCTTCATGGCAACTGGATAAAAAAATGGATTGATTTAAAAGGACCCGACGGATATACAATTGTTAATGGGGGGCTTGAAGTAATCCAGATGCACAGTGATGATCATGGATTGGCTCGGAAGATGAATCCTGTCATCTTTAACTCTTCGCTTTGGATTTTTGCTGCGATATATGCTAAATCAGACCATATTACTTTTCATTATAAAGCACTGAACTTTTTTACTTCCAAGACCATATATTGTACCACATTGATGCATATATAGCTTCGATCATAACATATAACCCAGCATGTGGAACTATGCAGATATCTATTTATCAAATCAGGTGCATGGAATTAATCCTTAAACAACCTGCTGCTGAAGTTTGAAGCAGAAGCTCTCTCTCATATGAAACTTTTGGAGTTGGGTCTGCGTCTCTTTCTGATTAGTTCATCTAATTCTGAATCACTTCTCCCGGTATGCAATCCAACAGAATGACCCACAGAATTTGAATCTGCTTCCTTGCAGGAAATGCTTCCATGGTAGAACAGCTCCATCAACAGGTTTAGGCTCATCCCTTAAAGGCAGCCATTCTTCAAGCTTTTGTGCTTTCTAGGATACTGGTATGCTTGGCAGATCTGAAGTCAATATCTCCATTGTTAGCAAGTTAGATCTTTGATTATGACGGACATTGTAGGGTAGTGTATAAAGATGAGACTTCCCCGTATGAGTATATTCGAAGTACGATTCCCAGGAAAAGCAGCTGAAAGTTGACAGACTGCCAAAACAAAACCTACCACTTAAATTTGGTTGGTTCATATTTCTTGACTCACATGCAATCTGACAATTTGTTCATGTAGTAGGTTTGACTTGGTATGGTAGACCAATCTGAATCAGGTTCAGTATAATGTATCAGATCAGAGTTGGATTATTATGCTGCCTAAGAAACTCAATCAAACCAACAGTTTCCTAGTTCCTTGCATTTTGCTTTAGATAGTTCTTGAGATATTTCAGAATGAGACAAAGCAATATATTGGGTGAAGAACTCTGTTATATCCTTTGATTGTTTGGTAATATGTTACATCCACTTTGAAATGAAAAGGCTGATTAGTGTCAAAGAATCACACCAAACAAAGTTTCAGAATAGTAAAATGCCAGCCAGACGTGTTAGATTTATGAAAAGTGGAGGTCTATTATTGTCCTTTTCGAGACTATAAAACACTAGCCATAAATTATGTGAATAAAGTTGGAACCTTCCAAAGAATATGTCAGAGGAGCATATTTGAATTATTATCACCAAATTTTGAATTATTTTAGTTTGAGAACCTGGGTCCGGTCACCGAACAACAAGGCGGTGAACCTAACCTTACTTTATCTCCTCTTTGTGAAAAGCTAAAGTTTCATGGTTCCTCTTATTAAGTTCCAATACGTTATACCTGGAATTGAAACTGTTACGGTAAGTAACTTTTTAAGTCGTGGCCTCGGGGTCGACGCGGCTGGTTCTGGGGTCCGGATGTCGGGGGTCTCGGGCGACGTCCCTCGGGGTCTCCCGGCAGCCGAGCACCATGGTCCGGGATCGGTCGTTCGGGTCGGCAGGTCGGCGATTCGGGTCGGCAGGTCGGCGGTTCGGGTCGGGAGGAAGCTCCGCCGCAGCACTGGGAAGAGGCGACACCGTCTTCGCACCTGCACACAAGTCGGGCCGAGGGCTCGGCCCGACCCCTCCGACGATCAAGTTAGCGATGATGTGGAGGGGGTTTAGGAGGAGGAGAAACCTCCGTGTGTTGAGTGTCTGTTCTCCTTCTGCTCAGGACTCAGGGGTATTTATAGAGGAGGTTGGATGTTACCTAACGTAGCTGTCCGTAGGGCAGGACTGTACCTTTGGTGGCGTCTGACATTGCCACTGGGGCTGTGTGGGAGGCCGAGCTGCTGCAGGGTATGGCGAGCCTCGGGGATCGTGTCGCTCAGGGGGATGCTGTCATGGTGTGTCACATCGCCATTTTTACCCCTATCATATGCCCCCCCCGAAAGGAGTTATGTGTCGGTTTTTGCATGTGGGGAGCCCGATGCATGGCTTCTTACTTCAGGTGGGCTATTCATGCGGATCCGAGGGGCACGACGCAGGCGGGGTGAACGTGCAGGTGTGGTCTCGGGATGGCGTAGAGTCAAGGGCCGATGAGCATCACCCAGGCGGGGTGACCGCGCAGGTGTCTCGGGACGGCGTAGAGCCGAGGGCCGAGGAGCACAACACAAAGCGGGTGACCGCGCGGTGAGTGTCTCGGGGAGAGAGCCGAGGGGCCGAGGGAAGGAACACAACACAGGCGGGGTGACCGCGCAGGTGTCTCGGGACGGCGTAGAGCCGAGGGCCGAGGAGCACAACACAGGCGGGGTGACCGCGCAGGTGTCTCGGGACGACATAGAGCCGAGGGCCGAGGAGCACAACAGGCGGGGTGACCGCGCAGGTGTCTCGGGACGGCGTAGAGCCGAGGGCCGAGGAGCACAACACAGGGGTGACCGCGCAGGTGTCTCGGGATGGCGTAGAGCCGAGGGCCGAGGAGCACAACACAGGCGGGGTGACCGCGCAGGTGTCTCGGGATGGCGTAGAGCCGAGGGCCGAGGAGCACAACACAGGCGGGGTGACCGCGCAGGTGTCTCGGGATGGCGTAGAGCCGAGGGCCGAGGAGCACAACAGGGGGGTGGACCGGAGTGTGTCTCGGGATGGCGAGAGCCGAGGGCCGAGGGAGCGAGGAGCATAACTGGCGGGGTGACCGTAGCAGGTGTCTCGGGATGGCGTGAGCCGGGGACCGAGGAGGTGCTTGGCCTTTGGCCGTGCGGCGATTCTTGCGGGGGATCGGCTGTTGAACGTCTTGTGGGCTTGGGAGGCGGGTTGCCTTTCTTTCGGGGAAAGTAAAGGGTTTCCCCTTTTGGGGCTGCCGGTTTTGAGGTCGACATGATTGGCCTTCACACCACTGCTTCTTTGGCAGCCACGTCATCTGCATTTATGGCGCAGGTGATGCTCTCTGTTTTCGGCGTATTTTGGGAGACGAGGGGTTGCGTTTTTGGGACGCCGCCCGCTTATAGGTAGCTTTGAGGTTAGCCATTTGGGGTTTCCTTCATCTGCTTTTTTCATCGCTACTTTGTATACCTACACTTGTTTCGCATCGGTCGTTCCCTCTTTCCCTACTAAAGGTCGGTGAGAATGGTGTCTTCCTCCTCCCTTTTCGTCCTCTTTGAAGCCCGTGGAGACGGCGACCGTCGAATCCCGCCTCGTCGTCCGATGAGAAGCGGCCCGGGCCCTTGAGGCCCTGATGTGGTCGCGACGACCATGACTCTTGGGGTGAGTCGTTCTTTGAGCCTCCTCAGGGATCGTTATGGTATCCCGGAGGAGTTAAATCCTTTGTGCTCCGAGCGGTCAGCGGGCATATGACTAATCCCTAGGGGCTAAGCCCTTACCCTAGATGCTTTTCGAGGCTGGGCTGCGCCTCCCCTTCCACCCGTCATAACCGTGTGTTTTCGGTGGCGTATCTCCCGTCTCAGATGGCGCCGAACTCGTGGCGCTATCTGGCGGCGTTTCTGGGGGAGTGTCACTATGCCCGCATAACCCCGACCCGTGACCTCTTCCTTTCTTGCTTCCGTCTTACTAAGGGGTCGGGGGGCTATCATCTGTCCGCCCGAGCGGGCTTTCGGGTGAGCGGGGCCCCTTCCAGTAACAAGGGGTGGAAGGAGCGTTTCTTTTTCGTCAGCCGCCCGGGAGATTGGGGTTTTGGGGTTCACTGGGGGGGCGCGTGTGATAGACAACACCGTCCCAGTTTTGGACGACGAGGGGCGCCGAGAGCTCCAAAGGCTTAGAGAGATCCTCCCGGCCTCCCAAGCCATCTGAAATATGTCTGAGCAGTGGTTGGCGGAGGTGGGTCTCAACCCGGTGCCTCTAGGTATGCCCCTCAGGGCGGTTTTAGGGGTTCTCTTTTCGCTCATGGGTTGCCCGCTTAACTTATTGTTGTTTTGGCTTTTCCTCGCAGAGATGGTGCGTCTCGAGACCCTTCGAGGGGTAGAAACTCCTGCGGTTGTGTCGGACCGTTCGCCTTCTGTCGCTAGGGCGGGAACAAGGGGGGCCCCCGTGGACGTCGAGGCCGGTCAGCCTCGGAAGAAGGCACGGGTGCTTCCGAGCGATGGTCCTGAGGTGGTCACGGCCTCAGCGGAAGATGTCATGGCACCGGCGGCGGGGGCTACCGCAGCACCGGTGGCTGAGGGCGTGGTGGCGCCGGCGGACCATGCCGCGGGGAGTCAGGCGGAGGGCGAGGCTGGTCCGAGTGGGCGTGCAGCGATGGAGGCGCCTCGCCAGCCCTCCATTCGCGAGCTTCTTCGTCTTCCGCTCGGGAGAGAGGACGAGCCTTACTTGGCGCGGAAGGTGGGCGCTCTTCCGCGCGGCGCGGCCACTGACCCGTTAGTCGGCCGGTGGGACGGTCTCACCCGGGGTAGCCGGGTGTGGGCCGATGGTGATTGCGTGGCCAGGTTCGTCCGCGGAGGGCTGCATCCCGACATAGCTCGGGATTTGTATACTTTATCCTCCGAGGCTCTGCTTAGTAAGTCCGCTAAGTCGTTGTTGTGGGTAAGTGTTGTCTCGCCCTTCTGCTTGTGCGTTTTAGGACACCTGGTTTTGACCTCTCTCCTTCCCCAGGGCAACCATTACGCCGCCGCGCTGATGGATCACGTCCGTGATGCGGGACGGGTCATCGCTGCCCTGAGTAGTCGCAATGCCGAGCTCCGGAAAGGCGAAAGCGGACGGCTAAGGCTGGAGCTGGCCTCGAGGTGTTGTCCTTGGCCGAGCGGCGCGATTTCGGATTTGGAGGTGGAGGCGGTCGCCAGCCGGTCGGAACTCAAGCATCCACGGAGGCGGTCCCGCGGAGTTCAGATCTTGTTGGAGACGTCCGAGGGGCGTATCTGAACTCGACGAAGTCGAGAGCGTCGGTGGCGAGGCTCGTTCGGCGAGGGGCGACTCCCTCGAGCTGCTCCGACGCCTTGAGGAGTCAGCGGGCGAGGCGCGGGGAGCTTCAGAGGCTCTTGATGTACGATCCGCCAGAGGGCGGGGAGGGACAAGAGGGCGATCGAGGACTACAAGGTCTCCCGGGATTCCAGCTCGGCCTTGTTCGGACCGGGCGGGTTTCCCTCTGATATGCAGGTATCGGGTTGCCCTTGCTCGTTTCAAGGTGCGCATAACCCGGCTCGGAGGTTGTGGAGGATCCCTTTGGTTCCTTCCCGAGGACACTGGGCGTTGGCATGCCATCCGATGTTCTTTTCGACGACGGCCGGATGCCCCCGAGGGGTGATGATCTTTGTACTTTTTTGTAACCCGCTTTTTGAATGAACATGTTCTTTCCCTTCTCGTAGATTTTTTTTGCGTCTTGGTCCGGCTCTGTCTTTAGCCGGGTCTTTTCCTTACGGAAAGTATTTTTTGAGATTTTGGGCATTCCAAGTCCTCGGCAGGGGATGACCCGCCATTGTGGTGAGTCGGAATGTTCCGATTCTAATGACTTCGGCCACCCGGTATGGGCCTTCCCAGTTTGGGCTAACTTGCCTCTTGCCCTGGTCGGTTTGCTGACCTCGGTCGCCAGCAGACCAGGTCGCCTAGTTTGATGGGTCGGGTCGCACCCTTCGGTTGTAAATCTTCGCGACCGCCCTTTTATCTGAAAGGGCTCTCACATGTCGTTGCGCCGTTCTTCCCAGAGATCAAGGGCTACTCGAAGTCCTTCGATAAAAGCCTTCGTCGTAGCTTTGTGTTGGAGGGTGGTGATGGCTACCTCAAGGCGGTAGGGACGGCCTCAGATTCAACGAGGTCTGTATGGGGATTCTCGGTTGCGGTTTTGGGGTGGTGCGCGGCGACCACAAAGACGCTTTAGGGGAGTTAAATCTCGTCAGGTCGATCGGACTGCGGTCACTCTTCTTTTGAGTCCATCCAGGATGGACCGATTGGTTACCTTCGCTAGCCCGTTGGTCTGAGGATGGGCCACCGAACTGAATCTCAGCTGGATGCCATGATCAACACAGAACTCCCGGAATCTTCTGTTGGAAAACTGAGGTCCATTGTCCGTGATAATGGCCTTGGGCAACCCAAACCGAGTTACAAGGTTCTTCCACACGAATTTCTCTATTTGATGTTCCGTGATTGTTGCTAGCGGTTCGGCCTCGACCCACTTCGTGAAATAGTCCACCCCCAGAATTATGTACTTCCGCTGTCCGGAGGCTAGTGGGAAGGGTCCGAGCAGGTCCAAACCCCACTGTGCGAATGGCCATGCGCAGTCGATGGGATTGAGCGGGACCGCGGGCTGTCGGGTGTGCGGGCGTCTTCTGGGTAACTGCACCGCATAAACGTAAACTTTGGCGCCCTGGGACATGGTGGCCGATAGTAGCCTTGACGGAGTATCTTGTGCGCCAAGGTTCGCCCGCCGATATGCTCTCCGCATACCCCCTCGTGGGTTTCGGTTAGGACCATCTGGGCTTCGTCTGGCTCTAAGCATCGAATGAGGGGGTAGGTGAAGGACCGTTTATAGAGGCGACCACACTCCACGGTGTACCACGCGTGCGTGCGACACAGGCGCCGAGCCGCGACTTCGTCGAGGGGGAGGGTTCCATCTCGCTTGAAGCGCAGCAACTCTTGTACCCACGTGGTCGGCGCGCCGCCTGGGGCTGTAGTTGCTATTTCGACGGCGTGGGTAGGGAGCTCCTCGATCTCTGGCCATGTTTCGGAGATCGGTTTTGACGCCAGCTTAGCTAGTGCGTCGGCCCGCTCGTTCTCCTCCCTCGGAACGTTGGATAGTGTGAAATAGCGAAACTTGGCGGTTAGGTCCCTTACCCGTGCGGGTATTTTCGCCATGGTCGTGTCCCGAAGCCAGATCCATTGTTGAGCTTTTCGGCCACAAGTTGCGAGTCGGTGAGGACGCGTATCGCGGCCACCTGCATCTCGAGGGCCAGTTCCACCCCGCAGGAGCGCCTCGTACTCCGCCTCGTTGTTGGTGGCTTTGAATCCGAACCGAAGGGATCGCTCGAACGAGCGTCCATCGGGGGCGAGGAGGACCAGCCCTGCGCCGGCGCCCTTTGGGTTGGCCGAGCCGTCAGCGTGCAGGGTCCAAGCTTGGGAGCTTGCTTTCGAGATCTGCGTTCTCTAGTTGTGTCGACTCCAGAATGAAGTCGGCTACGCCCACGGGCCTTGATGGCGGTCCTGGGCGAAAGTAGCTTATGTCATGTTCGCCCGAGCTCCACCGCCCATTTGAGGAGCCGCCCCTGCAACATCAAATTTTGTTAAAGACCTGCGAAGGGGTTGGTCGGTGATGACCTCCACCGGGTGTGCACGGAAGTAGGGCGCAACTTCCATTTGAGAGGGACCGAGGCGAAGCGAGTTTCTCTATCGGCGGGTAACGCTCCTCGTGCCCACTAGGGACGTGGTAGCGGCGTGAGTAGATCGGGAGTTGTTGGTCAAGCTTTCCTTGACCAGGGACGGAGTGACCGCATGCCGGGGAGGCCGCCGGTAGAGGCCCGACTTCTCCTGGGAGACGGAGGTGAGCCGGGGAGGCGGGCCATGTGCTTTTTTATTTGTTTGAAAGCTTCCTCGCATTCTGGTGTCCACTGGAAGCTCTTCGGACTTTGGCGCTTTGAAGAATGGGAGGCGATCGACGCCGTCAGGCGAGGAAGCGAAGACGAGCGACAAGTCTTCCGTTAAGTCGCTGTAGGTCTTTAACCGTCCGGGGAGACTGCATATTGATTATAGCTTGAACCTTCTCTGGGTTAGCGTCGATTCCTCTCTCGTGCATGATGAACCCGAGGAACTTCCCGGAGGTGACACCGAAAGCGCACTTTGTGGGGTTGAGCCGCATGCCGTACCTGCGTAGCGTGGCGAAGGCCTCGGCTAGGTCGGCAAGGTGTGTTATGGCCTCCTAGCTTTTCACGATCATGTCGTCCACGTAGACCTCTATGTTTCTCACTATTTGATGGGCGAACATCTTGTTTACCGTTCTCTGGTATGTGGCCCCAGCATTTTTCAGCCCGAACGGCATGACTTTGTAGAAGTACACGCCTTGATTGGTAAGGAAGGTCGTGTGCTCTCTGTCTCCGGGTGCCATCCTGATCTGGTTGTACCCTGAGTAGGCATCCATAAAAGAGAGTCGTGCGTGACCGGTCGTTGTGTCGACCAGCTGGTCGATCTTCGGAAGGGGGTAGCAGTCTTTAGGGCATGCGTCGTTGAGACTGGTGTAGTCAACACACATCCTCCAGTTTCCATTGTGTTTCTTCACGAGGACTACATTGGACAGCCACTGAGGATATTTGGTTTCTTCTATGAAGCCTGCGTCTAGGAGCCGGTCCACCTCCTCTTGTATTGCACGCTGTCGGTCATGAGCCTGGCGCCGGGCCTTTTGTTTTACCGGGCGGGCGTCAGGTGGGATGTTGAGGTGGTGCTCCGCGATCTGTGGGTCGACGCCCATCATATCCGACGGGGACCAGGCGAAGACGTCGGCATTTTCCCGTAGGAGACCGACGAGTTGCTCCCGTTCTTGCTCAGGTAGTTCCGATCCGATCTTCACGGTCTGGTCTAGTCGGGCTTCTATCAAGGGAATGTCGACGGTGGACCCCGTCGGCTGGGGATGAGGAGTTAGTTTTTTCGTTTCCCGCGGATCTGCCAGGGGTGGCTTGGTCCTGGTTTTCTTGCCCAATGATACGGCGGTAAGGTAGCACCGTCGGGATTCTCGGGGGCTTCCCGTGGCTTCCCCGACTCCATCGTGAGTCGGGAATTTAATGGTCTGGTAGTAGGTCGAGACGATCGCTCTGACTTGTTGAGGGTCGGCCAACCGAGTATGGCATTGTAAGCGGTAGGGAGGTCGACCACCAGGAAAGTGGTCATCACCGTCTTTGACCTCGGCGGGGTCTCCAGAGTCAAGGGCAAAGTAATGGCCCCCAGGGGCGATATTGAATCTCCCGTGAAAACCGGTGGCCGAGCACATCGGGCTTAGGTTTCTCCCGCCAAGCCTAGCTTCCGAAAAGGCGTCGGTAGAGTATGTCGGCCGAGCTCCCCGCGGTCGACCATGATCCTCCTCATATGTCGTTGGCTACCCCGGCGGATATCACCGAGGCGTCGTCGTGGGTCGGGTTGCTTTCGGCAGCTCCGGTTGGGAAGGTAATCTGGGGCCCGGCCGTGCCCGAGGCTTCGTCGGGCGGCTCGAGCATACGCTTTCTCGCTGACGTAGAGCCTCCCTCGATCGGGACCCCGGCTATCACATCGATGTGCCGCTCGGCGGGGGGGCCCTCTGGCGAGGAGATCGTTCTTTGTTTACCGGAGGATGCTTGGCCGAGGTGTCCTCGAGGATAAGCTCCTCGATTTGCTTCTTCAATTCGTAGCATTGCTCGATTGTCGTGCCGTCTTCATAGATGAAATCAGCAATATCTTGATCGGTCCGTGAGCTCCCGCGGGTTACTCATCGGGTGAGGGTCCTTGAGCAACCCTTTCCCCTTCTCGTGTAGGAATATTTTAGTCGGGGACGAATTCAAAGCGGGAAGAGGAGGCCTTGGGTCAGTCCGTCCAACTTCGTAGAGGCGGGGTTGTTCTTTGTCGGTGGCTCGACTTAACCTTTTTTGTGTTCCTCCGCCTTCCGACCATCCAAGTCTCCGCGGGCGATAAACTGACTAGCATGTTGGAGCATCGGGGACAAGGACGGGGTCGCTCCCGGCGACCACCGGAAGAATCTGGAGGGTTGGGAGGCTGTCATGAAATACTGCATCATCAAGAAAGAGGGGTGAGCATCGACAATCCATGGATTTGGGTCGTAAATCGGTTCACAAAATGGGAGAGGGGGCTCATCCTCCTTCCGATTGAGCCGAGAACAACGCCATGGGCGGCTTAGGTCGGGCGACGCCGTGAAGAAAGCTGAAAAATCTTTGGCGAAGTTTGGTCGAAGGAGGCGACGGTCCCCGGCTTCGTGTCACCATACCATGTCTTGGGCGGCCCCGCAGAGTCGTGGGGAATGCCCCTACATCGGGCGTCGAAGTCCCCGAATAGTGACATCGGGCACGAAAGGCGCCACGTGTGATGCAGCCGGGTCGATGGCTGGCCATCATCACGCATCCGAGGGAGGGAAGGCGGAAGCGCGACAGGACCGCTTTGCTCTTGTATCTCTGGGGTGAATGGAGATCCTTGGCGTCCGTCCACCCCGAGCTCTCCCTTTGACTTGCGGACTTCCTGTTGTACCTCGTCAAGCCTTTGATTGACAAGGCGTAGCTGAGCTCGCAAGGCATTAGTCGAGTCGGCGGTCGGAGCGTCGAGCTCGGGTCGACTCGCTGTGTCTTCTGCTTCTCGGCTCCCCGGCCGAGCTGCGGGGTTTTGAGGTGAGACTGGGAGCTCAGGGAGTGGTGCGTGAGTCTGGACAGGGGTCTCCCGTTATGGCGAGGGCCGGGTCGCATGCGGAGGGGTCCGTTGGGAGACGATCGGGATGATGGTCTGGACCATGCCGGTCAGGGTCCGGACTTGGTGGGCGAGGTCGTGAAAAGCTTCGGGCGATACTGACGGCGGGCCAGCGAGTGCGTCGTCGGGAGGCGTCAAGCCTGGGTCATTGAACAGTTGCCAGTAGCGTTCCGCCACCGCCGATTCTGCAGGCGTTCGTCGCGGGCTCAAATCCCCGCTGGGTGTTCAAGGCGGGAGCCCGGTGGGTGAGGACTCGCCGAGGTGGATTCGCTGGTCACCTGACATTTGGGGCCCTCCTTCTAGCGCCAATCTGTTACGGTAAGTAACTTTTTAAGCCGTGGCCTCGGGGCCGACGCGGCTGGTTCTGGGGTCCGGATATCGGGGGTCTCGGGCGACGTCCCTCGGGGTCTCCCGGCAGCCGAGCACCGTGGTCCGGGATCGGTCGTTCGGGTCGGCAGGTCGGCGGTTCGGGTCGGGAGGAAGCTCCACCGCAAAGACCGGGAAGAGGGCGACTCAGATCTTCAAGACTGCACACAAGCCCGGGCGGGGGGCTCCCACCCCTCCGGACGATCAAGTTAGCGATGATGTGGAGGGGGTTTAGGAGGAGGAGAAACCTCCGTGTGTTGAGTGTCTGTTCTCCTTCTGCTCAGGACTCAGGGGTATTTGTAGAGGAGGTTGGATGTTACCTGACGTAGCTGTCCGTAGGGCAGGACTGTACCTTTGGTGGCGTCTGACATTGCCACTGGGGCTGCGTGGGAGGCCGAGCTGCTGCAGGGTATGGCAAGCCTCGGGGATCGTGTCGCTTAGGGGGATACTGTCATGGCGTATCACATCACCATTTTTACCCCTATCAGAAACCCTATTTTATTCCATTTCCTGTCTTATAAGCACTCTCGCTTATGGAGAGAGCACTAATAGAAATTAGGATAACATTCTTTTTAAATTGATGAATTTATGTGCACATGCAAACTACAAATATTTTACTGCCTTGGTTGCGTGACGCACTGGGCGGTGACCGGACCACAAGGGGAGGACCGGCGGGCATCAGAGAGGGAAAGCAAAGTATCAACGGCTCGGAAAAGCTCCGCTTCCCTTTCCCAATTCTAACTGACCTACGTTTAGTTCTATACCCGCGTGCTTACTCGCTGGAATGACCACAGTCATCGTCTCTAATGCAGACGACAGAGCGGGTATGTCGTTAGGCATGTACGTTATAAGTTTAGCCCAGAGAACAGATACGACCTGCCCCAATCCGTTAGGCGTCGCATCGCACGTGGACCAACTTAACGAGGGTGGATCCGATGCAATGCTAGTTGTGCTGGTACATCCTACAATTCGTTCGTGGCAATGCCTCATTTTTGATGAGGTTATGTGGGGATGGAGGTCGAAAGTGAAAGATGGGTTCACTGCAGCGTGGCGAGAACACGATCCCGCCTTCCATCATTCTCCTCTCTCTCTTCCCCCGTCGAAGGCAGCCTGCTGCTTCGAATCCTATGGTCCATGGCGGCGCCGCGGGTGGAGGATGTGATCGCCTTCCTCACGGCGCGCGGCTTCTCCGCCGCTGCCGCCGCCCTGCGCGACGACCTCCTCTCGAGCCGCTCCTCCGGCGACGCCGCGGGCGATCTCAACCTCGATCTCGACCTCGACGTCGGATCCGCGCTCCCGCCACTAAGGCTTCCGCCGCCGTCCCGTGGTGGAGGGGGCGAGGACGCGCTGCCCAGCGCCGCCTCCAGCTCCTCGGATGCGTTCCTCAGCCTCGGCTCTTCCCCATCTGGTACGCGATCCAGGGATCCTGGACTATGGTTGTTTCTTGATCTCGGCACCCGACGTCTCCCTTTGCTTGCTCACGGAAACCGATTTGCTGTGACTAATGCGCTGCTTTTGATGACCTCTCGATTAGAGAGTCGAATCGCTTATAAAGAATTTATCGTTTCCTGAAAGGATAAAAAACGCTTCTTTTTCGACAAATGAGTATTTAAACGTCAAATGTGACTGAAGTGCCATTGGGAAAGCCGAGCTGATTTGTACGCTTATCCTAAACTTTAGATGAAATTTTCAGTTCTCTAAGGGAAAAATGCATCTTTTTGTTAAACGAGTAGCTATAGATCAAATCTTGAATTGAGTTGTGATTCCTTCTCACTTATATTTCCTGGAACAGAGCTTCTCAATCCCTATGGAGTCTGGTCACCAGGTCGAGCAAGATCGGATGACGAGTCAACCGATATGCACTCAGAATTTGGGACTGCCCGAGAGTATAATAGCTACTGGTATGATGACCAGTATGGAGGATCTCGCAATGATCATTTCTTTGTGAGGACCGACTCTGGCAGATTGCGTAGTGAGGACAAATTCATCATGTCCACAGAGGGGGAGGAGCAGTTGAGGAAGCGAGACAATCTTGATTTTTCAGCGAATGATCATAGGTATGAACATGATGATGATGGTTGCGAAGGATGTGCTGAGATTTACAGCTCTCCGTTCCCTATTTGCGATTGCTGCCGTGGATCGAAGATGCATGACAATGACGAGGTTGCGGAAATGATTAGGAGCTCGAGTTCAGCTGTTTATGGCCGCTATCAGATATTAGATGACCAGACGGAGACGTTGGATGAATTTGGGGAGGATCAGTTTCAATTGAGAAGGGTATCTGAGCAGACTGTGACTATTGTTTCTGCAAGTGATCTCTTTCATGACAGAATCCAACCTGAAGAGAAGGAAAGCCCCGAATTGGGTTTACCGGAGAAGGAACTGCGGATGCTTGATAATAATGTAGTTAATGCTAGTATTGATTCCACAAGTGAGTTTCTTATTTATTGCCTATATTCCTTTTTGGTAAATTTAATATGCTTATGACTGGATTTATGCATACGTGACAATTAATTTCTGATGAGAGCTCCAATTCAGCTGTATTTTTTGCTTCATTTGCAGTTTATTGAAAGGATTCAATCATAAAAAACTTTTGTTTCACTGTCTCCTTGTACATTATGTTGTGCCTTTGTTTCACTTTTCTAATGTGACAGCGCACCCATATCTAGAATCTCATGGACATGAGCATTGGCTTTGCTTATGTTTCATTTTCCAATTCCTGAATACAAATTTTTCAAGAGGTTCATCCTGCATGACAGATTAGTGAGGATGTTACTGTTTAATGCTTATATGTACCTCAGTTTTGCTGCATGTCTACCAAAAAATATCCTAAAAACACTATACTGTTTGTCTTGTGAGAACTTCTATTAAGATCTCTTGCATTATATCTAAACACAATCAGAGCATGAGTGCTATTGTTTTTTTTTGTTCCATGTGAACTTGTTGGTTTTTGCAGTTCTAATCATCATGAAAGTTTGTTTCTGAATGCAGACTGCAATCTTATATGCAATAAAGATCCCAAGGGAGATTCATACAATAAAGAAGTAATTTTTGTCAATGAGATGGATGAGGAGGTGCTACAAAAAAGAAATTACAGTACACCACCATTTGAAGAGAAAGCTTTCAAACAAGGTGCTAATGATGCCTGTGGATTCAATGATTGTGGAACAATTGATAGAGAACTCCAAGACAGTGGAACCGCTGACCTTAAAGGAGAGGATGATATTAACAATGACCTTCATCTTTACAGTACTTGTGAGGATGAGCTGGAAGTATTCGACTTGAGAATAATTCATCGTAAAAACAGGTTAAGAATCACATTTTCTTCCTACAAATTTTGGCATAACATAGCGAACAAATAAAGAAAAAACTATTGTGCTGATATTCTTAGGTGATCAACTACAGGACCGGCTATGAGGAAAATAAAGATTTTCCAATTGTTTTGAAGTCAGTTGTGGCAGGCAGATATTATGTCACAGAGTATCTTGGTTCAGCTGCATTTAGCAAAGTTGTTCAGGCACATGATCTCCACACAGGAATGGATGTGTGCCTTAAAATAATAAAGAATGATAAGGATTTTTTTGACCAGAGCTTGGATGAGATTAAACTCCTCAAGCATGTTAATAAACATGACCCTTCTGATGAGCACCACTTATTGCGCCTTTCTGACTACTTCTATCATCAGGTATGTATTATCTGGTTTTATATTTTATCTCCAGCTTGCCATCAAACTCTTGTTTTTCCTTGTTCCTTATGGCTATCATATTCACATCTCACTCAATAAAAATCATTTGTTCATATTCCTATCTAGATAATGATGAAGTTTCTTTTACGGTTACATTAGTCAGTTATCGTGGATGTTCTAACCTGATCTGAGTTGCAAACCATTATGGACTGTCGTTGCATCTTACTTCACGTAAATTGTTAATTCATAGAACTGAATATGTATGGTTTACGGGCCCAAATATGAAAGCTTACCTATCAACGGTGCAAGAAGCACATTGAGTTGAACAACCTGTGTAGTGGATACATGCCATACATACTTCTTACTAGGGAATGATTCTGGAAAATGTTTTGGACCTTGGACCTTGATGCGGATGTCAAATATATGATCATGGGAAATTGCAACTTCTTGATTGGTCTCACATCAAAAGTTCAACGAAGAATGTCGCATGGTACATATGGTTAAATAGGTCTACCACTAATAACTTGGACTAAAACATATATTTATCGTTCTAGACCTCTAAGTTATTAGGCTGGTCGGTTTATCGAGCCAGGTCATGATAGAGCAAGCATGATAAATGCTTGTATTTTTTGAGCATCTAGATTCTTAATGTAAACCTGAATCATAGAATTTTCAAAATGACAAGCTCTTGTGACAATGAGATCCCACTGACCATTTACTTTATCCCATTATACAGTACAGAAGAAGACCATTAATGATAATCTCCACAAAGGACCTCAATGATCATCGAGTAAGCTAAGGTTCTGTTGCTAGAATCCAAAGGATACCATGCCCTAAGGCCCCTAACATCAATTCATTCCTTTCAAGGATTCAACAGGATATCTAATTTTTCCAAGAACTGGTGCAAATCTCATTGATGCAGGCCATATTACTGCACCATCATATGAAACTAATACTTATATATTTTGATATGGATATGGATGAATTTATTGACTTTTGAGTCTTTGGACTTTAAAGATAGCAATATTAATTTTCATTGAGTGGTCAGGGAAGAACTTCTCTCCTAGACTGCTTTGAATTCATTATGTAATTTCTTTCATATGCTTTCCAAATTGGTACTCAAATATCTGAAATTTTTATCAATAAAATTTTCACATTTATGAGTTGGTTCTGGTTTTTCTTGGTATTCTGTATATACGTGTTCTTTTTTAAAATTGGTTATAACCTTGGGAAGCAAACATATCATTGTGATACACTAATTCTAGTTGATAGAGAAAGTGTACTGACATCAATAATTAAATGTTACAGGAACATCTTTTCATTGTCACAGAATTGCTTCGATCCAACCTGTATGAATTTCAGAAATATAATCGTGAATCTGGTGATGAAGAGTATTATACATTGCCCAGAATACAGGTATATCATTGACTCATTGTAATTCATGAAAAGAAGTATGGTATTTAGTCGCAATTAGGGAACTATGATTGGTATAAGGAATGACAAAGAAAGCACACAGTGTACTGTCAAGGGAGTTTGCATCGTATTTCTGGTCTTGTACCAAAATAGATTTCTTTCAATAGAATGCACACACTTAAATCTTTTCATTAAGATCCATATCATGCAAGCCCTTTCATGGGAAAATTTCATTGAAGATTAAACTCTTGTTTCTCAAAACACCTCTCTCTCTTGTGTCAGTGATTTCCTTCTCATTTTAAATTTCTCTTGTTCCTATTGGTAGGAAGAAATTGTGATGTTAATAATTGTTATTTATTTCATTGATATTGGATTAAATATATTATCCTCCTCTTTCAGGCTATAGCTCGACAATGTCTGGAGGCATTGGAGTTCCTGCATCATTTAAGGATAATTCATTGTGATTTGAAACCTGAGAATATTCTTATCAAGAGCTATAGCAGATGTGAAATTAAGGTTATTGACCTTGGAAGCAGTTGCTTTGAGACAGACAACTTATTCTTATATGTCCAGTCTCGTTCTTATAGGGCCCCTGAAGTTATTCTAGGACTCCCCTATGATCAAAAGATTGATATATGGTCTCTTGGTTGCATCCTGGCTGAGCTTCACACTGGTGATGTAAGTTCCCATCTTATCTTATTTAAGCTAAATCTTTAGAATATAATCTTCTTTATTTATTGGCCAGGTCCATATTCAAGTATGGCAGCTGTTTAAAAGTTATAAGTTCTTGAAACAATGCAATTCAAATTTCAGTATGTTTCTACCAATAGGTTGTTTCTTGTTTATGATAAGGTCGATCCTATTCTACCTAGGTTAGTAGGTGATTGAAGTATTTTTACTGCAGAGGCAAAGCTGCTTATATTGACCTTCTCCGGATCCTGCATTGCCCTTAGGTTGTTTCTTGTTTGCCTTTACTAAGAAGCAATAGTTAATGTTTCATGAGTCTAGCATCCGAAAAGAAGTCTGATTGAGAGCTTCAGAGCCAAGCATTGTTAAATTATCATTGTGCATTCAATTCCTACAAATGGTTTAAAGAGTGTCATTATCATTCTAGATTACATAGCCTTCAGTTTGGAGGCTTCCCAGTGCTTTTAATAGGTGCTTTGGCACTCGCCTAGGCACTCATGGGAGGCAAGGCGAGACCCGAGTGCCTCACACAACTCCAGGGCAACGCGCTTCATTGAAGCGCCACTTGGGCGCTCCCTTGAGCCCAAGTTCAGAGTGCCTCTAGCAAGTGCCTGAGTGAAAGTGACATGTGCTAGAGCCTGGTTCGATTTAATAGGTTCGTACGTTTAATTGAACCGACTAAAGAGAAGAGCCCTAACACTAAACCACACCCCCCCTCCCCCCGCATGCTCGACCCAACTTCGAAACCCTAAACCTTACGTTCATTGCTATTGCTTTCGTGTGCAACTCCCTCCATTGCCATTGCCTTCGTGCATAACGCCCTCCACCACCATTGCTTTCGTCCGAAGCTCCCTCTACCTTCACACGCAGCTCCCTCTGCAACTGACGCCTTCATTTGAAGTTCCCTTTACTGTCGATGCCTTCGTCCGAAGCTTCCTCTGCCACTGTCACCTTTGTTTGAAGCTTCCTTTGCTGCCACTACCTTTGTTCGAAGCTTCCTCTACTATCGCCACCCTCTTCTTCCCCACCTTCCTCCATAGTGTCACGGACAAAATTCTAAATAGGATGTTTGATGTAATGCTTATGTATGTCCATATCCTTTGGTACATGTTTTGCACAGCATGTAGAGGGACGGTCGAAGGCTTAAGAACCCCATTTTAGTTGGGTTTGATGATCGTTTTAGACTTGTAAATAAAGGTTGTGTCATGTGGACAATTGTAAGAGATATTCGATCTGTAATGGACCATTTTAACCCTTTGTTGTGCAATCATTCAGAGCTTGTAAAGTCTGTTTGTAATTTACATTGTTTATGTAGTGTTTTCTGAAATGTTTGCTTATGGATCCCGAGTGAGGCGCTTTTCCTAACCTATTTTCTCTTTTGTAGGTCCTAAGGGACCATGGGAGGTTTTAGGGAGGCCGACCTTTGCGGACGGACACGCAAGGGTTGTGCATGACTTAGGCAAAACTAGCTAAGTCCGTGACAGATGATAACAGAACAGGATAAGCACTCATAAAAACACTTGGTATGCAAACGTGAGGGACCTAGCTGGGCTGCATTGAGGGCAGTCAGCACGCGTGACCGTTTGGAGGAAAACGGGCATGGAGATGTAGGGAAAAGGAGTCGCTCGGAGGAGCAGGCATATGAGATTGACATTCAGAGGAATGGCCAACCCTTCGCGCAAGAGGCACCGCGAGAACAAGTAAGCTTGGAAGAATGCGTAGCGCACAAAGGTTGGGATGGCTGAGTTCGAGTTGCGGATCGACGTTGACAACTATACTTGATGGTGTTCAAGGCGAGTGAGGCGCTTAGTAAAGGATGAGACCATGCAAGGCGGAATGGGTTGCTTAGCGACCGAAAGAGTTGTGCAAAGCTCACAGAGGTGAGGGGAATTGCTAACTCGAAGAATTCAATACTCATGCAAGGGCTTGTATGCGGACGATGGAATGTTCGTGGCCATCCCAAGGCGACCGAAACTTGGCGCCAAGGAGCATTGAAACATTCACTTCGGCATGAGAAGGATACGTTCGTAGGAGACTGAAGTGTGCAGCGAGTTTAGCATGTTGCTAGGCCTTAAGTGGTGCAGCGGGGGCTGTATTGACGTGGAGTCGCAATCTAGTAAGTGCGTTTGCAGAAGGCAGAACAATGCACAATTTGTTTAGCAAGTCGGAGTAGTCCAAGGGGATGGTGGTCTCCGAAGCTTTCAGAGGGAAGGAAACGAAGAGAGATGTTATTCCAACGGGATAGATACCCAAGAGGGATAAGTCCTGGCTCTCCAAAGGGAGAATCACGTGCAATATACCGCACATGTTGAGGAGTACCTCAAAAACAATAATTCCACGAAGCTCAATAGACCGAGTGAGTGGCGAGGAGTCGTCGCATGATCTTGCTTGAGAGAATGCATTGGTGGATGCATTGCGAGATCAAGTGGGGGAGCGACATAAGGCAACACAAATGAAGGTACACTTGGAGTCGATATGAAGATTGGACTCAGTGAAGGGCTAACCCGTGGAATGGTGGGCGCGAGAGCCACCATCAACTCAATGCAAAACAAGGATCGGAGCAACTGGGGTGTAACTTGGCGAAGCACTCATGTCACATGAAGGGAGCTGGCATAGAAGATGAAACATGGAGCGGAGGCACAGAGCTTTCCTTGGACAGAGGTTAAGGACGTGAACTCTTGCAGAGGCAAGAGAGGGATCATGTCGTTCCACGGGTCCTTCATTTTGATGGAACGGGCTCATCCTGCATGGTGCCAAAGACAAAGGGAGCTTCGAGGCACATGTATTTTACCTCAGATAAGCATTTGACGGAGGAAATGAGGCGACTCAACTTATGGAGGCGAAGTTGGGATCAGAAGGCCTTGGCACAAAGCAAGAGGACACGGAGGCGGGTACTTTTGAAGAATATGCCGCAGTGCTGCCATTCAAGTTGCCATGAAGGAAGCGGTGCGCAATAGAGATTGTGCTTGTGGGGGGTAGAGGCCCAGGATCCAGACAATGGTACACCATTTTCAACGAAGTCGGTGGACTTCGGGGGCTACTAGGCGACGAACTGTCCTAGAGCGGTGTTTCATCTAGGTGTTACCCAAGAGCGGGTGGATGAAGATCGATTGTCAAACGAGCGAATACAATCAAAGGTGGAAGAGGCCCTACGATATGTTGGCAGAGGCCACACATGGAGGGATCGCAATCCGAGTTCATCCTACAATAATCAGAATGCAATGGAGATGTCATCAGGAGGCGACATGGTGTAGCGGATCATGGTGGAATAGTTAGTAACAATGCGATACACAGATTGTAGCCCCACGAGGGACTCTATCATACGAAGGTATGATCGGGAGCTACTGGGAGCTCTACTTCGATGAACAACACGATAGTAAGAAGGGCTATGGATTCAAATAGGCCATGGTACCATAGAGGCGGGTCTTCCGTGCATGCATCGAATTTTATATCGAATGAAAGCCTTAGTCATCAGCATATGAGGGCTATGTACCACCGAGGGAAAAGTTCGAATGCAAGTACCAGTGAGTCCCATGGGAGGGACTTGATCATGCAGAGATATGATCGAAGTAGATGGAGAGTTGGATTGCTCCAGAGCCTATATTCGCTTAAGGGAGCCCAGTAAGTCAGAGGACAAGGTCGAGTAAGTGAACGTTGCTACCAAGGAAGCTAAAGAGAACCAGTGATTTAAAATACGCTAGGCGCCAAGGTCCAAAAATGCCCGAGGCGCTAGGCGATCGCACAGGCGCTCGTCCGAGCGAAGCGTGGCGCTAAAATATAAAAATATATAATATAATTAATAAATATAATTATTTAAAATTTTAAATAAAAATATGCTATTAAATTAAGAAAATCTATTAACAGTATTGAAAATTAATCATTTCAAATAAACTTAATATTAACAGTATACTGTATATAGAGCCTGCTGATTGAGAAACGAGGAAGCAGCGGCGAGCAACGGCAGCAGCAGTAGCAGCAGCAGCGGGAGGCGCGAGCGGCGAGCAGCGGCAGTGGGAGCAGGAGCGGCGACAGAGGCAGCATTTGCAAGCAGCGACAGCGGTAGCGGGAGCGACGAGCAGCGGGAGGTGCGAGCGGCGACAGAGGCAGCGTTTGCGAGCAGCGACAGCGGCGACAGGTGACAACGACAGCGTTTGCCAGCAGCGACAGCGGCGAGCAACGAGATCGAGATCGGGATCTGGATCAGGAGTGGCAGCGGCAGCGGGTTAGGGTTGGGTAAAGGTTAGGGTTGGGTAAGGGTTATATCGGTTTAGTTGGTTCGATTGAACCAACTAACCAACCGAACTAGGACCGAACCAGACCTAAAATCCTGGTTCGGTCGCCTTGGTTTACCCAGGCACTCGCCCGAAGCGCCTAGCGCTTGGGCTCGGGCGAGCGCCCAAGCGGCGCCTGTTTGAAGCGTGTCGCCTGGGAGATTAGCGAGGCGCTCGGGCCTCGCCTCGCCTCGCCTCGCCCGAGCGCCTAGGCGAGAGCCCGAGCGCCTTTTTCAATCACTGAGGAGAACAAAATCGGTGCAAACCCTACAACATGATAACAAAGGCCATGCATAGGAGTTAAAGTCTGTCTTTCCATTGACCAAAGGGGAACTGCTTGGAGAATACAAAGGTGTTGAAGTAGGGGGTCGAAAGGGGCGAGGAAGCGACGATGAGTCCAGAGGGACTTAGCTACCCAAAATCAAGCATATGTTAGAATGGAGGTGCACTCGAAGGAGTGCCACAGTGCCTCAGAGGCAGATCTACCGATCGTGAAGAAAGGGATGCAGATGTGAGGCGACGGATAATAGGGCCTACGGGACTTCCGTGAAGTCATCGATCCCTTGCTCTCATGGAGGGAGAGCGCTTGGTTGTGAAAGAGGCCGAGGAGGTGCAGCATGCAGAGGCAAACTCCAAGTACCGAGACAAGGCTAAAGGGCAGAGGCCAAGGAACTTCGTAAAATCGGTGTCAACGAGCTTCTCATCAAGATAGTCGAAAGTGAAGGATTTCGGGTCGTGCAAGAGTGCATGACCAAGGAACGAAGCAGGCAATATGCGGTGCTGTACCTTTGCTACTCAGGGAAGTAGGCGACAGGGTTGATGGAGAAGACGGTACAATCCTAGAGGCGACCAAAACTACAAGAGACTTACTACAAGTTGGGGTGAAAACTTCCTACATTCCAGAAGTTCGATAGCATTGAGAAGGTGAATCACAGTAACTAACTCAATACAAGGAGTGCAAATACTTCGAGTGCTTCAGAAGTGTGAGCAAAGAGTAGGCGAAGGTCAGTAACCAGCTCGATACATGGAGTACAACCCTCGAGGAGGCGGGTGAAGTCAAGTAACCTTTGCCTTCTCAACTCTTAAGAGAATGGGTGAAACCGAGTACCCCAATTCTCTTATCTATCCAATAGAGGAGCTTTGCATAGGTTCAAAGACCCTTCGAAGATAATGGAAGACAATAGTTGTCAAATCCTCACCAATGGTGATCAGTGCTACTGAGAGTAGATTATCCGCTTCATTTCCCAACAAAATGCCAATCGAAAGCGGAAGTGATGCAAATCTACTTGGAGATGACAACTAAGTGAAAGAAGAGTCGATGGGCAAATTTGGTGGAGGAAGGACCCAAAACTTCAAAAGTTTACGAGGCGATGCTCATTAAAGCTCCAACAAGCATCCACCCAATTTAAGTAGCATGAGACATTTGAGAGATTGGCGCATAGTAAGGATGGTCTTTTCCTTCATCTGAAGGATCTACAGAAACCAAAAGGGATCAACACAACTCAGCCAACCCCACACTAGAGTCAGAGTCATTGGCGAGTTGAAGTAGTATAGCGGATTAAAAGTTCGACTACTCAACAACAACAGCGGAGAGCAGTTAAGAGCCAAGAGGCACATTGCAGCTAGAGCAGAAGATTGAAGACTCAACAAAGGTGAGGAGTTGCAGTGTCGGCAAAGGCTTCGACGAGGACGTCGAAGGAATAAGTGGGGGAGAATGTCACAGACAAAATTCTAAACAGGATGTTTGATGTAATGCTTATGTATGTCCGTGTCTTTTGGTATGTTCATGCTTTGCACAGCATGTAGAGGGGCGGTCGAAGGCTTAACAACCTCATTTTAGTTGGGTTTGATGGTCGTTTTAGGCTTGTAAATAAAGATTGTGTAATGTGGACACTTGTGAGAGATATTCGGTCTGTAGTGGACCATTTTAACCCTTTGTTGTGCAACTGTTCAGAGCTTGTAAAGTCTGTTTGTAATTTGTATTGTCTATGTAGTATTTTCTGAAATGTTTGCTTGTGGATCCCGAGTAAGGTGCTTCCCCTAAATCGTTTTCTCTTTTGTAGGTCCTAAGGGACTATAGGAGATTTTAGGGAGGCTGACCTTTGCGGACGTACACGCAAGGGTGCCGCACGACTTAGGCAAAACTAGCTAAGTCCGTAACAATAGGCTAGTTACTTCTCTTCTTAATGCCTCTTTAGAGTTGTTTAGCATTGATTAATCCCTCTTTAGAACTATCCTCAGTCTGTTTTTAAAGTTGTTTAGATTGGTCAATCCTTGTTTGAAACTGTTTATTGCTAGTTAATATATTTTTTATAATTTAGTATTCTGGAGCACCTCGCTTCACTTGGGCGGGCGCCTAAGCGAGTGCCTAGCACCTTAGGCGTTTTGGGAACTTGGTGCCAAGGTTTGCCATATTGAGTTGTATCGCTTGGTATAGGCGGTACGTATTGGTTTAATAGGGGATCGGTATGTGGACCGTCCTTTATCGAGTAGTATTCGTTACATGGCCTCGTATCGGACGATACAATGTTTGTACTGGTCAGTAATGATCGAAATATGATTGTTACTAGCCTGTATTAGTCGGTAATGATCGGATTTCGATCGTTACCGATTGAGGGCTCAGAGTGCCCTATTTCAAACGGTCAATTTGACTACTTGAGCTATAGGAAAGGATTTTGAACCCTTTCGTCCACCACAATCGTCCACCAGCGTACAAAGGCAAAGGCAAAGGCAACGGGGAAGACAATAGTATCAGTCGCACTGTTGGAAAAAATCGAGTCGAGCAATAAGACACATTCTCAATCGCATTCAACAACCTGCTCGATCTAGAGACATGGCAGCGACGTGGACAACAGTGCCTCGACCAATGATGGCGACAATGCCGAGGAGTTGATGGTCTCATTTACCCAATTTGAGAGTGATGCATGGATAGAGGAGCAACATTTTACACATACCATTCAAGATTTAGATCATGGAGTTCAACGAGGTATTGGTCAAGCTTATACACGAAAGGAGAAGGTAGTATGGTGACACTGAGTAGATGCGATAGAGCTTACACAATGTAGACACAGAGCGAATCTCATCGTATTCATAGTTGTCATATTATGGAGAATCTTACGAATAACAACAGTACGGTGATAATTAGTTATACTTCTTCGAGTAGTAGTACAATGATTGATCTTATGATACGGAGCAACAAATTAGTGGCGAAAGTAGAAGTTTTGACATTTTCCATGCTCCGTAGTAATACATGGCATAGTTGTCCTTACCTCAGGCACATGTGGTTCACGACGATCAAACTACGACCATCACCACATTGATGCACTAATGACATACGGTGTATCAGTATACTATATTATGGGATCATTTTCAAGATGAGTCCAGCAAATATATCAAATTGATATATAGATACATAGGATCGAAGACCTCGATCCATCACCCATAGAATTCCATCGTTCTTTTTGGCAGTAAAATTAGGTATATCCATCGATTGATTACTTGATTCATTAAATCTTAAAGTTTAAGTTATTTAAAATATAATCTAACAATTCAAATCATGTCTTTATAGATAATTCAATATGAATAGAAGAATGGTTTGGAACGTACCACAAAGTTATTCCGCAAAGCACTAAAAAGATATGTTCCTATTCTTTCCTAATTTAGTTTATTTTTGCTAAAATTATACTAAATTGATATTTATTTTCAACTTAAAAACCCTTATCTAACTTTTTATTTTTTATTTTTCAAGAACTTTTGGAGCTATTTTCAGTAATTTTATCGAACCATCGGTATGGCCAAGTGTACTGACATATGGTATGCTCATATGCCTCGATACGTACTATACCGATGGCTGGTTGGTATATTGGTACGGACCAATAAGGCGAACCTTGCTTGAAGCCTAGCATTTTTAAAAACACCGAGGCTTACAAAGTTAAAGTATAAAAAATGCAGGAGTCATTTGACAAAAATTAAGAAAAAAGAAAACATTTGATCCGGACCTCTCTCTTTTTTTAGACTGAATAATCATAGGCATGCCTTTTGTAATCCTAGAGCAAGAGTATTGTCTATAGAGGCAATCATTTCAGCTGTCTCAGAGCAACTAGAGCATACATTTTTTGTTATAAGTATCACCATCTATTGTACCATTTGTAATTAGCATTTTAACCCTAGGAAAAAAATTGAAATATCTGTGTTATGCTAGTCATAAACTTTCCAGTTTTGCCTGTGATATCTTTTAAGCCATTTCTGTATCCTCTGTCAAGTGGAAGTATCATATATTATGTTAGTAATAGGACTCTGAACCACTACATTATTTCATAAAAATTATAAAAGAATAGGAATAGAAGGTAGATACCATGGGTAAAGGTGAACAAATCTTAAATGGTTCTTCAATATGATTGTTGTCTAGTGATTAGATAAGAAAGTATTGTTAGAAAGCATCTATGGATCTTTTTTTTCTTAGTATACATTCTTCAGCCATCAGTTCTGGGTTACAGAGTGTTAGAGACCATTAGGTCCTCAAAGAGTTTTTACTACTAGAAGTTCAACTAGCAGGTTGAGGACAAGTTGTTAATGTCTTGCAAGTCATTAAAAGTAATTGATAACACATTCCTAGCGTTCAATATTGTTATGCAAAATAAGGTTTGTAATTTCGGTCCGTATCGATGTACCGAGCCCTGCTCAATACGGTACGTACCGAGGTACACTGACAAAATGCCCAAAATGAGCTGAAAAACCTCCAAAAATATTTGAAAAATAGAAAAAAAGAATAAGGTTTTTAAGTTAGAAATAAATATAAATTTAGTATAATTTTAGCCAAAATAATGTCAATTAGGAAAAAATAGTGTCACATATCTTTTTGGGGTTTTAAGAGTAGTTTTATAGTACATTCCGGATCGTCCTTCCGTTAATATTGAATTATCTATAAAAAAAAATTTGAATTGTTAGATTATTTTTTATATAATTTAAGCTTTAAGATTCAAACGAATTAAGTAATAAATCGATGGATATACCTACTTCTACCATCAAAAAGAACGACGGGAACGGTGGATCGGGATCCTCGATCCTATATATCTGTATATCAATATGATCTGTTTGTTAGATCTAATCATGAAAATGATCTCACGACATAGTATACTGATACATCGTATGCCAATGGTGCATTAATGTGGTGATGGTCGTAGGTTGACGTCGTGAACTACATGTGTCTGAAGTGGCTCTTGAGGCAATGATGAATGTGACATGTATTGGTGCGAAGCATAATGAATGTCATTAACTTCTATTTTCGCTATTGATCTATTGCTCTGTATCATATTGTTGCTCGGAGAAGTATGACCAACTATCACCGTAGTACTGTTGGCCGTAGATTCTCTATAATACGACGACTGTGAATACGATGAGCTTCACTCTATGTCTACGCCGTGTAGGCTTTGTCGCATCTACTCAAAATCATCCATTGGCTTCTCCTTTCGTGCATAAATTTAACCAATATCTCGTCGAACTCCATGATCTAAATCTTGGGTGGCATGTGTAAAATATTGCTCCCCGGTACATAATGTCACAGACAAAATTCTAAACAGGATGTTTGATGTAATGCTTATGTATGTCTGTGTCTTTTGGTTTGTTCATGCTTTGCACAACATGTAGAGGGACGGCCGAAGACTTAACAGCATCATTTTAGTTGGGTTTGGTAGGACGGTCGAAGTTCCCTCTACTGTCGACGCCTTCGTCCGAAGCTCCCTTTGCCACTGTCACCTTTATCTGAAGCTTCCTTTGCCGCCACTACCATTGTTTGAAGTTTCCTCTACTATCGCCACCCTCTTCTTCCCCACCTTCCTCCATAGTGTCAAAGACAAAATTCTAAACAGGATATTTGATGTAATGCTTATGTATGTCCGTGTCTTTTGGTATGTTCATGCTTTGCACAGTATGTAGAGGGACGGTCGAAGGCTTAACAGCCTTATTTTAGTTGGGTTTGATGGTTGTTTTAGGCTTGTAAATAAAGGTTGTGTCATGTGGACACTTGTGAGAGATAATCGATCTGTAGTGAACCATTTTGACCCTTTGTTGTGCAACCGTTCAGAGCTTGTAAAGTCTGTTTGTAATTTATATTGGCTATGAAGTGTTTTCGGAAATGTTTACTTGTGGATCCCGAGTGAGGCGCTTTCTTTAACCCATTTTCTCTTTTGTAGGTCAAGGGACCATGGGAGGTTTCGGGGAGACTGACCTTTGCGGACGAACAAGCAAGGGTGCCGCACGACTTAGGCAAGACCAGCTAAGTCCGTGACAATACACCACCCTCAAATTGTGTTAGACGAGACCATTGACTCCTTGACACTGTCGCCATCATCAATCGAGGCATTGTTATCCATGTTGTAGCCATGTCTCTAAACTAAGCGGGTTGTTGAATGTGATTGCGAAGGTATCTCGTCGCCCGACTCGATTCTTTCTTATAGTGCAACTGATGCCACCACCTTCCCCTTTTCCTTTGCCTTTGTATGCTAGGTGGACGATTGTGATGATTGGGTGTCTCTAGTTCCTAGAGCAGTTTGACTCGATCTTGTTCAATTCCTTTTGCAGCATTCTAATCGAGGGGGATTTTCCTCCTGTTGGGGATGTGCTTCTCTTCTTTTATTGCCTCGATGATAAAACGTAAAGGACGTTAAGGATCTCTCGCCTCATCAAGTAGAGGATCCTCTTTGTTTTTTGTCGCTTTAACCCACTCTAACATCGGCTTTGAATCTTCGTTGTAGAATTGGAGATCAATAGGATCAACCTCTATTTCCTCTGTGGCTCTTTGTCCAGCTCGGCACATCATAACTTTAGTCGTATGTTATAGTGGACATATATTAATTTCTCCAATCGTCTATATGACAGCTTGTTGTAGACCTTTGTGTGAATCAATGCGAATGTTAACCAATTATGTTCGCAACAACTAGATGTTGTCGTTTGTGAAAGTACACGGACGACAACTTTTCTTAAATTTGGTGCATCCCCTCCAAATTATAGCCACCACTCAACTGCAAAAAGATATAAATAAGATTTTATTAGCATAACAAATAATTAATATCAAATATAGTTTATTATAACGACACGATATAGCTATAACATCGGAGAATGAATCAATTATTTCTCGGATTAATTGACCCTCTATAATAGCATTAGTTGCATCAGTAGTGTTTCACAAGAGTCAATATATAATATTTCTTAGTGCCGACAATAAATTTGATCGCGTTCCAAGACTATACTGAAATTGAATTATCGGGTTTAGATAATATGCTACAAGACATAATTTTGTTAGTAGGAATTTTTTATACATTAAAAAATTATGAATTAAATTACACTGAATATGAATTTACCTGCATTATGAACTTACCTGAATTTATCTTGGTCCATATGAACTTCAATCCTACAATTGATGATCTGTAAGTATTGGTCGACCGTAAAATCATCTTTGAATGTTTTCTTAACCTCCTCTCTTGCTATAATCAGCATATGCCGAAGATAAGGCATTTATAGACGCTTGTCCATATTGACCTTACGTGAAGTGGTTCCACACCTATTATGATTTCATTCACGGTCTCCTGAAATCTAGAAGAAAGAATGGTCTTTTCTATCTTTCCATCGCTCGATCTCGAATACCTGGATTCGAACTATTCTTGTAAGGTAACCATTGCCTTGAGGCCTTGCCTCTTTTGCTATATTGACTTTAAGGCAATGAAATTTGTAGCAAACCGAATGACTCCAAGCTTGAGTATCTCATCATTTATATACTTTTGCATTAAAGAGTGGACCCAATGATGATTATATATAAACTTTGTAATCGACTGTACCCAAGCTACACACTTGTTGATTGATGGTAGCTCGCCAATATCCTTTAACATTAGATCCATGCAATGAGCTACACATGGAGTCCAAAACAATGTTTTCTTTTTTTCTATCAATTGTAAACCGACCTTCTTGAAATTAACTCCATTGTCAGTGACTATCTGGACAGTGTATTATGGTTCGATCTCTACTATGGTGTCCATTAAATTTTTAATATAGTTTGCAACTTGAATCTGGACTTATAAAACACGACCCGTCTGTTGCAATAAACAAGAAAATTGATAATAGTCATTCTTGTTGGTTCTATCCAACTGTCACATATAAGTGTTACCCCATATTCGTCCCATTGCCTTTTGAAGAATTTGATCTAATCCTTTAGTTCTACCACCTCCCCATTTAAATACACGTCATGGGTCTCCCTCGTGTTGGGAGGTTGGATTCCCATGCCAGACTTTTGAATTGAAGAGACCATGCTATAATAATATGGACTTTGGGTTGTGTTTGTTGAAATCCTGTGGAAGGTGAACCATTTTGCAATTGCCTTCCCAATATCTCGCCTTTTTTCTTTTGTATATGCATCGTCAATCCGTGTCTATTTCACTATTTGTGGAGGACAGACTTGCAGATCAATATCAGTAATATCTAGTGTGAACCTCCTGCTAAGTCTTCTCATAAAACCACAGATTCCACTCTACCTCATGCTATCAATTTGACTTAACTGGGGAGGGGCAGTTGGTTACCTCATGCTGGTCAACCTCTGGATTCCTTGTAGCGCAGATCCATTGCCACCGCCATGCTCCCATTGTGAGTAGGTTATTGATGTCTCATTGCTTCCTCGTACATATATTGATGCTCCAATGATGCACGAATACTAGCTCTGAGATCCGGGTCAATTTTATCGCTGCGACCCTTATAGTCATCATAAACTGGTTTATGCATAACCCTATAGTATTTTTCCTCAACTCTTGCCTTCTTTTTTTATTGTATCTTCTCTTGCATGTTGTAACTTATTTTGAAATGATTTACGAACCTCCGTTGGAACCTTCTTGCATTTTGCAACATCGAGACACCTGTAGGCCAAATGCATCTTCCTATAAATGATTCCTCCAACCTTGTCGACGTAGTCACAATAAATGCACTATCAATAATATGATGGTTCCTATTCATCTTTTGGGTATGATCCCAAGTGTCATCATGTGCCTATTCCTTTGGTATCATGTTTTTATCAAATTTAAATCAAATAAGCAAGTTATGATTACCCTTGATTTAAAATAACAAAGTGTAATTATACGTAATGTTATAATGAACCCTAACAAGGTGCATTAATTACGTAGAATTGATTCAATATCATTAAATCATCATTAAAACCACCAATCACAGTATTAACATAGTTAATTAAACCCTAATTAACTATAAATAAGTCAAACACCCTAATAGATATTAAAGACATTGAATTAACCTAATATTGATCAAATTTCGATTAAATCATCATTAAAACCATTAATTTCAGCATTAAAAAACTTAATGAAAACCTAATTAGCTTTATTTTACGTAATTTTGATCTAATATAGGTCAAATAACGATGAAATCATCATTAGATACACTAATCACACTATTAACATAGTTAATTACCCACTAATTATTTCTCTTTCAATACTATAAACATGTCAAACGCTCTAATAGGTATTAAAGATATTTAATTGACTCAATATGGGTTAAATTTGGATATAATCATAATTAAATACACTAATCACAGTATTAACATAGTTAATTAATTCATAATTAGTCCTTTTTCATCGTTATAAATATGTCAAACACCCTAATAGGTATAAAGACATCGAATTGACCTATAGATCAAATTTCGATTAAAACATCATTAAAACCACTTTTTGTAGTATTAAAAAACTTAATTAAAACCTAATTAAACTTATTATACCATCACAAACATATGATCCAATCCTTAATAAAAATCAATATTAAACACACTAATCACAATATTAAAGACCTTAATTACTCCCTAATTAATACTATTCTCTTATCAAAAACATATCAAACAACATATTAGACATTAAGTCATACATCACATAGAATAGGCTTAATCATCTCATAAATCAATAGAAATATAGAAAGAGAATACATACCTCTTGATTAGAGTATTCTTCCTCTTAATCCTTTTAAATTAGCCTTCTAAATTTGATCCGATCCACAAATCATTACTTTGTTAAGTTTAGGAGAGTGAAAATGTGAAAATAAAAGAGAGATGTGAGTGAAAAAATGTTTGAATTTAAGAGATTAAGTGAAATGAGTTAAAAGAGGGGGAGTAAGGGGTTCAAAAATCTTTTTCTAAGCCTCAAATGGTTAAATTGACAGTTTGAAATAGGGTAATCTCAACCTTTGATCGGTAACGGTCAAAATCCGATCGTTACTGCCTGGTACAGATCTCGTATTGCCCAATATGGGGTTAAGGCACTGCTGCCGCCCGATAGAGAGCGGTCCACGTACTATTATTCTCTCTGATTGGTCTGTACCGCCCGTACCGGGCAATGCCCATCAGTAACGCAATCCTTGATGCAAAATACTAACATTTTCCTTGTTTTCCGTTGTCTCATAAGTTTGCTTAATATGAAGAAACTGAAAAATATGATTTCTTAAGCATGTCTTGAAAGAAACTTGTTGCTTTTTGTGAGATG